>OX421931.1:27678642-28048642 GCA_949128155.2 Xanthia icteritia
GATCTGGAAAAGAGCGAGTTGCTGCTCGCCTTCTACGTCCAGCCGGGCGCAGCCTCACCACAGACAGGAGTCTGTGGCGACTACATCGGAGCCAACCAGAATGTATAGTGAAGTGCAACCGCGAAAGCAGAGTACAGCTGACCGTCAGCAAAGTGAGAGTGAACCAATAGGTATAAGTGCCTATTTCGCCAGACGATGGCCCAGTGCTATGCGTAGTGCGGGTAAAAAGGGAAGGGCTACGTTGCCTAAAGTGCGAAAAGAAAGTGTGCTTAAAGTGGAAGACTCATTAGTCTAAAGAACTTATGTATTAGATTTAACCATAATTTGTACTTTTACCTTTATTAACCATTTTTAATTTACCTATTTTACCTATGTTTACCATGTTTAATTACCTATTTTACTTTTGTTAATTAATACTTGTTTATTTCTTGTATTATTATATAACTAAGATGATTTGATGAATACTTTACTCTCTTCTTATCTCATCTTGTGCTCGGGAATATGTTCGGTACAATATTGGCAACCGAACAGCTCAGCACTTTTGCCGACATACATTTCCATAAATGCATGTATTACACCTATCGCCAGTTAGTGCGTGTTCAGATACCAATCGCGTAACTCGGATCAAACCATCTTAGTGCTAATTTAGCTAATATTTACTACCATTTTACCTTTTAATATTTAACTAGTGTAATTTAATAGTTAACTAGTGTACAATATAACTTTGAACCACATTATTGCGTATCATTAAACCAGTGTTCGTAAACCAACAACCAAACCATTACCATTCTGATATAAAGTCAACCAAATCAACCAATCTATCAACCAACCCAAGAAGTAGTTCTAAACCAAGCAGGAACTAATTTCTACAAAGATTGTCCATAGAAACCGTAACAGCTCGAGACTTGTTATGGTTGGTTTGGAGAATAATATGTACCGTCAAAGTTGTTCGCAGTAACTAAGCTAGGGCACCCCGACCGACTGGGTTAGGTTAGGCTCGAAGTGTGACCAACCACAGCGAGCTAAGCGAACGGTGTCGCGGCCGCGGCCACAGAGCGCTACATCCAAGTTCGTTGAACTCACCAGGCTAGTGCACATCACAATAAGTGAGATCAGTGCGTATAAAAAGACGATTGATTAGTATTTTTAGGATATCATAGTGAGAATTATTTCCGATCGATTGGTAAATGCCCACAAAAAATCCCGATCAATACCGGGGCAACCAGAACTTTTTGCGAATACAAGGTTTTAAAATATGATTATTTACGTTCCAATGTCAAATTTCCCTCCACATTAATTAATGTGTTTGACGGCGCAGCAAATGGCGCCGTCTTATTTTGTTACAAAATTAATAGGAATCACCGAAGAGGTCGGATAACGTGACGCGGGCTGATTAATGTCACTCTAGCAGAGCGTCGCATCGATGGTTGCGTGGCGGCTGTCTTCTGATAACAGAGATGATATCAGGGGAGCCGCAGTGGTACTACGTTCACGACGAACTGCTTTGTTCCGTTACAATCCTAATGAAATTGAAGTTGCTAAACCACTAATAAGATGAGCACTTCTGACAAAGGCGGATAGCCGTTCAGCTTATTGGAAATATACGTCTCGAACACTTTTTATCCTTAATTTTTAACAATTTCAAATATCGCCTAACACCGGGCAAATCGTTTGATAGCTCACCGGTTAAATCTTTGGATCCAAAGGTTTAACCAGTGTGCTATCTATACAGGGTGGCAGGGACATAGACACGAAAACTTTTACCTTGGATTCAGTACAGTATCTGAACCCACTCTGCGTCAATTTACGTCGGGTTTTTAATAAAAAATTGCTGTTTCATAGAAAAGTGCAAAACCTACGCGGTCAAAATGAACACAGGTTCAGAAACATGTACTGAATCCATGGTAACAGTTTTCGTGTCGATATCCCTGCCACCCTGTATACATAGTGTGACATCTGCTTCAATTTAATTTGAATTATCACTCCTGAACGTAAACGAGGCAAAAGGCGTATGTAAGGATGCCGTCAGCGTCCTCCATCAGCAGGTGGCATTCTGTAGTTTCTGCCTACCCCTATGGGAAGAAGGCGTGAGTTTATGTATGTATGTATCACTCATATTCCTATGCGTCGTGGGAGACAGTATCACGGCAGGGACAATCATAAAGTGTATGTATCACTCTTATTCCTATGCGTCGTGGGAGATAGTATCACGGCAGGGACAATCATAAAATTTAATATAAATAATAGGGCTGTGTCGTGGACACGGTCGTGTGTTTGACGTGAATATGTGCACGTAACGGGTAATATTTTCGGCCAGATGCCTTAAAGAGCGTCGTTGATCCGAGCGGATCAACGAAGCTCTTTTACGTTACTGGCACCGCCTCACTCTGTCATATGGTGCTTTACGGATATCATTGGATTGCTTTTGAGAATCCCTATTTTTTCAATTGGCTTTTTGACGAGTATAAGTCGTCATTACGTTATTTATTTTATTTTTTTTACATAAACACCATTTTTAATTTCACTATATGCGCGATGCGTCACAATCCCCACTCAAAGTAACGAATTCTTTGATCCTTTAGCTATCAATTGGTGGAATTAAATTTTGGATGTAGATGATAGATATGTAGCTGCAACACCAAACACTATCCCCCGATTTTGTTATCGTCAGTTTTCTGAACTGCCTCCCACTATAGAAGCAAACTTAAAGATGTATTCACGTCAAAAAATCCTACTTGGCAAGCTGTGTAAGGCAGTGTAATGGTGGTACTGACGGTTATGTTGCCGCGCTTCCAGGCGGCCTCGTACACGTCGCCGTACTGGCCGCCGCCCAACTTGTGCTTCATGACGATGTCAGTGCGATCGATCTCCCAGTGGTCGGGCGGCGCCAGCGGGAACACGGTGGGCTTGTTGCGCTTGGGCGCGGGGTAAAGCAGCTGCGTGATGAGTCCGTCGCCCACCAGCGAGTGGTGGTGCACCAGCTCGGCCAGCGTGCCGAACTTGGACTCGGACGTCACGTACACCTTGCCGTCGGCGTCCTCGTTGATGCGGTAGTGGTACACGCGGCCCTCGTAGCGCAGCGAGATGCTGCGCTGCCCCGGGCTTGACTCCGATTCACGCACCTGCAACACGCGAAGCTTACATTACCGACTACGTCCCCACGGCCCAGTCTCGTTCTTTGCACATAGCAAGCAGTCTTCTGCATTCGTTACATTGCGCACAACATATAAAAGCGACATAACAAAAAAAAACAACTGTCTTTGCTGGGCAAAGATTTGTAAGTATTTTGTTTTTTCTCTTTTATTTTAGGCAATTTTACCTGATTAGATGTAAAAACCTTTGCTCCGAATTCCATGGACAGCCAAACGCAAAAATGTGTCTAAGCTTTCCCAACTCGACATCAAGACCCGATTGTCTACAGTTTGCCCACAGCGTATTTTGACCTATTTCGGCCACATAATGCGAAGAGATAGCAGCCTTGAAAAGCTGGTCATTGTTGGTAATTCCGAGGGCAAGAGAGCACGAGGCCGGTCGTCAACACGATGGTCCGACCAAGCAAAAGAAGCTACTTATGTCCTCAAATTTCAGCAGGTGGTGATGGCAACTTTGGACCGGAACCGATGGAGGCAGATTGTCCATTTAATGGGGTCTAGTGACCACGATCCTCACTAATGAGGGACCGATTGAAGAAGATGTAAAAAATGCAAAGCATTTCGACTTGGTGGTGGAATTTATACAACCAGTAAAAAACTTAGTTTTGCGAACAATAGACCACGCGCATTTTTTTGCAACAATTAATATGCCACTATGGCAAGATAATAATTACACAGAAATAAACTAACCCACAACTAATCAACTACTATCTGTTACACACGAGATTCTACTTTTGAAGCTACTTGACACCTAACAAAACTCTGTCACACAAAATGTACGACGGGACCTAACCATTTGCTGAGCGACAACGACAGCGCAATCTAGCGGTGCGCAGTAGCGCCATCTAGTACCTTATTGTCAAACTAACATTAATATTGGTTTTAAAACCTCGTTTTAGAGAATTCTGTTTTTTTTATTTCAGAGTCCGGAGTAAACAACCCTTATAGTTTCGCCATGTCCGTGTCTGTCAGTCCGTCTGTCTGTCCGCGGCTTAGCTCAGACTCATTGTACTAAAAAGCTGTAATTTGGCATTTTTCTTACCTCCCCTTTCCGTAAAGTGGGGATGTTTTTTTTGTCATCGATCCCTTGGTGGGGGGCGTCGTTGGAAAGGTCGTTCAATAAAAATTGTGAGTTGGTGAAAATAATTTTTGGATACGGTTAACTTAACAACTTATATTCAAAGAACATAAGGATATTTTGAGCCTCTCTGTTGAGCGGACTATAGAAATAGCTTGTGGAGTTGGAGCGGCTTGTTGTATTGAGCGTGTACTGGCCACCGTCAACAATTTGTGATTGCTTTGAGTGTCATGGATGATGTGTAGATGTATGGAGCCTACCAGAATAATCGCCACATCAGCTACATGGTTAGATAATATATTCACTAATATAACTTACCAGTAATAAAAATAAAATAAAAGTTTGAACTGACTGAATCCCTACCAATATGGACTGCTGATTACATTTATTAAGCAAGATAAAGAATTGGCTAAGAGAGATATCACTGTCACGTATTTTGAACGCGCGTAGTTTATAGAAAGCCTTGGGCTGCGACTCACCAGGAAGCTGCCATTGATGCCGGAGGACAGCAGGTACTCGGCGGCGTTGCGCGAGATGGGACCGTGGTACCACGAATGCTTCTCCAGAGAGTTGACGGGCGTGACGTAGTTGCTTGGCACCCAGCCCACGCCGCCGCCCAGCGTGTGCGCTTCGCACCACTCGCCGCTCTTGTTGTAGCTCTTGATGCGCACCTGCTCGCCTGCGCGCACACAACCACCACTCACTGTCGTGGACACATTCACGGGCAACCACCTCAAAGGAATTACTAACAAAGAGGGACTCATAAAGAATATAGGGTCAGTGGATACGAAACGGGGCACTATAAAAAAGAAAAATTTCACCAAATACCATCGCCTAATCAAGCCTTTGGGACCCGGACCTTTTTTTTTAACATTGCAACGGTCGGAATTTCTCCTATATTGTGGGTGCGTTTACAAACATTTAAACTCACATACACACAAACAGGCAGACCCCGAACAACTAATCGTAGGTCATACAAATATTTGTTCCGAGCAGGAATCGAACCCGCGCCACTGCGCCAACCATGTCGACTTTAATTACTGTACATCGAGAAAAACTGCAGGCCAGCCCAAACTGACAATGCTCTGCGATCCCTCTCTAGATCCAAATCATCTTTCAGGTCATCAGTAACCAGATGGCCCTTATATTATCATACGAACTCTCAAGCACGCGCGTACAATATAATGTTCATGGCTTCGAAAGAATATCCTATAGTTTCCCCCCTCTTATTAAAATCTGTCCGTAGCAAATTCAGTCCCAGGAATACGAGATCACCCACCCGAAAGAATAAAGTTTAAATCGGCTTAATTTTTGCCGATATCAGTACTTTGAGCGGGACTAAAGTGAGCCGATCCTATCCGGATCAAAATACGCTCACAAGTTGCTTTGTTCACTAGACAGGTGGGTGATGCGAGTGCGAGCCGTATGATTTCCTCCTGCACGCGTAGCATGACAACCAAAGAAACAGGTTTTCTACGGGTTTTTTGTCGACGGAAGAAAAACAAAATGACAGATTCTGATTGTTGATCTGTCATTTTGTCAATTCTTCCGTCGACAAAACCTGTTTCTATTGTGGTAAATACTCAATATACACACATCAACACGGTCTAGGGATATTTTTAAAAAAGCGAATTACTATCAATGTGTTAATTATTTATATGACATGTATATATTTAAAAGATACGTTATTTAATATTCTACCATTTTTTAATAATGGTTAAGGTACTTCGATTAAAATTTCAGGATTTTATGGAAAAAAAATGAAGCATAGACGGAAACCGTATATGAATTAACTTTTAATTTATGAGTAAAAACTGAAAAAAATAGAAAAATCATTTAATTTGTGTTTATAAACTTGAAGTTAGTAGTCTGAGAAAGCGCCCATGATGTTCATAACACATCGGCAACGATTCGGCATGCTCAGAACAAGGTTGTCAATGTCTTGCTGCGGAATATTGTCCCATGTCCTTCTGAGGTGCGCAAAAAGTTGATCTTCTGTAGCCAGATTTTCAGGAACTTCCTTCAGAGCTCTTCTTTGCAGCATATCCCACGCATGCTCAATGGGATTTAGATCTGGCGATTGAGCAGGCCAGTCTAAGGCCCTAACATTGTGTGTATGTAACCAAGCTGCTACCGTTCTCGCCGTGTGTGCCCGGGCATTGTCGTGCATGAGCAGGAAATCTTGCCCCATTTGTGTTCTGTGGGGCAAGATTACGGGCCCCAGCACCTGTTGGACGTATCGTTCTGCCGTCATATTGCCCCGCACCCAAACGAGATCCGTCCGTCCTCCAAGACGAATTCCTGCCCAAATCATAATTGTTCCGCCTTGGTATGGGTGAACTTCCTGAGGGTTCTGAAGACGGCTCCATCGTCCAGGAACTCGCCAAACACGCGTCCTTCGTGAATCTGGATGGAAGCCGAACCTGGATTCATCCGTGAACAGCACATTGGACCATTGCTCACGGCCCCAGGCCACGTGGTTCCGAACCCATTATAATCGTCGTCCACGATTGCCTCTCCGTAAAGGTGGGACCCGGAGTGGTCTACGAGAGCGTAGATTGCTTTCATGCAGTCGCCTTCTTACAGTTTGGTCACTCACAAGCACTTGGTGTTCCACTCGCAGCCTTTGGACCAATTGAGTCGCCGTTGCATTTGGTTGAGCTCGCGCAGTAATTTGCAAAAATTGATCTTGTCTGGGGGTAGTGATGCGACTTGGCCCCCGGTGCCTCTCCGCTACTTCACCTGTGGCACGATAGCGTGTCCACAATCTTGAAATTACATTTTGGTGGGTCCCTATGGCCTCAGCAACATTACGCTGAACAGACCCAGCTTCCAGCATTCCCACAGCTCGTAACATCTCCGCCCTCGTCAAATGTTGGCGTTGCATGGCTACAATACCTCAATTTTAACTTTATCTTTCGTTTAAAAATGAAAAAAAACTGTAACTAAACGTAATTCGTATTGTTTTCTAAATTTCGCACAAATGGAAATTCCCTCTCCTACACATCAAGACATTTTTATGCCACCGAAACAAAAGAATTTTCAAAAATTTGAATTTGGAATTAGTCTGAGATAAATTACAAACAAATCGGTGTATGAAAGATTACAATGCGGCCAGTACTTTTCGAGTTATTTAATTGAGTATGAAATATCCCTAGACCGTGTTGATGTGTGTATTTATTGCTTGCACATGTGAACTTAGGTGGTAGGTTTTACAAAAATATGATCAGGGGTTTTTATTTGACTACTTATTTCTTATTAATATATATATATTATGATTATTTTATGAAACGTTAAATTAAAATTTGTCATTTAAATAATCATTGATATTATAATAGTTAGCATTTAGATAATAGAAATAATTTTAATATATTTATGAATGTATAAAATTTTTGGTCTTTTTAATTATTTCTGGTAATTTATATTTTATAGATTTTAATTAACATGACTGGTGTACTTGTTGAGTTCATTTTTAGCTTAGAGCCTGGTAAGTTTAACCTATTTTTTATGGTGTAATGTAGACTTTGACCGTATATTCTTGGAAATGAGGTGTGCAACTGTCGGTGCTTTTTAATGTGCAGTGTCGGTGCATCTGTGCTGTTTCCCCACAATATTACGCCGTAGAAATGCGTAAGCGTAGGCATAATAAAAAAATATAAAAAAGCTGGTGACTTAATCCATACAGTTCGATTAATAATATGTCTTTACCTATGAAATTGCCGTTTTGTATGAAACAATTTAAACGAATTTTTTTCATGTATTTTTTATTTGTATTAATCGAAGTAATCACCCATGCAATCAATGCATCTTTGCCAACGCAGTGGCTGTTTATTGATGCCCTTCTTAAAGAAATCAGCTGGACGGGAGGCAACAAATTCTTCAAAGGCATTTTGTACTGCCTCTCGGGTATTGAATTTTTTTCCCGCCAAGAAGTTATTCAAATTCTGGAAAAAGTTGTAGTCTGGAGGCGCAAGGTCTGGTGAGTAGGGCGGATGATGGAGAGCTTCCAACCCCAGTTCTTGCAACTTGGAGACCGTCTGCTGTGCAGTATGAGGTCGCGCGTTGTCGTGCAGGAGCAGCGGAGACGAGCGATTGACCAATGCTGGTTGGAGATGTGCCAGCTTCTCCATCATTGTGTTCAGTTCTTCACAGTACACATCTGCAGTAATGCTCACCCCGTTTGGTAAGAAGCTGTGACGCTAGACCACCAAACCGTGACCATCACTTTTCTAGGGGTATTTAAGTTTTCGTTTAGGGCATTGTTTAGGTGCTGAACCAGGATCCAACCAACTTGCTGAGCGCTTGCGGTTATCAAACAGAATCCATTTTTCATCGCAGGTAACAATGCGGTTCAAAATTCCGTCATTTGTGTGTCTGTTGACCAGTGCACCAAGGCACGTCTCGACGCGTACTTCGCGCTGGCGATCATTGAGTTCGTGGGGCACCGATTTGTCAAGGTTTTTTACCTTGCCAATTTGACGCAAATGGACCAATATTGTTTTGACGCTAACGTTGAAAGCTGCTGCTAATTCAGCCGTAGATTGTGTATCATCAGCTTCCACAATCGCCTTTAATTCGTCATTGTCGACCAGTCTTCGGACGACCGCGCGGTTCATTTTTCAGGTCGAAATTTCCAGAACGGAAGCGAGCAAACCAATAACAGGTAGTGCGTTGGTCTGTAGTGTTAGCTCCGTAAACGTCGTTGATGTTGCGTGCCGCTTGTGCCGCGTTGCTGCCACGACGGTACTCATATTCCATAATTACTCGAATTTTTACCGTATCCATGATGACGAAAAAGATTGAAATTCGATGAAAATGTAACACTAATCATTAAACAAATGACTACTTTTGGAAAAAAAACCATGTTTTTAAAATAAAATTAATTTGCAATTAGAATTCTTAGCCAAACAAAAATTATTTTGATTTGAAATGGCCAGAACTGCAGAACAGCAATTTCATAGGTAAAGACCTAATATTAAAATACAATTCAAATTAATAATTATCTCCATAACGGAGAAGAGATCCAGAGATCCAATTTTAAGTTTAGTGGTATTTTTGACTTCACGAAGGGCGTATGCAAATTTGGACAGTTTTAATTTTATATTTTTAATGTTTGTGTCTATAGACAGGCCAAGTAGAGTAAATTCATGTACGACTTCTACGAGTATTGTTTTGCCGTTGTAGGTGAACTTTATGTCTAGTAGGGTTTTTGACGGGGGTGGAAGGGCATTATTTTACATTTAGAGAAATTAATTTCGAGGTTTTGGTCGTTCATCCAAGTTATTGATGTATTTAGTAAAGTGGTGAGGTCCTCGCTCAAGCCTACATTGTTCCGGCATGAAGTTAGAATCGAAATATCGTCAGCAAACAAGACGCATGGCCCTTCTATGGTTTTTGGAAGGTCGTTTATGTAAATAAGAAAACCGGCCAAGTGCGAGTCGGACTCGCACACAAAGGGTTCCGTACCACCGTATATTATTTTTCATCTTAATGAAAATCGCAAAAATAAATTTCTATTTCATAATGATACTTTGCATTAAAAATACATTTTTGCAGGTGCAGAAAAAACACCCAAATTTTAAATAAATACCTCATGAATCGGCGTTTTTAGTATTTGTTGATTAAATAGAATATGGTACATGATATACAGAAGTTTCAAATTCCTAACTTATTTAGTTGTTGAGATAGAGCTCGTACAAAAATAGTCTAAAACTGACATCTTTTACGGCCCCCTATTTCTTCATTTATGAAGATAAAAAAAGTGTTCTCTACTAGATGAGTTCATTTTTAACTTTATTTAATTTTTATTATTTGTTGTTATAGCGGCAATAGAAATACATAATCTGTGAAATTTTCAACCGTCTACTTGTTATGGGTCATGAGATACAGCTCGCTGATGGACAGAGACATAGGCCCGTATTACAGAACCTCACTCAAGACTCAAGCATTATTTAAAACTAGTTTCAACCAATCAAAAGGCTTTAAACGAGTTTTAAGTAATGCTTGAGTTTTGAGTGAGGTTCTGTAATACGGGCCATAGACTGACAGACGGACAGCGAAGGCTTAATAATAGGGTTCCGTTAGGCACCCTTCGGTTACGGAGCCCTAAAAAAGGAGGCATCCAATTACACTCCCTTGGGGAATAGAGGTGTTAGTGTTTTACTGTCAGACCGAATATTTTGAATCTCGTTGGTATTTTCATTATAATTTTTTATTTCCACTAGGGGGCCTAGACAAAATCCAAGCGTTTTTAATTTTTTTTTGTTTATTAATCATTAACAGTTTACATACTTACATGTTTAACTTTTAATTAAACATACCACACAAACCATCGCGGGTTTAACAGTGGTATGGCCAGACACGGCAACTAGGTGGCACTACATATTATTAATTAATGAACTATTGGGTACACAGATATATATACCCTATTTATTTTTTCCTACATCGCACTGCAATCTAGAAAGTATCTTTTTAACACCTTTGAGCGGTTCTTTGCATTTATTAGATTACAGATTTCCATAGGTAAATCATTGATTCCGCTCACGCTTTATCCTTTCAGTTTCACGCTAAGGAATTGACGTAAACGTGACGAAAATGGTAAACCAGTTACACATGGAATGCGATAGATATGCTTATTCCGCAGCGTCGCACGAAACATTCTATGTTTAGTCTATGGAATAGTGTGAAGCAGTTGTCAAATATGTGTCTCAATATCGCGCTAACAATTTAAAAGTGTGGTGTGTGTTGAAAGTAAATTAAGTGTTTTATTAAAATACGAAGAAAGTAAAATGTGATGTAGTTATATGTTTAAAAGAAATACAGTTTTTGATAAGATGTGAAATTTATAGATTTTATTTATATTTTAGGTGGAATATAGACTACGTGCGAGTCCCGAGCAATATAGTTTGATGATAGAATTTATGGAATGTTTATCTAAATATTTTGTTACTTACTTAGGTTTTTTTAATTGTGTGTTTATTTCAACAGGGTCTACTGAGCTGAGAAACATGGTGTTTTCAGTGGGGCAGAGCACTGGATTGCCAGATGCTTTGTTGCTACCTACCTACGCCGATGGGCGCAAAGAAGTTAAGTATTAAAAAAGTTAGCTATTTGTTTAGGTTCAGTGACATTTATATTATTTATTTGTAATTGAATGTTTTTACTATGCCTTTTTATTTTCTGATTGGTTCTTTCATTTATCTCTCTACATTACAAACTCTTAACTTTGTTATTAGTTTATTTTATTTTATTGTATTTTGTCATTTCTTTGCTGTTATAACTGTTTTTTTTATTTATTTATTTTGTTATTTATGTACACACAGAAAAATAGATACAGATAAGACATAATCATAATTATGAGTACAAAGGTACTGCTTATTTCTTAAGAAATTTCTTCCAGCAGACCTGCGATAGGAGAAATGAGAAAGAAATGTAGACAATAGTGTGTGAGAACAAGAAGAGGAAAATATAAATATGCGAAGTCTTAAACTAAAATATTGAAATAAACCTACACGTATAAAGTAATAAATGAATATATACTTAAATAAATACATAGAGCTTAAATATATAAACATACATACTATAGGTATATAAAATACTCACAGTTGAGAGGAAAGGTAATGCTCTTTTACTCGAAATTTGAATTGTGAAACAGTTTTTAAATCACGAATGCTAGGCGGAAGTGAGTTCCACAACCTTACTGCATGGACAGAGAAGGAATAGGAATAGTAGCTTGTTTTATGAGGATGAGATTTAAGGAGGGTTCTAAGGTGTGATCTACATGGTGCGTCGCTAGGGCGGACGTAAGAAAAACGCTCACGCAGGTAGGAAGGATAAGACGGGTTGTGTAAGACGTTGAAGAGGAGACATAAGATCCGAGTGTTCCTGCGAAGGCGGATTGGGAGCCACTTGAGTTCTTTGCGAAGATGAGAAACATGGTCATACTTTCTAAGTCCGAAAACAAAGCGAATGCACAAGTTTTGCAAGCGCTCAAGCTTGTTTAATAGCTCCTCAGTAGCATCCAGGTAGCAGGAGTCGGCATAATCTATAATCGGCTGAATAAGTGTTTGTGCCAAAGAAATTTTAGTTTTCAAGGGCAGGAGACTGAAGGCTTTTCAACGAATGAAAGGAGAAATGTACCTTTCGACTGACCTCATTGACCTGAGCACGCCACGAAAGATTGAAGTCAATAATGACCCCCAAATCTTTGGCGGTTTCGGTATAGTCAATGTGAACACCATCGAGATATAAAGGCATCAGAGATGCGACATCAGCCGCATTGCGAACGAATCTGCAGCCTATGATCATAGCCTGGGATTTAGTTGGATTAATTTGCAAACCAAATGACTTAGCCCAAACGCTGACGCAAGCCAGGTCATGGTTCATAGCAGCAATTGTAGAACCCGCGTCAGCTACAGTAAAATGTCGGTAGAGCTGCAAGTCATCTGCGTAAAGATGAAAACTAGAGGAGATTACTCTGCAAACAAAGTTGATGAAAATTGAAAAAAGAAGAGGAGAAAGAACGCTACCCTGAGGAACACCCTCAGTGAGGCTACACCAATCAGAGAAGGACTCCTCCAGGCGAACACACTGAGAGCGTCCCCGAAGATAAGAACTGAACCAAGCTAAACCGGAAGAAGAGAAATTGATTGATTTGAGGATACCTAGTAAAATGTCGAAATCCACTGAGTTGAAGGCGCTACTAAAGTCAAGCAATACAAGAACAGTGAGGGACTTATTCTCCATTGCCCAACGGATGTCGTCAGTTACTTTCAAAAGCGCGGTTACAGTACTGTGTCCCGAGCGAAAACCGGATTGAAAAGGGGTAATTATCGAGTTTGATGCCAAGAAAAAAGATAACTGTCTATGAACTATGTGCTCAAAAACTTTAGAGAGAAATGGAAGAATAGAAATAGGTCTAAAGTGTGTTAATAAAGTAGGATTGTTAGTTTTAGGTAAAGGTATTATGTGAGCCTTTTTCCAAACTGACGGAAATGAGCAAGAGGAAAAAGAGTGGTTAAAGATGTGAGTGAGAACAGGAAGTAACGAGGGAAGGATAAGAGTTATCATTCTTGAACACAACTTATCATTACCGACTGCTGAAGAAGTAATAGCAAGTATAGATTTCTTAACGTCATCCTCAGTAACATCGCTAAGCTTAAAGTGAGAACATTGTGGTAACGGCAAACTAGCTAGACTCTTTAGTGTCGCAGCTTTGACAGACGGATCAAGAGAAAAGGGAAGGAGAGAGAAATGGTTGTTGAGATCATTGAGGTTCACATCCTTACACTGGTTTGTAGGTGACTTGCCTATGCCTACAGATAAGAGAAATTTCCATACATCGGAAGAACTGCGGTTATTGAGTTGATCGTGGAAATAGCGTCTCTTAGCACTTTGACACAGATGACTGCAGCGATTACGTAAGGATTTGTAATAAGAGAGATTCAGCTCTGAAGGTCTGCGCTTATATCTGCTCTTAGCTTTATCCCTGCGAGCCATAAGCTCTTTAATTTGTAGCGTTATCCATGGCGCAGGGTTATGTCGAACTTTGACACGTCGGATAGGAGCATGCTGATTAAATAAGTCAAGAACGGTTGCGTTAAAACATTTCACCTTAACGTCGATGTCATCGTTCTCAACCAGAGGGGTCCAGTCGAGATCTCCAGCATCACGCTTCAAAGCCTCCAAGTCAATGCCTTTGTAGTTACGGAGATATAAAAACTCCGACTTACGCTTGGGAACATGGATACGATAGGAAAGGTAAATGAGATCGTGGTAAGAAAAAGTAGCCGTAAGTTGACCATGGTAAGAAACATTATCAGGAGAGGAAACAATCATAAGATCTAGAAAAGAGGGTGAACAATTAGGAAAATAGTGAGTTGCAGAGAGAGGCAAAACTTGAAGATTGAAAGAAGACAACAGAGAAAGGAGTTTACGAGAGCGAGTCATTTTTAATCAAGCACGTATTAAAATCACCCATTAAAATAAAGTGCTCATACATGGGGCAAAGATCACTGAGAGTGGAGTCGAGAGAATTAAAGTAGTCAATGTGAAGATTAGGACTGTAGAGCACTGCAAGCAAAACTTTTGTGTGATGAACATTAATTTCAAGAAACAAGTATTCAGCCGACTCAGAATACCGAGAAGGAGATGAACTGACCACCCTGTAGGGTAAATCAGCACGCAGGTACATAGCAACACCTCCTCCACCCTTGCCGGTCCTATCGTTGCGGATCAAGACGAAGCCGGGGAGTGAGTATTGATTAGAGAGGAGAGAGGGCTTCAAAAAGGATTCCGATATCAAGAGAGCATCCAGGTGAGCACTGCTAAAGGATGCCAGAAGGTCAGAATAGTGACCAGGAACACTCTGAGCATTTATGTGAGCTATATGCAGATTCTTAGGGTCATTGGAAAAAAGAGAAGATATTTTATCATGTAAAGTGGTATGGAAGAGTCACTGTCCGCACTAACAAAACTACTAGAAGAAGAGCACGAGAAGAAGCTGTCGTTAAGATCAGCTACATCATCCATGAGTACCTATATTATAATATAAAAATAATTTAAATATCTAAAATACAAATGTAAAACAAATTTAAAATACTCAAAACACTAGAAATTACGGATTTTTCCTTTTATTATATTTTTTAATGTTTTTTTTTTTTTTTTTTTTTTAATTAACAGCTCTATTGTTTTATGTTTTTATTATTTCGTTATAAATTTAATTTAGATTTAAATAGTTGGGTGTTTTTGTTATTGTATAATTTATTTTTGACATACTTGATAATTTGTTTAGTTTGTTGAGGCAGAGCCATGTGTACGATAGTACCACTGATCTGAGAAACCAAACTCCTCTACTGTTGTATGCAATTTGCTATAGAAATTTGTAAAAAATAAGTCTAGGCATGTCGATGATGTTTGAGTTATTCGTGTTGGTGATTTATTTGTTGATTGAACTTATGTTCTAGCATGAGATCTAAAAATTGCATTAATTCAGTTATTTCATTTATCATCTTAAATTTAATATACATCTAACACTAAAATATATAAATTATGTATAATATATAAATTATGTAATAATATATAAATTATGAATTATACAGAGGAAAAAAATAAAATAAAGGAAGAGCTCGCCGGGCATTGGAAATTCGTCCGCATCGCTGTCAGTACGAAAAGTGCCTAAAAGGCTGGCAGCATTGTCACGTTGGATGGCAATGCTGATATAAAAAATGGTTTGTTTTCAAATTATTTTCTAAAGTATTTATATTAATTTCATTTATTTATTTAAATCTGATGAAGGTTGTATACCTATATGACAGTGATTTAAGATTCGAGTAAAAGTGTTTAGAATGTGTCACTACAAACTGTTCCGTCAAGGAGAAAAAGGCGTTGTTTATTATAATAATTGTGGTGTTAATAAATGTGTTCGATCCAAATAGCCTCTTGATTACATAGGTTATGAGCCCAGCCCCAGGCTCCAAAAACGCCTAGAAGTTAGAACACAATACATACGAGTAGGTATTTTAAAAAGGTGTCAGTTGTAAAATTCTCGTCATGGCAGAAGAACATTCAGGTTCAATTTGTGGGATAAGAAAATTGAATGGTGCTGAGGACTTCGCTAATTGGAAATTTGTGGTGAGGAATTACTTAGAGTCCAAAAACTGGTTCAACGTAATTTAAACTACAGAGATAACAGCTGAATTGAAAGGTACTGACAGGAAGGCAGGAACGACGTTATGTCTGCTACTTGAGCCTGCATATTTCGCACATGTGTGTGTATAGTGCGAAGACAGCACGTGAAGTTTGGGTGAGTCTCAGCGAGGCTTACGAAGACAAGGTTTGGGGCAGACGAATCAGATTGCAACGAGAGTTATGGCAATGCCGACTAGAAAATTGCGAAACCATGGAAACATATATATCCAAAATAATTTGTTTGTCGCAAAAATTTGCAGACATTGATGCAAAAATATCTGACGAGTGGTTTTTTTTTTTTTTCTATATTATTAAGCGGTTTATCGTCAGATTACAACCCATTTATAATGGCGATAGACAATGGCGGAAAAGAAATTAAACTTGAGCAGTTAAAATCAAAGTTGATGCAAGAAGCAAGCCGACAGATTGAAAATGGTCAGAATAGAGAACAAGCCCTAGTTACAACGGCGCAAAATAAAAATAAGTTTGAAAAGAAAAAGGTTTTGATATTCAAGTGCTTCAAATGTCAGAAAGAAGGTCATAAAGCATCTGAATGCAAAGTCACTAAGAGAGCGAATCCATGCTTGAGTATGGCAAATACGGTGAAAAAGGACCGATGGTACTTGGACAGTGGCTGCTCGAACCACATGACGAACGATACCGGAAAATTGTTGAATTACAAAAGGTAACAGAATGATTAAAAGATAAAAATTGCAAGCGGGGAAGAAATGAAAGTTATAGGAAGAGGGAATGCCATCCCGAAAGTAGATAATACCACTGAACTCCTATTAACGAATGTTTATCATGTTCCCGGACCTTCTATGAATTTAATATCAGTAAGCGATCTTGTAAAGGAGTTCGTTATAAAATTTGACAAAAAAGGTTGTTTTATTAAAAATAAAACAGACTAAATAGTAGCAACGTGCAAAGAGGTTGATGGAATTTTCGAGTTGATTGAAAAAGAAAATTGTGTTGTCAACTTGATTTTGTCAAATGAAATTTTGTCAAATATTTGGCATAGAAGATAAGCACATTTGGGACAAAACTATATGAATTCATTGAAAAATATGGTGACTGGATTGAATTTTAAATCAAGCGATAAAATTGAACCATGTGTTCCGTGCATAAATGGACGAAAAAACAAAAAAACTTGTAAGAGCTCTATCAATAATCAAGGTACACGAGCGAATGAGGTTTTGGAAATTGTACATAGTGATTTATGCGGACCGATGGAAGAACCATCATTCAGTGGATCTCGATATATGCTGTTGTTTATCGACGATTATACACGTAAGACGCATGTTTACTTCTTGAGAAATAAGAGTCAAACCCTCGATACATTTTTGTGAATATAAGGCGGAACTGGAGAAGCAGACAGGAATGTCGATAAAGTGTCTCAGATCTGACAATGGTAAAGAATTCTGTAACCAAGCCTTCGATAATATTTTAAGATCAGCTGGTATAAAACATCAGAAGACGGTTCCATATACGCCTGAGCAAAATGGTGTGGTTGAGAGGGCAAACAGAATGATCATAGAAAAAGCAAGAACGTTGCTTTGTGAGGTCAAACTAAGTAAAAAGTATTGGGCCGAAGCGGTATGTAGTGGTATATTTAAAAAATAGAAGCCCGACTAAGGCTGTCATGCATAAAGTACCTGAAGAACTTTGGTCAGATAAGAAAGTAGACTGGAGTCACTTGAAAATTTTCGGTTGTCAAGCATATGCATTGAAACCTAAACAGAAACGGCAAAAGCTTGATATGAAGACTGAAGAAATGATTTTCATCGGCTACAGCGAAACTACTAAAGGTTATCGACTAATGAGCCCAAAAACGGGTCAGATAATATTCTCAAGAAATGTTAAATTCTTGTAAAATGTTTTTCCTGGAGATGGTACCGACATGACGAAGAACACAGTCGTTCCTATTGATATAGAGGAGAAACGGATAGAACCTGTGGTGCGTCTAATAAAAATATACTAGATGAAGAAGAGTTTCATGAAGCGGAGTGTATTGACACTGAGGTGGCTGCGGCGCCTGATAAAACGGTTGCTACCACGAGCAGTACAGCGGAACCAGAACAAAGATACAATTTTCGTGAGCACAAGCCTGTTATTTACAATGCTATCGCGCAAATTGATGGCGATCCAATAACAATTGAAGAAGCATTGGCAAGGCCTGATTCTAATTTATGGCAAAATGCTATTGATGATGAAATTAAATCATTAAACGAGAATCAGACGTGGTCACTGGTAGATTTACCACGTGATAAAAAGCCAATTCATTGCAAATGGGTCTCCAAAATTAAACGAGATAGTGACGGTAAAGTGTCGATTTACGCAGGTACGTGGAATAGACTACAATGAAACGTATTCTCCGGTCGTAAGAAGCTCAACCTTACGATTACTATTCTCATTAGCTGTAGAATATGATTGGCTCATTGACCAATGGGATGTTACAACTGCTTTCCTGTATGGCAAGCTAAAAGAGGACATCTACATGCTTCAGTCTAAGGGGGCGATTGTTAAAGGTCAAGAGGCAAAGGTATGTAAATTGCAAAGATCGTTGTATGGACTCAAACAAGCGTCAAACGCTTGGTTCCATGAGCTATATCAGGAGATGTACAATTTAAGTTTTGTACAATCGAAAATAGAACCTTATCTTTATCAAAAGGTGTTTAGCGATGGAAATAGAATAGTAGTAGTCATATACTTTGTTGACATTTTTATATTTTATTCCAAATATAACGAAAAAGAGAAGCAGAAATTAAAAAATGGCTTGCTTAAAAGGTTTAAAGTTACGGATTTAGGTACTGCTAGACACGTGTAAGGCATGAGACTTAGGAGAGATAAAAGTGCGATTTATCTTGATCAAGAACAGTACGTTCTTAATGTTTTAAAGGATTTTGATATGACGGATTGTAAACCAGTCATTACCCCAATGGAAGTAGGTCTCAAATACGATATAGACACGGTTGGCGCAGTGGTTAAGCGATTGACTGCTTCACTGCGTGTCGCGGGTTCGATTCACGCACGGAAAAAATATTTGTATGACCTACAAGTAGTTGTCCCGGGTTTGGCTGTTTGTGTATGTGAGTTTAAATGTTTGTAAGCGCACCCACGATACAGGATAAATTCTTAGTGGGGCAACATTTAAAAAAAAAAAATAGGGAAAGCTTCAGATTCCGGTTGTAAGTTGCCATATCAAATTCTCGTAGGTTGTCTTAATTATTTAGCTCAAAGTACTAGACCTGATATCGCGCACGCTGTTAGTGTTTTGTCACAATTTAATTCATGTTACGATGATTTACATTTTAAGTGTGCTAAACGGGTACTTAGATACTTAAAGGGGACGTTGAACTTTGGACTAACGTTTAAGAAAACAGGTAATCTATAATTAAATAGCTACGTAGAGGGTGCGTGGCGCTGTCGTCCACAGAGGCAGAATATATAGGCCTCAGTCAAGCATCGAGAGAAGCTATTTATTTTAGAAATTTGTTAAAAAGTTTAACAAAGGGGTCTTGTATCAAACCGGTGGTCATTAACAATGACAACCAATCAGCACATAAAATAGCAAAAAGTAAGATGAACCATAATAGGACTAAACACATCGATATTAGGTTTCATTACGTTCGCGAAGCTATAGTCAATGAGGCGGTTGAGGTCAAATATATGCCTTCACAAGAAATGGTAGCAGATATGTTAACGAAATCTTTACCAGGCCCTAAACTAAAGCAATTTTTAGAAAAAATATCTATTAAGGGGGCGAGCGATGTGTGATGTAATGATCTTAGCTAATATTGTTTTTGATGTGATTTTATTTTGAGTGGTTCTGATTTGTAATAGATAATTTTATTTTGTTTGTGTTTAGTAATTTTTATTATACAGCTGTGTTATGAACAGACTTATGTAATAAAGATAGATTGTACATCAGCCAACGATAGCTCCAGCTGAATATACTGTGTACTTAGGGTGTATGCATATATATATACTTGATGTAAACTTGCGCTCTTGTGTTCGATCCAAATAGCCTCTTGATTTCAATAAAATCAGATACAGTGATCAATATTTATGTTAGTATACCTACTTAAAAATATATTAGTAGTCAAAGATCCTTCCTCTCTTCTAATCCAATAAACAGTAATCAATAATAGCTTTTCCGTTAATAATTCTGTTGCACATACTTCTTTAACATATGCAATGGAAAATTCTGTGATAGCACTTCTTTCTACATACTCAATGTGTACTTGTAAAAGGATGCAAACTCCGCCGCCTGTTCGAGTTTTCCGGCAGAATGCAAAGAAGATATTTATACCAAAAAAAACGTAACCAATTTATCTTTAACATGGTCGATTATTTTAATAAAGTCTAAATCACGAAATTGTAATAAAAAGAAAATGTTTTGATAATGCACTCAATTTATTCAATTCCAGTTAAGGCTCGTGCAGACCAGCGGACCGCGACGACGGCGCTCGAACAATACAATTTCTAAGAAAACTTCACGGTACAACAATAAGCTGTGTCGCGTCGCGTTAGTCTGCACAAAGCTTTATAGTCAATGTCAAAAATGCATACAGTATTGAAGCGTTTTTAACGAATTTATGAAAAAAAAATATTATTTAAATAATTACAGCTCGAGGTGGTAACCAAATCTGTTATTAATAAGTAAAAAAATAAACCATTGACGATACAGCAGGTTCACACTTGTGTCTAATATTATTTTTAAGATATTTATTCTGCGTAAAGGATTTAAAAAAATAACGTGAAACGGAATGTAGTTTTTGGTTGCTTGTCAGTTTGACTAGTGATGTTACTCAGTCTCATACGATCAGGCACTCGATTTTCCCGATTATGTAATTCGATTCAAGTTGAATCTAAGGTTCTCGAGTGAGGTTCCCAGCAGCCTTCACACGTACGAAACGCACCCAAATAAACTTCAGGAAAAGAATCCAAAATACAGCAACCGTTTAAAAATGTTACATTGGGGTTTAATTCAGTAACATTCAGCTAAGATCAGCTTTGTTCGACTTTGTAAAGAGCGTTTTCTCCTACTCACATTCCACAATCTGATAATCAATGACGATACGTATTTCAATGACAAATTACACGTTATCAACTGACAGCACTAACCCAGAGAACATATATTTTCATAGAACTCTGACTGTGTAGATCACAGTATTTTGGCGGTTTATTATACGAAATATAAATCTATATCTACATATTGAACTAGTGTGGAAGTGTTGGTGATATTTAACGAAACGCGAGAAAATAGACATGGAGATAATGACTTAAATAAAATAGAACCACATCACTATCTGACACTGTCAGAAAGACAAGTGTCAAGTGACAACAACACTTCATTCGTTTTATTTTATCAGTTTCTTTCGAATTGCATGAAATTGATATTTCTGTTTTCCTGTGTGAATATAATGAATATCTTCAAGATGGACAGCAATTATTTACACCAGAAGGTTGTTGTGTTATTGTTCAGTAAGATTTCAACGCAATGTGCGAAGACATTGACACCAAAGAGAACAATACTTGTTAGAATACGCTTATTTTCTAACAGAAATCTTCAATTTCTAACACTAGAGCTAATCTTGCTGGATACTGTTGCAACTGTTTGATAGGTAGACGTTGGTTCTGTTGGTTGTGTAATGTTGAAAGTGCGGTATTTTATTAGTATTTTGATCTTGACTTGCATATTTTTAGATGAAATACTATCTACTTCAAGTCATCTGACGTAATAAAAATGCTTTGTTACTTATGTGACTTTTGATTCCATGAACCGTTCAAAACACCTATATTCCTACTATTTACTACTGAACAGTGCACTATTTTACTAAATTATAATACCGGTCAAGCCAATCTACCCACTAAATTACTACCGATTTAAAAAGTTACTAAAAGCCCACACAATTAATACATACAAATAAGTAAAAAAAAAAAACAATATCTACACAAAATATATATATAATATAAATCATGTATGTACTAAAAATTTATATAATAGGTCTTTACCTATGAAATTGCCGTTTTGTATGAAACAATTTAAACGAATTTTTTTTATGTATTTTTTATTTGTATTAATCGAAGTAATCACCCATGCAATCAATGCATCTTTGCCAACGCAGTGGCAGTTTATTGATGCCCTTCTTAAAGAAATCAGCTGGACGGGAGGCAACAAATTCTTCAAAAGCATTTTGTACTGCCTCTCGGGTATTGAATTTTTTTCCCGCCAAGAAGTTATCCAAATTCTGGAAAAAGTAGTAGTCTGTAGGCGCAAGGTCTGGTGACAAGGGCGGATGACGGAGAGCTTCCAACCCCAGTTCTTGCAACTTGGAGACCGTCTGCTGTGCAGTATGAGGTCGCGCGTTGTCGTGCAGGAGCAGCGGAGACGAGCGATTGACCAATGCTGGTTGGAGATGTGCCAGCTTCTCCATCATTGTGTTCAGTTCTTCACCGTACACATCTGCAGTAATGCTCACCCCGTTTGGTAAGAAGCTGTGATGAATCACACCGGCGCTAGACCACCAAACAGTGACCATCACTTTTCTAGGTGTAAGTTTTCGTTTAGGGCATTGTTTAGGTGCTGAACCAGGATCCAACCAACTTGCTGAGCGCTTGCGGTTTCAAACAGAATCCATTTTTCATCGCAGGTAACAATGCGGTTCAAAATTCCTTCATTTGTGTGTCTGTTGAGCATTGCAAGGCACGTCTCGACGCGTACTTCGCGCTGGCGATCATTGAGTTCGTGGGGCACCCATTTGTCAAGCTTTTTTACCTTGCCAATTTGACGCAAATGGACCAATATTGTTTTGACGCTAACGTCGAACGCTGCTGCTAATTCAGCCGTAGATTGTGTATCATCAGCTTCCACAATCGCCTTTAATTCGTCATTGTCGACCAAAGTCTTCGGACGACCGCGCGGTTCATTTTTCAGGTCGAAATTTCCAGAACGGAAGCGAGCAAACCAATAACAGGTAGTGCGTTGGTCTGTAGTGTTAGCTCCGTAAACGTCGTTGATGTTGCGTGCCGCTTGTGCCACGTTGCTGCCACGACGGTACTCATATTCCATAATTACTCGAATTTTTACCGTATCCATGATGACGAAAAAGATTGAAATGCGAATGTAACACTAATCAATAAACAAATGACTACTTTTGAAAAAAAAAAACATGTTTTTAAAATAAAATTAATTTGAAATTAGAATTCTTAGCCAAACAAAAATTATTTTGATTTGAAATGGCCAGTACTGCAGAACGTCAATTTCACAGGTAAAGACCTAATATAATACAATAAACTAAAAACAAAATGGTAACAAATCTGCTCATAGCAGACTATGCCATCAATGCCACATCCAGTAAAAATCAAACTACATCCATGTTGTGTTTTGTTAAACATAAGATCAAGTTTAGGTTATTATTTAACTGTGTACCCACATAATCTGTGCGCCCTAATTATAAATTGTTATTTAAGTGTGTTTCTCAGTAAGTGAATTTATGTTATTCTTGTAAGAATAAAGTTGTTCTTAAACCTAAATAACAACAGCTTTTTTAGTGAATTTTTGGATTATGATCCTATTTCTCAGTATTCCCGTTAGACAAATTATAATTATTACTACCACTGTAATCTAGAGATCAAAGGAACAAATCAACATGCGTTTTATTAATAGACGCCACAATCTTTGGAGGGCCTTATCGCCGAACAAAAAACTATCTCTTTTGTAGCCGCTAAATTGTTTTGTATCCATTTTTTCTTGAGATAACCACGATTCTGATAAACATATAGCTTTGTGCCTAGGTGTTTGTTCTATGAAAACTTCCAGTACGAGGGTGACACTGAAAGTTCTTAGAAAATCAAAAACTGAACAAACTAGCAATTCATTAGTTTTATTATTTGTTTTAAAAATAGTGTCCATTTACATCAATACATCGCTGCATCCGATGGAACCACTGAGAAAAGCACTTTGCCCTCTCGTCCTTAGGGGTCTCTTCGACGGCATTTTGAAACGCAGCCACTGCTTCCTCGGCGTCCATTTTCCGACTTGTCCTTCCGAAGAACGAGGCCACCATCTTTTTCCCACGCTTCGACCTTTCTTCACTTTAGTTGGCTACTCCTCGCAAGGAAGCACCCAGACAGCAGACTGTCTCTTAGTTTCAGGATCATAACAATAAATTCAGCTTTCGTCACCCGTATGTCCCTATCATAAGCCGTCCCTATCATTATATCTGTTCTGTGGGGTGTCATTGTCTAGAGCTCATCTAGTAGAGAACAAATATAATTTTAATACATTTTTTGGAAACTCATATTCAACTTGCAATGTTTGTATGTTTGTTTCGGGCGAATCTTGCAGGCTGAATTATACACATCCTCTTATCCCAAGGAGTTGAAATTTTACTTGTTGGTTCAGTTCCAAAGACAATGCATTTTTATGATAAGCATGACGTGATTGACCACCCAGGATTGGCTCCAGACGAGGAAACTCCTCAACGGTAGACAGTACAGAGACGAAATTTTATATACGCATTTAATTATGATATTCCATTCTAAATTCCACCATGATCTGGCTGCTGCACCCAGGATTGGCTTCAGACGAGGGAACTCCTCAACGGTCAAAAGTAAAACAAGAAATTTTATTTATGGATATGTATTGATAAGTGCTATTATACTAAAGGGGATTCAGGGTCTGATGATGGAGCCGGAAGATAACCATAGGAAGTTCTAAAAAAACGAGACAATACCATCGAGTTTGGACTAGTTGACTTTGTCTTGACAAGAACTATATCCCAAATTAGTATCCAGGGTCTAATGATGGAGCCGAAAAGTGAACATAGGAACTTCTCAACCAACATAATAGTATCATTGTGTTTGCGGTCGTTGGTTTTGTCTTGCCAAGTACTATAGCCCAAGGTGTAGTCGAGGGCCTCATGATAGATCCGGAAGTTCACCATAGGAACTCTTCATTTAGACAAGATAGCCCCGTTGTGTTTCGGCCGTTTTGATTCGATTTAACAAGTAGCTAGGTACGTTAGCCCAAGGGTAGTCTGGGATTTAATGACGGAGCCCGATGGTGGCTATAGGGACTTCCCAACTAAACAACATAGCCCCGTTGTCTTCTGCCTATTTGGATATGTCTTTTCAAGTAGGTACGTTAGCCCAAGGTGCAGTCCAACACCTGATGAAGGAGCCGGGAGCACACCATAGGGATTCTCACAGAAACAAGATAGCCCGTTGTCTTTTAGCTATATTGATTTGTCTTGACAAGTACCGTAGCCTTGGTTGAAGTCTAGAGTGATGGTGGAGCCAGTAGGTGGCCACAGGAACTCCTCAACTAAATAAGATAGCCCTGATGTGTTTGGGCTCGTTAGTTTTGTCTTGACAAAAACTATAACCCAAGGTGTAGTCTGCGGTCTGATGATAGTGCCGGAAGGAAGCCACAGGAACACCTCAACTTTACAAGATAGCCCTGTTGTGTTGGACTCGTTGGATTTGTCTTGGCAAGTATCTTACAAGTGAAGGTGATAGAATATAAATTTTATCAAAGTCTAATGATGAAAAGTACAAAAAAAATATACGTAACAATCGAATCTTCGTATGCGAGTGAGTTTTTAGTTATGCTAAATCGGTTTTTGGGTTTCTCGTCTTCTATTGTAATGAGTTTTCCTTCTATAATCAATTGATTGTTACGAATTATTGGATGTAACCCTTTACTTCTTGCTTTCAGCATTTCTTCGCGCATTAGTTTCCTTACTCTTCAAAATTCAAAAATAAAAAGTATCTTACAAGTGAAGGTGATAGAATATATATTTTATCAGTCTAATGATGAAAAGTACAAAAAAAAATATAAGTAAAAATCGAATCTTCGTATGCGGGTGAGTTTATATTTATGCTAAATCGGTTTTTGGGTGGTCTCGTCTTCTATTGTAATGAGTTTTCCTTCTACAATCAATTGATTGTTACGAATTATTGGATGTAACCCTTTAGTTCTTGCTTTCAGCATTTCTTCATGTATTAGTTTCCTTACTCTTCGCGCATTATTATCCAGAAATTCAGATAAAAATAACTTAGTGCCCTAGGAGTGAAGCGTATTTATCGTAACAGCTAAATAAAACAGGTATCATAAGATAACAGACTGTAACTGTGACAAACAAACTGAAATAACAGCTTTTGTTCCACGAGATAACAAAATCTCATAAATTACATGACGTTCCTTGTAGTATTCATCAAGACCATACAGAACAATATTTTTGGAATGTAATGAATAACTTTCAGTGCAATAATTTATGTTTGAGTGATACCTAACAGTTTTTGTTTTTATTTTAGATCTTACATACATACATAAACTCACGCCCTTTTCCCATGGAGGTAGGCAGAAACTACAGAACGCCACCTGATACGATCCTTACATATTCTTTTTGCCTCGTTTACGTTCATACATCTGGTCATACACGCACGCCGGTTGCGAGTACTACGCACCTGTCCTTTCCGAAGAACATCACCAATAAGGCCAGTATATGTCCTCCTAGGGCGTCCCCCTCCCGGCGTTTCTAGTCACATCTGTCTTGTAAATACATTTTGTTAGTCGCCTTTCATTTATCCTCTCAACATGACCAAACCATCTCAGCATACCCTTTTAAATTGTTGTCACTACATCTACTATTAACTCACACCGTTGTCTTATCACATCATTCCTCAGCGCTGTGCTGTGGGTCCCTCATAGCACAGCATCACGCTGAGTGGAAGCCTTCTTGTCACAGTCATGACGTGCAGCTGCCGAATATTTTATGTTTATATTGTTGTTGACGTGTTTCTGTGTTTCTGTGTCGAATAAACCTATTTTTCTTTCTTTCTTTCCTCAGCCTATCATTTATAGTTAGACCACACATGCTTCGCAAGGAAGGCATTTCCACAGCATGTATCCTACTTTCATGCTTCTTTTGCCACACCCAGCATTCACTTCCATACATAAGCGTGGGCACCAGCACACCATTGTGAACAGCCAGTCTGTCACATCAACTGTCACAGTCGCATGTATAGCACCATTCATTTTATTTCCCGCATTTACTCTCCTTTCCACATCTTCATCAATCTTCCCATCCCTTGTAACTCCCTAAGTATACAAACTCACATACTTGCTCCACACTCTTATCATTTATTTTCATATCACAACACCGATACATCCTCTCCTCTTTCAAAAAAACATGACTTTCGTCTTATTCACATTTATATTCATCCCTTTCCTCTTATTTGCTTCATCCGTCACAGTCACCATGTCTTGCAACTGTTCTGCTGACGATGCAAATAGAACTTGATCACCTGCGTAGAGAAGGCATTTGACAGGTAACTCATTCATCCACAATCCGCACTCACCCTCTTTCAAATCTGTCAGACAACTATCCATGTACAAGTTGAAGAGCCACGGGGACGCTACACAACCCTGTCTAACACCCCTCGAGATGCAGAACCTCATTTATCCTCCATTTATCCTCATTTATACACAAGCACTGGAATCCTTGTATAAAGATTTCAGTGCCCGTACCAAGTGCCAGTCCACATCGTACATGGATAGTGTCGATCACAGTTCTTCCCTCCACACACTGTCGTAGGCCTTCTCCAAATCAACGAAAGCACAATAGACTTACTTCTGCTTTGCCAGATGTTTGTCGGCTATGCACCTTAGGGAGAAGATCTGATCCATACAGCCCACTCCTTCTCTAAATCCTGCCTGCACATCCCATATTTTCTCATCTGTCACTCTTATCGCTCTATTTATTAATACCTTCGCATACAGTTTGCCGACAACACTCAAAAGACTAATGCCGCGGTAGTTTTTGCCAATCATCCGGCACACGGCCATTTGCCAAGTGTCAATCATTGCATCTAAAAATTTTGCCGCCAACGTACAGATTTTTTTGCCTCTCGTTAAATTTCTTTAAAAAATTGTAAAGTTTCAGGTAAAACTTTATAGAAAGTGAATAAAGGTTCTTGTCGTAAGTGATATATAGTGTTATGATGATCGTTGAGTCAGCGAAATGCCGAAATAGAGATCGAAAGATCACGTTGTCTAAATTGTCGCCGGTGCCTGCGGCAAGCAACCCGCTTCCGCGTTTATACCGAAAGTGAGCAGCGATTCTCTCAAGTGCGATAATGGGGAAGAACGCTCTTCATCCCCGGAGGAAGAAGCCAGTATTAAATAGTGCTCTGTGGGAAGAAGGCTCCCTTTTCCCTCCACCGAACAAGGGCAAAGAGATCGAAACAAAATTTCCAGTAAGTCGGACCTACGCATTTACAATTGATCGAGTAGCCAAGTAAGTGTTATATCTGTTAACATGACACAATTTCTAGATTATATCAAGCTGTTTTTTGATATTCCATCATAAAAAGCAATCCGTTAGAAGAAAACCTGTATGCTCACCCAGTACATGTGTTTCACACACTGAATTAGAAGTAAATGTGTACCTGCTTATGCCACTAAACTAAAGACTAAGATTAAGCTCCTGTGGAGGGAGTTTTGTCTGAGATCTCTAATGTAGGTCTAGCGCAGGAGGAACTAGCTGCTAAAGCAAGGTCTGCAGGGACTTCTTGATGGGGCAGCAACCAACCCACTAGGATTGTATCCTACGGTCCCTTTTGGAAGTAGTCCGAACACTTCCAATCCTGAAGTGTATTTAAAATAGTTTATTGCTCTCATGTGGTATGCAGTTGTTATATTAAAGAGGTTCAGCACCTCTTATGAACTTTTTTTTTTTTTTTTTTTAATTATTTAATTATATTGTAATACAGAGGTGTTACTTAAATATAAACTCGCCAAACTTTTACGTTTGATGGCGAGAGGCGCTCTTTTACATTTTACATAACAATGCACCATCTTATTATATAACTACTGCTTATATATTATACTGTTATGGTTATTATACAATGTATTTAGTATTATACAATAATTTAGTTCTGTTTACTATCCTGTATAATGTTTTTCAACTTTGTCTTAAGTGATCCTTTGCTAATTTTTACTTTTTCTCTTAATAAATCTATTTTGTTAAATACTTTAGGTACCAAATACTTAGATGTTCTCTTTCCATAATAATTTGTTATCTGTGGTTGAACCAAGTTGTTCTCTCTAACCCTACGTGTGTTGTACTTATTTTTAACATTAACTTTATACTCATCATTATAATAATATTCCAGCCCTACCAAATAATCTATTTTTTTATCTATGGGTAAAATTTTGCAGATGGGAAATAACTTATCATACTCTTTGTCGCACTTATCTTTAACATTTTTACTAACCAGAAACTTTAACAGTCTTATTTGTATGTCTTTAACATCTCTTAAATATGTAATAAAGGTTCGCCCATACACAAGGAGTCCATAGCTTATCAGCGAATCGGCAAGTGCAAAATACACCATTCTTAACGTCTGTAATCTAATCTGCAATTAACTGCAATAACTCTAAAAAAACTGCAATAACTCTAATCTGCAATTAGAACATTATTATTCCTAATTAAAAATGATATAGTATTATAACTAATAAGAAATGAAATAAATAAGATCATTATAATTTATAATGCTATACTGTATTTTGTATTGTAATAATTAAGGATCATATACTTATAACCATCATGACCAATGATCATTGCTCTATCAAAATTAGAAAAGGAACAAATACAGCCAGTAAACAATTTAAAACTGACAATATATTATTTAAAGCTGGTTAAGTATGTAAGAAATAGTTCTTTTAATGAGTATCATAGCAAAAATTAACTAGGCCAAGATTCATTCATATTGTTGACAAGATTCAGGTTGGCTAAAGAACCATGTTAAAGCTTGGGAATAAAATACTGCAAACCATTAAAAAAAACATAATCAAAATGTACATGTTAGCATTTTCTAGGATAAATAGATTGAAAACTCTTAATTTGTTTATTTGAATATTTAATGGATATAGACAGAAAATTTTGTTTATTGTGTATAATTTTAATCCAATGTCCAATCAAATGTTATGGTTTGAAGGAAACATAATAGAACTGTTTTGCATTAAAATAAAACAGTTATTATGTTATGAAAAACAACATTCGAGCAATGTGCTTGTTGTTGATTTTTGAAGACTTCTATGATTGACACTTGACAGGTGACAGATCGAGCTCGCCGTCAACATCACCACGAGTCCTGCCATCGTGAAACGTCCACAGGTAACAAGAGGAAATGTAGGTACGATATTCTTATTATTTAAGGTAAAATTTAAGACGCCTTTCTTCAATCAAATGTTATGTTTGTTTTATATTTATATTCTATTAAAAGTTACTGGAAATTAATTTCCTTAAGAGTATTTTGTGTATCCAAGAAAATGGAGCTTATTTAGTGCAACTAATTAGTTAGTTTCCTTACCCTTTTCTTATTTAGTGCAACTAATTAGTTAGTTTATTTACCCTTTTCTTTGCGTTTTATCAAAATAAGTTGAGATTTTACGGTTTTCTTTTTTAATTTTTTAATGACAAAAATTGAGTAAATCAATCCTAATGTAATTGTTACAGAAATTTGATGGAAAGAAAAAGATCGTTTAACCAAACTTATTAATATACAACAATTTATTAATAGAAGGATTTTATTTAATACAATATAACACCTCCCCTGGCTCGCACACAGATCCTTTTGGGCATGCTGAGGACTAAGTTATCCAGCATTTCTTGCAGTAACATGTCCCATTCTTGAATAGCAGCTTCCCTGATCTCTGGCACTATCTGGGGAGGTGACTGACGGTTCCAAAAAGCTCGCTTAAGAGCATCCCACGCGTGCTCTATTGGGTTTAAGTCAGGCGAGCCGGCAGGCCAGTCTAATCTTGTGATGTCTAATCTTGTGATTCTCGTAGAGCAGCACTGACTCGTTGAGCTCGATGTGCGGGCGCATTATCATCGACCAGTACGAATTGGTGCCCATGGTTTACTCGGAGGGTCTGACAATTCCATCAATAGCGACACTATTTAAAAGATATAATAAAACTAATAACTTGCTAGTTTGTTCAGTTTTTGATTTTCTAAGAACTTTCACCCTCGTATTCTAATTCTATATTTTTAAGTAAAGAATCCTTTTTACCTAATTTTCTTTTTTCCTAAACCATCCCAGTACGAACACGAACAAAAAACAATAAGTACTTTGAAAGTGGTCGAGCCATTTTCGATTGTTTGCGAGACTAACGCATGGTAATTCATTTTTACCCGACTACGGCAAAAAACGGAGGATTATGATTGTGAGTGGTGTGTATATATTTATATATAAAGATAGATAGATAGATTAGCGTTTCAATCACATGCTCACGCACGTCCCTATTGTGCACAAGAATGTGAACCAAACACGGGATTTAATCCGCACAGATATGATAAACAGATTTAACATCTTTAAAAGACTGTAAGCGTTTTTTTATATAAATTATTGAGCTAATTATTTATTTAAAATCGGAACAGAAGTTAAATTAAAAGAATATTAACTCTTGCCGCTTATATGAAGTAGTAAAATGCAATGTATCAAAATATTTTGGATCAATTTGGATGTGTAAAAGCGACAAATGTTTACATTAATGTTAGTGCTAATTCCGACGATGTAGGTTACCTTTCTTGAGGCTGAGCTGGTTCTCGCCGCCCGCTTGGAAGTCGTAGAGCGCCACGAACAGCTGCGGGTCGTCCTCCTCGTGGTGCGCCAGCAGGTTCTCCTTCGACGTCCATCTGACGACACACAAACTATTCATAGTTATTTTCTGTCTTTAACTCTAACGACTTACACTTTTAGGGTTCCGTACCTTAAATGGAAAAAACGGAATCCTTATAGGATCACTCTTTGTCTGCCTGTCCGTCTGTCATAGTCAATTTACTCCGAATCTAATGGATCGATTTAGTTGAAATTTGGTTAATTCGTGTTTCAATTTCAACTTAATCGATACATTAGATTCGGAGTAAATTGACCACCATGTTTTTAACACTAAGGGAGAGGAATATTCTGAAAAACTTACACGAATGATCCCATCCTTAAGCTACTCTGATACTTGGTTTTCAACAGTCTGTTGTTCAGCTAAAGATTGGTCGCTGAGTCACTGGTATGTCATCCTTGAGCACAATGCGCAATTCTATTGGCCTCTCCTTTACCTGTACTGGTTTATAATTCTTCACACAGTCAATAACTCCTTGTTCCACCTGCTTGTTGTGCACATTACTCAAAACAAACTCATTCTGACTAACCACACCCACAAACCTTGAACCAACTGTTTACGTTTTAAACCATCAGTATTGGGTCAATACTTATGGTTTAAAACATAAACAGGTGGTTTAAAACGTAAACAGTAGGTGCTTCGACAACATTTTAAAAACTTCTTTAAGGAATTCTTGACCCAATAACTACACGGCAAAGCATGCCCAGGAACAACATGAAATGCAATATCGTTATATTCGCGTCCGTTTAACGCTACACACGCAATACACTTTTGAGTAGACACTATACTGCCTAATACCACAAGATTCGTGACAGATCTATGTTATAGGGTTTGGTTTCCGCATTTAGTCCGTCAGGTGGACCATTGTGCGTGGGCTATAGCGGCCGTTTGGTGGTTATTCCAACCAGCCCACCTCCCTCCAGAAGATAATTAAATCTCCTGTTTGTTAAGAACATCTGTGTAGGATCTGGGTGACCCGAGGGTTTCTGTTCTAATCTGGCTGACGCCCATGCATTCAAAGAGGACGTGCGCAACGGTCTCCTCAACCTCCATGCACGCCCTACACAGAGGACTGTCCGTTATGCCTACTGTGTGGAAGTGTTTGTTTAGCGCGCAGTGTCCCGTGATTGTCCCCGTCACCAGGCGCAGGTCGTGCCTGTCCAGGCGTAATAAACGCCTGCTATCCAAGGATGGCATAGCTTCCTTGAGCTGCCTGCAGCCCGGTGTCGAGGTCCACCAGTACTCCGCTTGTGTGTGGATGCACTCCTGTAACCACCTGCGTATTAGGTTGAAGGGGATAGGTACGATAGGCTCGGGTCCACAGACTGCCGCGCTGGATCCTCGTCTAGCAAGTTAAGCAGCTGCGTCGTTACGCTGTGTCCTTTTACCCATTGCAGTGTCACCGGGTTGCGGCTAGATACCGTTATTTGTTCTAGTGCATTGTGACATTCTAGTGTTAGCAAGGATTGAAGAACTGAGACGCTGTCGCTGTCGAGAGTATACGTATGTGGGTGTCCGTAACCCACCTAGGGCGTGGACCGCTTGTATGATGCCCACACACTCCGCCTGATAGACGGTGTTGAACATTCCCAACTGTCTGTATATAGATTTGTGACAGTATTTACAGACTCATGAGCTCCAAGATGAACATAAATTGAACATTCCCAACTGTCTGTATATAGATTTATGACAGTATTTACAGACTCATGACCTCCAAAATGAACATAAAGTTCGGTACACACCATATTTATCTCACTACCAGAGTCAATTGGCTCCGTGTACGAAAAACCCCTTTTTCGTCAATAACTTATCTAGTTGAATGTGAATACTAAAAGAATGTGTACCAGAATGTGACAAACTTTTTGAATTTACAATTGCTACTGCTAAAGACATTATAGAATATTTTAAAGACCTTGATGTAAAAAAAACTGCTGACCTTTGGGGATTGTCAGTAAATACCATATTCAATAATTGACGTTATTTCACCCTTTTTAGCAATTGTTTTTAACTCTTGTATTGCATCTGGTATATTTCCTGATCTGATGAAACTTAGCAAAGTAATTCCACTGTTCTAGTCTGGCAGCACAACTGATCCTACGAATTTTCGGCCTATTTCGATATTACCTACATTGAGCAACATCTTTGAAAAATGAATTATGAAACAAATGTTAAGACATTTCAAGGCTCATCATTTACTACATCTGAAAAAGTTTGGTTTTACAAAGGATCTTTCAACTACAGACGCGGGCGTGGAATTACTGAAGAGCATATTCCAGGCCTGGAAGGAGTCGCAAGATGCTCTTTGCATTTTCTTCGACTTGTCCAAGGCCTTCGATTGCGTACATCATGATACAATCATCAAGAAACTGTACCACTATGGTATGAGGGACAGAGCTCTCGACCTTCCGACTTCTTATCTGAACAACAGAATTCAGAGGGTCGATGTTAATGGCAAGAGATCTGCAGGATCTGCGGATACTATGGCCGTTCCGCAGGGTTCAATTCTAGGTCCTTTCTTGTTTTTAATTTATATAAATGACTTACCTTACCACATAAGGGATAATCACAAGATCGTATTATTCGCAGATGATACTTCCTTTATTTTTAAAATCAAACGTCAGTTAGTCAACTTTGAACAAGTGAACGATGCGCTCTCTAAAGTTGTGCATTGGTTTAATGTAAATAATCTTATCCTGAATGAAAAAAAGACTAAACTCATTAAATTTCAACGCCAAATGTCAGGCAGCTAACTACCAATGTTCAACTTAATGGAATAGAGCTGGACCCTGTTGAGTCGACAGTTTTTCTTGGGATCACTATTGACGGTAAATTACAGTGGGGCCCACACATAGAAAAATTGTCAGGAAGACTAAGTTCGGCCGTCTATGCTGTTAAAAAAATTAGACAGATAACTGACGTAGATACAGCCAGAGTTGTTTATTTTAGTTATTTTCAAAGTCTTATGTCATATGGAATTCTTCTCTGGGGAACCTGTTCGGACAATAATACTATCTTTGTTCTACAGAAAAGGGCTGTTCGAGCCATTTACAAACTAGGTCCGAGAGATTCCCTTCGAGAAAAATTCAAAGAAATAAATATTCTGACTATAGCCTCACAATATATTTTTGAAAACCTATTGTATGTACACAAAAATAGATAAAATTTTAAGAAGGTTTCCGATATTCATAGTTTAAATACCAGGAAATATCACAACCTCGCTGTACACCGCACTCGTCTCCACAGAGTAGGCAACTCGTTCATGGGTCAATGTATACGCGTTTACAACATCGACATTCGAAACTTTACCCATTAAACGATTTAAAAGCTGTATTAAAACCAAACTTTGTAAAAAAGGGTACTATAAAATTTTTGATTATTTAGAAGATAAAAAAGCTTGGGATTGAGCTGCTCGCTCTGCTAAGTCTTGTGATAAAATCATAAAACTTGACATTATAATTATTCAATAAAATCATCAAATATACCAGTATTATATAAACATTACATACAAAATGATATGATTACTTTGTAAAGTATTATTTTTTTAATTTTGTTAATGTGAGGACTATGTGGATATTTTTAATTATTATCTTTTTCATTGAGTTTTAATGATGGTCCGGCAGTTTGAGTAGTTTATGCGGCCTACCCACATGTCCTTTCTTTGGTATTGTTCGTCGAGTTGAGCTCCACGATTACTGACAATTGCTTGCACTGACAGGACAGGTCCACTCAAATCTGTGTGGTTCTTTTCTGAAAAGACCATTTCAGACACTAATATACATGGTCCTCATATGGCCTGCCCAAGATTATGTCTGGACTTTAAAAGAGACTGTGACCTCTGAGTTTGTTTCGGCCTTTCTTCTCAGACCTATCTGACTAAGATAGGAAACGCCGAACTCATCTAGCTAATTTTTAATTATTCTTTTTAAGATGACCTGTAAAAGTGATTCCAATATCGTATTTACAGAATAAACAATTTTATTTCATTTAATTGTAAGAAAGCTTGAAATAACTGAAACATTAAGTCTGTGTAACCATAACCTTAGCCTTAACCTTTTCTACGCTAATGTCAGAAGCATATGTAGCCCAAGTAAGCTGGACGAACTAAACTGTATATTCCGCTCTTTTAGAAAATGCATACACATTGTTCTATTAGCTGAAACACGGATACGACTGGATGAACAGGCTAAACAGTTTCATATAAAGAATTATACTCATTACTACAACATCCGCCCTAACGTTGTCGGTCGCGGCGTATCGATCCATGTACATAACAACCTGAAACATGAATTATCAACGTCACGTCACAAATATAACTGTGGAAACAACTACTTATGCATACATCTACCCAAGTGTGCAGTGGACATTCGGGTTGTTTATAGACCTTCTTATTCACTTATGAGAACCAACTTCTGTAAAAGAAGAGGACTATTGTTTTCGGTGACACAAATATCGACCTGCTGAGCCCCGACAGTACTACTAGACGATACAGTGCCGTGATAGCTGAATCTGGCTATAAACTAATCAATAAAATAGATCCGGAATATTGTACCCGTGAATCAGTGGCCTAAAAACTATTATAGATCACGTTGCTACAAATTTGAAGCAATAGAATTTCCACATGGCTATAATAGAGTCCTCTTTGTCAGATCACAAGAATATTTACATGGAACTGAAACGAGTAATTCCTCCGCGACAAAAAGTACAGTACGAGGTCACAGATTATAAGAAATTGTACGCAATGATTGCATTGTCAAACTTTGATGATAAGTTCAATGAATATTACAGCCTAGATGAGTGTATAAAAAAAGCTTTTATCGAAACCAAAACAAGGAAGTACAAAGTATTTAATCAGCCACAAAAGGAATGGATCAACAGACAAATAATTACTGAAATTAATTAAAGGAATATATTATGGAGCGAAATAGAGCACGATCCTAAAAACAGCAACCTAGAAACAGAGTTTAAAGCCAAAAGAGACAATGTAGCAAGCTTAATCAAGAGTACAAAAGAGACATATTTTTACGGAGAGTTCAAGAAATGCGCAAAGAAGCCCAAGAAATTTGAATAAATAAATACCCTCTCGAATAATAACATTGTTCCTAGTTGTGCTCCCCCGAAACTAAAAACCGAAAATGGTAGCATAGCTACGGATCCCATTGAGTTGAGATATGCGATATTTTTAATAGTTTCTTTACAAATATAGGGACACAACTAGCAAGCCAAATACCATGTACACACATACACAACAAAAATGTATACACCTTACCGAACCTTAACCAGCACACTGGACATTGAACTATCTCAATTTAAACCATGCACAGATTCTTAAGTATCTAATATTATAGTCGACTTGGATCCCAATACAAGCACAGGAATTGATGGTATTAGTACAAAGGCACTGAAATGAATAAAAAAAGAAATTCTCCAAACTCTAACAGAGTGCCTAAATAAACTTTTAATGGACGGACTCTTTCCAGAAAATTTAAAAATAGCTAAAGGCACTCCAATTTACAAAGCTGGTACCAAATCAAATCCCGGGAATTATCGTCCAGTTTCAGTCCTACCAATATTATCTAAAATATTAGAAAAAATCGGGATACCTTCTTTTCGCATAATGTTCTTTGCCCTAATATACTTCGGCATAACGATTTTGGCACAATTTGTTTTGGCATAATAATACTTCGGCATAATTTTTTTAGGCATACGTTTTATGTTGGCATAATCATCTTAAAGACTAATTTGTTTTGGCATAAATTTGATTCGCATAACGTTAGTAGGCCTAAGAACCGAATTGCTGCAAAACCGACTCCACGTAGTCTTGTTTGTCCTACCCCTAGAGTGTAATTTAAAATCGCGTAGGCGCGTAGGGGCGAGGCGGCCCGCGGGCTGAGGAGCAGGCGGCTGCGAGCGAGCCGCCGCGGCTGAGGCTGGCCGGCGAAGCCGGCCAACAAGCCGAAGCTGCGGTGGTGAGCGAAAGCCGTCTGCGACGATTAGCACGCGTGGGGCCGCCGGAGGCCCGCAGCGCCGGAGCCGTGACAGAAACCCTGCCTGCTGCATGTTGCATGCTCGCTTGAATGCTGCATGCTGCATGCTTGCTTGCATGCTGCATGCTTGTTTGCATGCTGCATGCTTGCTTGCATGCTTTAACTTTATGCTTAATAAATTTATGCTTTAACTTTATGCTTTAGAATATTATGCTTAATCATTATTATGGTTAGAGAAATTATGCTTAAAAAAATTATGCGTAAGCTGTTATGCGTAATTATATTATGCGAAATTATATTATGCGAAAATATAATTATGCCAAACAACATTATGCTAAGTTATATTAGGTCTTAAAATTTTATGCAAATGGATAGGGAACCGAAAAAATCATGTATATAAGGTTAACAAATACTTGACTGAAATTAACTTCATATACGATCAACAATATGGATTTCGACCCAAATCTAACACCCTTATCGCAACTATTGACTTGATAACTACAATAAAAACAAAGACTGATCAAAAACAAGTAGCACTAGGAGTCTTTCTTGATCTAAAGAAGGCGTTTGATACAGTCAGTCACACACTTACTACTTATTACGAAAACTGGAAAGTATTGGTATAACTGGAACCGCTTATAAAATGCTAAAGTCCTATTTTAAGTGATCGATATCAGGTTGTAAAAATCGGAGCTTACCAAAGCACGTCTAAACCCTTATCATGCGGCGTACCACAAGGTTCTATTTTGGGTTCCTTATTATTCCTAGTGTATGTAAACAACTTACACCAAGGAGGCTTACAAGGTCACCTTGCCCTTCATGCAGACGATAAGTATTTTTTTTATTTTGGAGACAACATAAATGATATCAAAAAAATGCTCAACATGATTTAAATATACTACAAAATTGGTACCATTGCAATCTTTTACTACTATTAATACTATTAATACTTCCAAAACCTCATATATAATATTTAGAGCAAAAAATAAAAAACTCCCTAACTACCCTAATCTAAGCCTAAACGGAGAAGTACTGAAAAGGACTGATCCAAGAAAAATACCTCGGACTAACTCGTCATAACAATTTGACATGAAAAGCACACCTTCAACACATTAAAAAAAAACTTTAATCATCAAGGTGGGCTCACTGCATAAAATTGTTAGATGTATTCCAAAAAAGGACGGCTAGTGATATACAAACTCCTTGTTAAAAAATAAAAATAAAATTCATTTAAATTAATCCATACAATTCGATTAAAATTAAAATTACAACTAAAATATTCTAATTCAATTTAAATGACTCTTTTGACAAAGGTTCTCCACAGCGGTGAAGAGACCCTGTCCGCTACAGTCTTCAGAATTCCGTTGCAGCTGCCACGCATTCTGCGGATCAGGGATACCGTTTTCTTACGGATGACGGCATGAAAGCCATCAGTGCGATACAGCACAAACATCCCCGATGCACTACAGAAGCGAGGCAGCCCCAACATCATCCTAAAGATGTTATTATACTGGACGCGCAGGACATCCAGCGACCTTTTGGTGTGGCTGACCCACAGATTCCCCGTATAAAAGCTTTGACAATACGCCTAAACAACGTTACCTTCACTTGTTTAGAGCAGCGGTAGAATCTGCGGGCCAGCATGTTACCTCTGACCGCTAAGCCCTGCGCTCCCTCTCAATATCCTGATCGTCTTCAAGACCTTCGGTAATTAAATGCCCCAGGTATTTAAATTTCGTGATACGATTTGTGACCTTAGAGTGCAGTACAACAATGCATTCAGGATGGTAATGAGGCTGCCGAGATATTGCAGTGCCTCGGGCATGTTTGCGGAGGCCCAAGTGGACAGCTTCGCTGCAGTCATGCGCAAGCGTTGCACTTCCGTCCTAACGCGCATGCGTGCTAGTACCAACAGCATTCTGAGTGTTTTGTCGGACCGGTGGGATTCTCCGATGCTTGAGCGCTGGATACGACTGCACGCAGTCAAGTAACCACGCGCACGAGTATTGGAGTTTCCGATAGTGTTAAGTTTGTATTTTGTATAAGTGTCTTGTCTTGTCACTACTAACATTAGTTTCTTATAAGCATTTCTGTGTTACTAGCAACAATATGGATGTATTAGAAAATCCGAAATAAATGAATATAATAATAATAATATGCACAATCCATTTAGAGTGATCTTATGTGAATACTCGGGGCATCCATCGGCGGCCCTGAAGACCATATACTCAGTTTTCTGGACATTGTATATAAGGCCATGTGCACCAACATAGGCCTCGCACACTCTTAACAACTCTCCGAGACCTCTCACCGTCGGGTTCAGCAGCACCATTTGTTGTTTGTTTGTTGTGTTTTGTTAAGCCTCATTTATTATATCTTATCGAAGTATGGGGTAATTCATCTAAAACTAGTCTAAAACCAATCCAAATTCTACAAAACAAAATAATCAAAATACTACACAATTATGATTTCTTAACACCGTCAAAAACTATTTACAAAGAGACGAAGCTATTAAACATCAAACAACTTTATATATATAACACATGCGACGAAACACTATATTAATTGTGTTGTGTTTATTTTTGTTTAAAACGGAATCATCTCTTAACTGGTGCCACCACCTTATCTTAGGAATGCAGTGAACTCGCTTCCAATTTTAATGACAATGCTCATACTTATTATTTTATTTTATTTTTTTGTTCTACCCGCATTGTTATAATATTAGGTCTTTACCTATGAAATTGCCGTTCTGCAGTACTGGCCATTTCAAATCAAAATAATTTTTGTTTGGCTATGAATTCCAATTTCAAATTAAATTTATTTTAAAAACATAGTTTTTTTTTCCAAAAGTAGTCATTTGTTTATTGATTAGTGTTACATTTTCATCGCGTTTCAATCTTTTTCGTCATCATGGATACGTTAAAAATTCGAGTAATTATGGAATATGAGTACCGTCGTGGCAGCAACGCGGCACAAGCGGCACGCAACATCAACGACGTTTACGGAGCTAACACTACAAACCAACGCACTACCTGTTATTGGTTTTCTCGCTTCCGTTCTGGAAATTTCGACCTGAAAAATGAACCTCGCGGTCGTCCGAAGACTGGTCGACAATGACGAATTAAAGGCGATTGTGGAAGCTGATGATACACAATCTTTAAATTCAATATTTATACTATCTGCAGCGTAAGCTATTTACGATAAGTGTGTCGCGAGTGGTATTGGCGTAATGAACTAGTCGTACAAATTGTTTTTATGGACAATAAGTGCTTCTGCAGTGGCTATGTCAAATCCAGGAACTAGCCCGTTTGGCCGTAGCCAGTTACTACGGCGAAGTCCCCCGCCGACGCCTACTGATCAAGCCCACCCCATAGACCCAGTCCACCAGCTCCCACGGGAATTGAATTACCAGGTGAAGTAATTGCTACACCGGAGATTCAAAAATGGTTAGGCAGCATTGATACTATTTTAAACGAAGTGTGCTCAATAGTAGCAGAAGGAAAAATGAACGCGGAACAGAAGCTTCGTGTCACCAATCTTTGCGCTAGGGTATCAAGCGGGACATCTCAGATGGCCGTCTTATATCAAGCTTTAAAACAGAAGACAATCCAGGCGCACTCTACCATCCAACACCTACAGGTGCAGCAAGACGTTGTGAATTCGCTGCAGCAATTCCAAGAGGTGGTTGTAAATAATTTGAAGGCTACAAACCCTAGTTCATATGCTAGTATGGTCAAAAAAGGCTCTGACAACTTTATCCGCCCAGAAAATCTCAGCTCTGTTGCCATTTATCCCAGCGATAAGACCAAATCTAGTGATGATACAAAATCTTTAGTCCAGAAAATTATATCACCAGAAGAACTAAAACTTCATGTACGCGGACTAAAAAAAGTTAGAAATGGGGGTGTCCTCATTAGCACCGACAACAAAGGAGACATTGACAAGTTGAGAAACTCGGAGAAACTTGTATCTTCGGGACTTACCGTTGAAGAACCTACTATTCGCCGTCCTAGGATTTGTGTTATTGGCGTCCCCGTAGCCCTAACTGAACAGGAGGTATTTGATTGCATATACGAGCAAAACCTTTCTGATAAGCTGCCGATCATTACTCGAGAGGTCTTTCTAGCTACAATCAAATTGAGCCACAAATCAGGTAAGAAAGATCTCAGTACCTGTAACTACATCCTGGAACTTCCTGCTAGTGTCAGGAAAATTCTGATAAACCAGGGACGCATTTTCATAAATTGGACTTCCTGCCCAGTAAGAGATTTTACAATAGTAACCAGATGCTTCAACTGCCAGCTGTTCGGGCATGCAGCCAAGTACTGCAGAGAAACTAGCCCCACTTGCAATCACTGTGGAGTCTGGCCATTCTTTTAAGGAATGTTGCAACAAATCATCACCCTATAAATGTGCGACGTGCAATCGCTTCAAAAGAAAATGTGACCACCAAACTGCAATGGTGATGTCAGCTGTCCAGCCCGCAAATATGCAGAAGTTAACTATATAAACTCAATTGACTATGAAGGCGCCTAAGAGCGTCACCGACTGTTTAATTAGTAAGCCAATTTTTTTTATTCCATTTATATTAGTTAATTTGTAATTATCATGGTTAATAATTTACTGTATGACCTCGATACTTTTTCTGTGTCTGATGTAAAAATCTGTAACGTTGATGAGTGTAAACTGTTCCTTCCCGCTGTGGAAAAATCGTTTACTTTGTTCACACAAAATATTCGCAGTATAAATAGAAATATAAACGGTTTTGAAGTTTTGTTACAGAATCTTGATATAAGCTGTGACATTATTGTCCTAACTGAATGCTGGTTGACAAACCAAACGGTTAATTTACCCTCTCTGGATGGTTATTTTTCACACAACACCAATAGAAAAATCAATCAAAACGATGGATTAGTAGTTTATATCAAGAATAATTTAAAAATAACAGTAGAAGAACCGGAAGTTGAAGGTTGTAATTGTTTAATAATTAGAATTAATCCCGATATAGTAGTTATGGCCATCTATAGGCCTCTTTCTCAAAATATTGACCGCTTTTTAAGCTCGCTAGATATCTATTTGAAAACAATATCATCTTTTAAAAACATTATATTAGTAGGTGACATAAACATTAACATTGCTTCTGAAAGAAATTGACACTCAGGCTCATAACTATCTCAATATCTGTTCATACCATGGACTACTACCAGCTCATTACTACCCCACGCATCAAAGTGGCTCATGCTTAGACCATAATATATTATTATGAAATCGAATAAACTAAGCAAAACATTTGTTACTAATTCTTCACTGACCGATCATCAAGCTATTTTACTAACATTGCAAATAAGTGTACCTCGAAATAACTGCATGCGTAGCTTAAAGGCCTATTCAAACCTGAGCGATATTCGCTGCCGCTGTGGGTAGAGGTACATACCGCGCGGGTTTCGCTCAGGTATTTAGTATCAAGTACCGCGGCTAGAGCGACCTGAGCGATATTTGCTGCCGCTGTGGGTAGAGGTACATACCGCGCGGGTTTCGCTCAGGTATTTACCTCAACGTTATTGCTAAGCGTTCTTCAGGGCATATGGGTTCTCGATATTTAGTGAATGATTTGCTGATATTTTCCTTTATCATATTTAATATTTCATCGAAGTTCTCAGTCGTCATTCTGAATGCATTAAAAAACCGATCTTCATCCAATCTTAATCTTGGATATAAAGTGTGGAATTCCCCATGAATTCGGTGTTGTCTGTTGATGTCATGGATCCAAATTCTTTTCTTAACTGGTGAGTCAATTAAGGCTAATAAAAGTTAAACTTCCTCTTCATCACTATCCATCACTCAAATCAGATGCTCTGCAGAAATTATGTGACTTACGTGTATATTCTTTGGCGACTCAGAAATGACTAACTGGCGAAAATTTCTTACCTCTGAGTGAAACTCGACTACCGCGCGTTATTCTACCCACAAGGATAGCGAAATCCGTTTTGGTGTGAATAGTAATATTACCGCATACCCACTGGGTTTTCTCTGCCGCAGACGGTAGCGAATACCGCTTAGGTCTGAACAGTAATATTACCGCATACCCACTGGGTTTTCTCTGCCGCAGACGGTAGCGAATACCGCTTAGGTCTGAATAGGCCTTTACTAAAGTAAACATGACACACCTTGGAAATGACATTCGCAGCATTAATTTTGACCCAGTGTATAATTCAAATGATGCAAATATTTCTTTAAATTATTTTATACAATCACTACGATATGCAATAATAAAAAATACCTTTACTGCAAAAACGCCTAGAAAGTATAGCACCATTAAACCTTGGATCACACCCGGTCTCGTTCGTTGTATAAGACATCGAGATAAACTTCACCTCAACTCTAAACGCGCACCAGATAATGAAATACTTTCCATAACATATAAAAGGTACAGAAACTTTTGCAATAATCTTATAAGAAAAATTAAAATTCAGTATGAAAAATATGACCTTCATAGGGCAGGGAAAAACAGTAAACTTGTATGGAAATTTATAAAAACTAATACTTTTCGATCAAAAACACCGGAACCTCCAATTGATTTGCTATCGACAGATTTAAGCCCATATGAAGCAACTAATAAAATGAACAATTTTTTTGTCAACGTTGGTAAAAACCTGGCAGAAATCACACTATCAACTAGAAGTAACGCTCAAAATCTAACTTCGACCACATCATCTACAGTTAACTCTTTTGTTTTATTAGTTACCGATGTCGAGGAAGTTATAAGAATAATAACTGAGCTAAAAGACGTTTGTGCTATAGGGTGGGATGGAATATCGAATAATATACTTAAAAGATATAAACATCTTATCGCCCCTCCATTAACGCACATTTTCAAGATATGTTTATCTAAAGGAGTATTCCCTAGCTTACTTAAAAAAGCTATTGTCACCCCTGTATACAAGACTGGAGATAAAAGCTGTGTTAATAACTACAGATCTGATCAACAGAAATCTTTGAGAGACCTGTTAGAACAGATATGGGATCTGTTCTAACAGGTCTCTCAAAGATTTTAGAAAAAATTATAAATAATAGATTAATACACTATCTTGAAGATAACAAATTGCTCTCAGATTGTCAATTTGGTTTTAGACCAAAGAGATCAACAAGCCAAGCGGTACACCAGTTAACAGATTATGTAACTACCAATTTGGATAAGGGCTTGCACTCCCTGGGGATTTTTCTAGACCTCGCCAAGGCCTTCGATACAATTTCGTGTTCTGTGTTGTTACGCAAGCTTGAAATACTTGGCATAAGAGGAACTCAACTTCTACTATTCTCTGATTATCTTAGCGATCGTTATCAATCTGTTAAAGTTGGCCAATACATGAGTTCCGAACTTAAAAACAGCTGTTTTGGTATCCCACAAGGAAGTATTTTGGGCCCTACGTTATTCTTAGTTTATATAAATGATCTGTGCAGCTTGACTTTACAAAATGGTGCCATAATATCGTATGCGGATGACTAGAAGAGGTCTATAAACACGCCCAAAATGGTTTTAATATGGTGTTTAATTGGCTTCGTGGAAATCTACTAACGTTAAATACTGATAAAACTAAATACATTTTATTTAAAATGAGGAATACTAACATGCCATTTACTAACCCAAGCATTTACGCTCATAAATGTACACCGGATGCTAATATTGCATATTGTGCTTGCCCCACTTTACTCAAAACTGATCATATGAAATACCTGGGTGTTACGATGGACACAAATCTAAATTTTCGTAAACATGTTGATTTGCTATGCACAAGAGTCCGTAAACTAATTTATATATTTAAGAGATTGCGTAATATTGCTGACTACAAACGAATTAAACAGGTTTACTTAGCCTTGTGTCAATCCATCCTTACCTATTGCATAACTTCCTGGGGTGGAACCGCAAAATCAATTTTACTCCCTCTAGAACGTGCCCAAAGAGCTATCCTAAAGGTAGCCACTTTTCGACCTTTTAGATTTCCCACACATCAGCTTTATAGCGCATGTAAAGTATTAGGTTGGGGAAAAAGTCTTTTCGCATTATAGTATGTATGAACTTGTAATAAAATCTCTTTGGCTATACTATGTGTATCTGGCTGGTTTTGGTATCATTGAAAGTTTAAATTTTAAAGAACATAATTCCAAATTCAAATTAGGAAAATGTGTGATTTTTATTTGTTTTTCGTACTGTCAAGATGAGTGAATCTAATGAAGAAATTCGATACATTTTAAAATTTTACTACAAAAAAGGTAAAAATGCAACGCAAGCCGCGAAAAAAATTTGCGATTTTTATGGACCTAGTGCAGTGTCTGTGAGAGTAGCACAAATTTGGTTTAAGCGTTTTCAATCCGGAAATTTTGATGTCAAAGATGCACGTCGCTCTGGTCGCCCTATTACGGATAAAATGGATGCCATTTTTGAAAAAGTGGAGCAAGATCGGCATATTAGTAGTTACGACGTAGCTGAAGAACTGGGAATTGACCACAAAACAGTTTTGGCGCATTTGAAAAAAACTGGGTACACAAAAAAGCTCGATATTTGGGTACCTCACGAGCTCACTGAAAGAAACCTAATGAACCGTGTACTAATTTGTGATTCTTTATTACGACGTAATGAAACCGAACCATTTTTGAAGAAGCTGATAACTGGTGATGAAAAGTGGATCACGTACGACAAGAACGTGCGAAAAAGGTCGTGGTCAAAGGCCGGTCAGGCTTCACAGACTGTGGCAAAACCCGGGTTAACTCGCAACAAGGTGATGCTGTGTGTGTGGTGGGATTGGAAGGGCATTATTCATTATGAGCTGTTACCACCAGGCAGGACCATCGATTCTGAACTCTACTGCGAACAACTGATGAGATTAAAGCAAGAAGTTGAGAGAAAGCGGCCGGAATTAATCAACAGAAGGGGTGTGGTTTTTCATCATGATAACGCTAGACCTCACACATCTTTAGCCACTCAGCAAAAATTAAGAGAGTTTGGCTGGGAGGTGTTAATGCATCCGCCGTATAGTCCTGACCTTGCACCTTCAGATTTCCACCTGTTTCGGTCTCTTCAGAATTCTTTAGGCAGTGTCAGGTTAACATCACGGGAGGACTGCCAAAACCACTTGTCGCGGTATTTTGATCAGAAGTCCTAAAATTTCTATAGCAATGGGATCATGTCCCTACCTACAAGATGGCAAAAAGTTATCGAACAAAATGGTACCTACATACTTTAGTTAAATGTAAACATACTATGTTAAAAAATGTTTTGAATTTTCTTAAAAAATACGAAGAAACTTTTTCCCCAACCTATTACTAACAGTACGCCAATTATTTATACTAAACATCGTTCTACTCCAGCATAGAAAACTTCCTTTTGAACGAGTACCATCAGACAAGAGAAGAAAAGACTTTGTTTGCATAAAGCCTCAAACTAGACACGCTTTTATTACTAGATTTTATGTATTTTTGGGACCTTTTCTGTATAACAAGTTTAATAAGATACTAAATATACGAGGGTGAATCAAAAAGTTCTTAGAATTGCATATAATATATAAAACACTTTTGGGAGAAGTTTGATATTCAAATTAAAGAGTGTCAATCACACAATATTTATGCAAACTGTCACTTGTTTTTGTCAGTTCGTTCGCACGTAATAAATTTTTTTGTGCAACGAGCTGCTAAAAACCCAAAATTATGGATAAAAGTGAGTTACGTGCGGTGATAAAATATCTCAGTTTGAAAAAAATGTCTACGAAGGAAATTTTTTCGGACATTCAGCAGACATTAGGGGATGATGCTGTACCCTATTCTACGGTTGCGTACTGGGTGGCTGAATTTAAAAGAGGTAGATCAAGCTGTAAAGATGACCCGCGTTCTGGGCGGCCTTCAACCTCCGTTACGGAAGAAAATGTCAAAAAGGTTGAGAATCTGGTTTTGGAAGACAGAAGAATAACTATAAAACATATAGCTGAGATCCTAAAGATATCATTTGGTAGCGTTCAATCCATTTTAATTGATTCACTGGGGTTCAAAAAAGTGTCGGCAAGATGGGTGCCACGAATGTTAACCGACGAAAACAAAAAGTGACGTTTGGAAATTTCTAAGCGTAATCTCGAAATGTTCCAGCGTGATTCGGATAATTTTTGCCGTCGCCTTGTCACCATGGATGAAACGTGGGTCCACCATTTCGATCCTGAAACTAAGAGACAAAGCATGTCTTGGAAACGACCATCCTCTCCATCCATTAAGAAATTTCGAGTTGCTACTACCGCTGGCAAAGTTATGGCCTCAGTGTTCTGGGATAGTGAAGGAATCCTTTTTATTGATTACATGCCAAACGGCCAGACGATTACTGGACCTTATTATGCAAATTTAATCCCGAAAGTGCGTGAAGCGATTAAAGAAAAACGTCGTGGAAAACTATCGTTGGGCGTGTTGTTTCTTCAAGATAACGCTCCTGCTCATCGATCGGAAGTTGCGCTCAATGCAATCCGCTGTGCTGGCTTCAATTTCCTTGACCACCCACCATATTCTCCGGACTTAGCCCCAAGTGATTTTCACTTATTCCCAAAATTAAAAGAGGACATTCGTGGAACAAAATTTTACGATAATGACGCGGTTATGGCTGCCGTAGAGGAGTTTTTCAAGAAAATCATTTTTTTTTCACAAGGAATAAGGAAGTTAGAAACGCGTTATTCTAAATGCATTGCATTGGAGGGAGATTATGTAGAGAAATAAAATATTTTTGTTTAAATCTTTGCATTTTTTAATATTGATTCCAAGAATTTTTTGATTCACCCTCGTATATATTAATAGTTACACTGATTGTTGTCTTAAGTTGTCAGAATATTTAGCGAATGTAAATTACACAGACACAGAGAATCTTTTAGAGATATGTAAATAATATTAATATTGTTACTTTGAACTTATGTAAGTATTGATTGTATTACATCTATAATAAATAACTACAGCCCCATTTAGAACACCATTAGAACATCATTTTGAACACATAGTCAAGTGATGGCCTGAAACACAGGTTTTTAAAAAACCTAGATCAGGCAGGTCGCTACATATTATCCTAAGTTAACATTTCTTGCACCTGTAATATTGTTATATGTTAGTTAAACATTAGTTTATTCTGATTAAGTTATCCTATTATTTAAGACTGTATTATTGAAAATACTTGTATTAATATGTGAAATTGATTGGTAAATAAAAAATTTAAAAAAATTATAAAAATAATCTACGGCTGAATTAGCAGCAGCTTTCGACGTTAGCGTCAAAACAATATTGGTCCATTTGCGTCAAATTGGCAAGGTAAAAAAGCTTGACAAATGGGTGCCCCACGAACTCAATGATCGCCAGCGCGAAGTACGCGTCGAGACGTGCCTTGCACTGCTCAACAGACACACAAATGAAGGAATTTTGAACCGCATTGTTACCTGCGATGAAAAATGGATTCTGTTTGAAACCGCAAGCGCTCAGCAAGTTGGTTGGATTCTGGTTCAGCACCTAAACAATGCCCTAAACGAAAACTTACCCCTAGAAAAGTGATGGTCACTGTTTGGTGGTCTAGCGCCGGTGTGATTCATCACAGCTTCTTACCAAACGGGGTGAGCATTACTGCAAATGTACTGTGAAGAACTGAAATCATGGAGAAGCTGGCACATCTCCAACCAGCATTGGTCAATCACTCGTCTCCGCTGCTCCTGCACGACAACGCGCGACCTCATACTGCACAGTACTGCAAGTTGCAAGAACTGGGGTTGGAAGTTCTCCGTCATCCGGATCCTACTCACCAGACCTTGCGCCTACAGACTACTACTTTTTCCAGAATTTGGATAACTTCTTGGCGGGAAAAAAATTCAATACCCGAGAGGGTACAAAATGCCTTTGAAGAATTTGTTGCCTCCCGTCCAGCTGATTTCTTTAAGAAAGGCATCAATAAACTGCCACTGCGTTGGCAAAGATGCATTGATTGCATGAGTGATTACTTCGATTAATACAAATAAAAAATACATGAAAAAAATTCGTTTAAATTGTTTCATACAAAACGGCAATTTCATAGGTAAAGTAGTTGTAGTAGTTGATGTTGCGTGCCGCTTGTGCCGCGTAGATGCCACGACGGTACTCATATTCCATAACTACTCGAATTTTTAACGTATCCATGATGACGAAAAAGATTGAAATGCGATGAAAATGTAACACTAATCAATGAACAAATGACTACTTTTGGAAAAAAAAAAACATGTTTTTAAAATAAAATTAATTTGAAATTAGAATTCTTAGCCAAACAAAAATTATTTTGATTTGAAATGGCCAGTACTGCAGAACGGCAATTTCATAGGAAAAGACCTAATATAACGAAACCGTGAAGCAGAAATTAAAAAATGGCTTGCCTAAAAAGTTTAAAGTTAAGGATTTAGGTGCTGCTAGACACGTGTTAGGCATGAGACTTAGGAGAGATAAAAGTGCGATTTATCTTGATCAAGAACAGTACGTTCTTAATATTTTGAAGGATATTAATATGACTGATTGTAAACCAGTCATTACCCCAATGGAAGTAGGTCTCAAATTAGAGAAAGCTTCAGATTCCGGTTGTAAGTTGCCATATCAAATTCTCGTTATCTTAATTATTTTGCTCAAAGTTAGCTCGAGACCTGATATCGCGCACACTGTTAGTATTTTGTCACAATTTAATTTATGTTACGATGATTTACATTTTAAGTGTGCTAAACGGGTGCTTAGATACTTAAAGGGGACGTCGAGCTTTGGACTAACGTTTAAGAAAACAGGTAATCTAGAATTAAATGGCTACGTAGACGCGGATTGGGGTGGGTCATATGATAGGAAATCCTGTACAGGTTTAATTTTTAGACTAGGAGATAATATAGTATCTTGGGAAAGTCGTAAGCAAGGGTGCGTGGCGCTGTCGTCCACGGAGGCAGAATATGTTATTAAGACCATATTCTTAGTAATTTATGTGTGGTTTTCCCGTATAAGTCAACACAAATGTACAGTCACGGACTTTAATTGATGAGCCACTTTAAAATTTTCCAATTTTACAGTTTTGTACATTCACGAGATTACCCGATTAAACACGAACTCAAACCGCATGCTCGTCAACAAGACAAATTACTAATAATCGGAAAAAGTCTTGTCCATAGAGGTGGAAGGTTGACTAATAAGTTGTCAATAATTAATCAATAGGTACAATGTTGCATACGTTTATCCCATCTATTTGATATTGACCTCCTTTGAATTAGAGCTCTTTAAATACTCGTTATTTCTGTAAAACTATCCAAGATAGTGACAGTTGAAAACTTGAAATGCCGATGTCTGTCAGAGACGATAATTTCGAATTTTGGTGAATCGTTAATTACGCGATAATACCAGTTATTTACGCGATAATGCCAGTTATTTACGCGATAATGCCAGCTGTAATCTCAAAAGAAATTCGCCATAGAATTGTAACGATGCATCAGCAGGGTCTGCGTGCAACAATTATCATAAACATAATCTTGGACGCTACGCGTTCGGATAAAATCGTGGGTCCGAGTTTTTCCGATTTTGAAATGACCAATCATAATTTCTCCGTACGCTAACGTTACTATCGCTACGCTAAAACAATTGTCGCTAGGTTACGGTTGCTGGACCTGCTATTGGTTGACTTTGGGTAGTCACTCTGGTGTCAAGTTTGTAGTTCTGGTTCTCAGGTTAGCCATCCATTAATATTGCATGAAATTGTATTCTTATTTATTACGAAAACGTATTACTCCGTGTTTGGATGTACGAGTATAACCGACTAAAACCGATTTGCACTATACGGCTAAAATAAGAACAGTGGCAAGTGGCCCATCAATTAAAGTCTGTGACTGTACCTACCTACATTAAAATTAAAAATTTCATATGAATAATAGGATACGCAGCAGCGCTTCTACAGTAAGTAGAATGAGCTGACGTGGTACCTGTTGGCCACGTCGAGCGGCTGCGGCTTGCCGGGCGCCGCGCCAGCTCGCCGTTCGGCAGAGGGGGGTGTGCGGCAGCAGCGCTTCTGCAATAAGTAGAATGAGCTGACGTGGTACCTGTGGCCACGTCGAACGGCTGCGGCTTGTCAGGCGCCGCGCCAGCACGCCGTCCGGCAGGTCGGGGGTGTGCGGCAGCGGCCGGCTCTGCAATAAGTAGACTGAGCTGACGTGATACCTGTTGGTGGAGTCCAGCGGCTGCGGCGTGCCGGGCGCCGGCTCGCCATCCGGTAGGTCGGGGATGTGCGGCAGCGGCCGGCTCTGCAGCAGCGCTTCTGCAACAACACCAGGCAACGTTATTGCCGCGCGCACTGCTTCACAACGTGCTATTCAAAACCTTTTTTTTTATTATTGTACTCTCGCCCCGTCCCTGCTTCGGACGGGTCCAATCTATTAAGTTTAAATTGCACCATACACACAAACTCTCAAATTCTTTATGTTGATGAACTTAGTACACCCACTTCCCATCGACATTTGAAACCTACCCATTAAACGATTTGAAAGTTGTATTAAAACCAAACTTTGTAAAAAAGGGTACTATATATTTTTTGATTATTTAGAAGATAAAAAGCTTGGGATTGAGCTGCTCGCTCTGCTAAGCCTTGTGATAAAATCATAAAACTTAACATTATAATTATTCAGTAAATTCACCAAAATATATCAACCAGTATTATATGTATAAACATTGACATTGTTGAATATAACATAAATTTTCTCTCTCGTTTAATTTTAATGATCGATCTACCCAAATGTCCTTTCTTTGGTATTGTTCGTCGAGTCGAGCTCTTTAAGTTCTGAGTTGAGCTCCACGATTACTGACAAATGCTTGCACTGATAGGACAGGTCCACTCAAATCTGTGTGGTTCTTTTCCCAGAAGACCATTTCAGACACTAATCTACATGGTCCTCATATGGTCTGACCAAGATTATGTCTGGACTTTAAAAGAGACTGTGACCTCTGAGTTTGTTGCGGTCTTGCTTCTCAGAGTAGTCAGATAGGAAACGCCGAAATCATCTAGCAAATTTTTAATTTTCAATACTTTTTTACTGAACCGATTTTGATAAAGCATGTCTAAGAACCATCGCTAGAAAGCCTGCTTTCAAATAAAAACCGCACACAAATCGGATCATCCGTTTAAGAGCTAAGATGCCACAGACAGACACACATAGCGGTCAAACTTAAAACACCCCTCTTTTTGCGTCGGGGGTTAAAAATACTAAACGAAGAATATTTTTCATCCTAAATTTTATCGTAAATCGCAAAGAAAAATTTTTATGTCATAATGATGATACTGTAAATTACTTTATTTTTTGCAGGTGCAGTAAAACGCTCAGATTGAAATAAATACCTTATGAATCGGCGTTTTTATTTTTGTTGATTAAATACAGTATACATGATCCATGATATACAAAGATCGGTAGGAGGGGTTCACATCGGCGTCGAGTCGACGATGAAGTACCTAGGACTCGTCCTCGACAGCCGGTGGAACTTCGTGGGGCATTTCCGACGATTGGCTCCCAGACTGGAGCGGGCCGGGGCTGCTTTGAAGCGGCTCCTGCCCAATCTCCCCAAGCCCCCAGCCTACCCAAGCCGCCTGCCGGAGGCTCTACGCGGGGGTTGAGCGGTCCATGGCCCTTTACGGGGCACCGATGTGGTCGCTTTCGTTGAGGCGGCGGCCAGCCCGCCGGTTGAACGCGACATGATCATGACCATGGTCAGTGGCCATGGTCATGGACGATGGTCATGGCCACCCGGCTGTTCCGGGGATACCGCACGGTCTCTGGTGAGGCGGCGAGCCTCCTTGCCGGATTGCCGCCATGGAATCTGGAGGCAAAAGTTCTCGCGCATATTTAGGAGTGGCGCGAGGAGGCGAAATGCCGGGGCGTAACTCCGTTGCCGCGAGAAATCACGGCACAGCGGACAGAGCTCCGGCGGGATCTCATGGCGTCATGGAGAGTGCGATTGTCGCAACCCAGTGCTAGGCACCCCACAATTGCGGTAGCGGGGATCTCTCGCGTTCGGCCTTGGTCCAGGCCATGGTACGGAGCGAGAGGGCATGGGAGGCTGTCACCTCCTGCTGCGAAGCAGTAATGCTCACGCAGGAGGAGCCGGAACGTGAGGGAAAGGCAAACTTCGCGACCTCACGCCCCTAGTCGCCGCAGGAGACGCTCTGGGCGTCGGGAATCGCAGGCTGATTCCCGGCCACCTTAGGCGCGGGGTTGCGGACTGTGAGCAATGGGTAGCTCGCCGTCCGATAAGGACCAGGCCCGGGTCGACGGCGCGTTGTGTTCCACGCGCGCCTCAAAAAGATGTCAGCACAACGGAAGGGGTCCGATAGGACCGATGCCTGTCGGGGTTGCGGGAAGGTCCGAAAGGGATACTGTGGCCCCTGGCAACGTAAGGCAACTGAAGGAACACGGGTGGGTTTTAGTCAGTAAGAGTCTGACACGCCCTCCCGCTCCGCCCAGAGCGGGAGAAGTTATTTGATAATTTCCCATCCAAAAAAAAAAAATACATAAGTTTCAAATTCCTAACTTGTTTAGTTGTTGCGATAGAGCTCGTATAAAAATGGTCTAAAACTGAAAACTTATACGGCCCCCTATTTCTTTATTTTTTAAGAAAAAAAAATATATATATCTGTAAGTACTCAACTCAACTCAAAGCATTTATTTCAATTAAACCCATTTACAGGCACAATTGTCAAGAAGTCTGTCAGTCAGAAATATGAAGCCAGTTGTCCATTCCAAAGCGTAGTATGTACTTATGGAGAAGAACGGGCAAGAAACTCCACGGACACTCTTTTACAACAACAATTTTATACTAAACTAGCTTTACCCGGCCCGGCTTCGCACGGGTAGCACTAAGTACTTATACCTACCCTACCAAACTACTCTACCTACTCTACCCTACCTACCCTACCTACCGTACCTACCCTACCTACCCTACCTACCCTACCTACCCTACCTACCCTACCTACTACCTACCCTACCTACCCTACCTACCCTACCTACCCTACCTACCCTACCTACCCTACCTACCCTACCTACCCTACCTACTATAAACCTCACGGAGCCCGAGACCTTTCCAACGAATGCAAAATCGTGGAAATCGGTTCGTGCGTTCTGGAGTTATAGCGTCAGGAAGGAAACCCCGACTTATTTTTATATAGTAGAAGATATTGGTTACATCATTAATGTTGAAATTATGCATGTGAGAACAATGTAGATAGACGTGCACGTCCGTAAAAGCGTCCGTAATAAATAGAAAAAAACAACGAAACATTCAAAAATTTAAAATAAATTAAAATAAGCCATGGCAGCTAAGAGATGACCAGTCCCAACTTACGGCGCCCGTTCACAAACATGACGCATGGATCAGCACCATTCAGCTCAACCATTTTGAAGGGAGCTAAATGATTCAACCTTCGATCAATAATAGACTAGATTCCCGATAAGCGCTTCAAAAACGGCCCGAAAAATAAGACCACGAATACGTTTGTGGTCTTTTTTCAAATTAGTATGGTCCAATCATAGCCAACATTAAGGCCCGAGTTCACCAACTACAACGTAATCATTGATTACGTAACCGTTCTGTTAGAATTAAACAGTTGTTTAAATAAACTGCGTTTTTTTCGTGTTCACCATCTTTTTCCAACCAACGGTTAAATAACCAAGCGTTTTTGAACGAGTGAGTCGAAAATGACCGAATGGTCGAATCGTATAACAGTATTTTGTGAATGTAGAATCTCAACGTCAATCAATTTTCATTGTCAAACTCACAGAGTACATTTTTAAATAGGATATAGTTGTCACTCGAGTAATTTTGCGGGATGTATGGCGTATAGCGCCATCTGGTGCTTTGTGCAAGGTACATTCGCACTAGGCTTTAATTACTTTTATTTTTATTAATGCGATTGAAAATTAAATAAAACGAAGTAGTTATTACAATTTTTTTTTTTTTTTTTAATATTTTCGTATAGTATATAATATATGTGCCAATTTAATTTTTGAATTTCATCATTGAGCCATGTTTGGAATATACAATATTATCTATCATATTATCCTCTTCAAAGATATAATTCAAAGCGTCTTGCATTTCTATTTTGTAACTAAAAGTGATACACAATGCAAAACTTCACATCTGGAAGCATAAACCAATGGTTAAACTGAGTCGGCTACTACGTTTAAGATAACCGTTCGATTAGAGTACTTAATCAATTGTTAGTGCTTGGTGAACAGTAAAATATTGTTAAACAGCCGTTTATGGCTTAGACAGATGTTTAAAATTTAACCATCTGTGAACTCGGGTCTAAGACGTCAAAATGCCGCAGTGCGCGTTCAAAAACTGTGTAAATAACCACCGTAACACCAAGGTTTTGGAAGGAATATCTTTTTTTCGGTAAGTTCAAATCAGTATTTATTATTTATTTATTTATTTATTTAATACTTCAAGCACAGAAATGTACAGTGGCGGACTTAATGCCATAGGTAAGGTAGAAAGTGTTTTTCATAAAGTAAAAACAGAATTAAATTGTAAATTTTATTCAATTAGCTAATATTATAATTGTTTGGCCAATGTTTGTTACGACGCACCAACTATTGTATCGAACATCGACTGTTCTTGAACAGGGAATGCATGGAGTAGTGTTGTTATTTTATAATGGTATTTTTATTTGTAGATTTCCTAGTGACCCATTTCGCTGTGCAGAATGGGTATCTATTGTCGCGAAAGAAAGAAGAGAAGAAATATACAACCCTTGTAAAAATTCTAGAATATGTTCGATTCATTTTGACGGATTCGACATAACTGGAAACACGCAAAGGCGTAGATTACTAAAAACAGCGGTTCCCAAATTGCAGGTAATTATCATAAAGTATTAAAATAGTTGGTGTAAGATAACGTTTTGATAAAATAATAAGTTGATTATGACTTTTTTTTTAGATTCACGGACTAATAAAAGTGCAATCAGCTATATCTTTACAATTGACGAAAGATCAGGTAAATTTTGTAAAAATCTTAACAGAAGAAAATTAGTTCATTAAATAGTTATTTTTCAAATGTTCTCAATAAACTGTGTTTGTTTCTTTATAGGCCACATCTTCAGCAACTTTAAGTTTTAAAGATACTTCAAGACTGCATGACGTGCCTCGGGCTGATGCAGTTGGTTTTAAGTCTCCTGAAGCTCCTGATGCGTCATTATCAGATTTAATATCTGTTTGTGACACTCCAAGAAAAGGGTACTTAAAAAAGAAATTGACGACATATCGCAGAATTATACACTAAATCTAAGAAAATACATAATTAAAAAAAAGTAAATAACCGACTAACTAAGAAAAATAGTTCTTTAAAAAACATAATTAATTTGCTTCAAAAGAAACAATCCATTGATGATTCAATATTTTTCGATTTGGCAAAAAATGTTGAAGTTGCAGAATTATTCAATGGAATGTACATTAAAAATAAAAAAAATTGTACGAGGCCGTTCATAAAATATCCTCCAGGTGCGAGAAAATTTGCTTTAACGCTGCATTTTTACTCGCCATCTGCATACAAATATGTACGTAAAATGTTTAATACATGGCACAGGCAATGTAAAATAGTATCTACTACTTTTTTGAATCGGTCAAAAATAATTGCCACCATAGAAAATGAACCTAAAAAAAAAAAAAATCTAGTGTGAGCTTACCGGCGTTCCTGTCCTCGGTCCACAGCACCGAAAAGTTAACCAGAAAAATCTTAACCGCTTCCCAGGTTGACTCTGAAGTGCCGTGTTTGACTGATGCGATAAACGCCTGGAAAAAGGCTTGTCCGGGCACGGAGCAGCCCGAGAACCCGTCTTCCCAGAGACAGTGGGATGAGCCGCTCTGCAGGTTGGTACGGAATAACCTCATTAATACGTCCACCAACACTGCTGAGCGTGCCCGCCTATTGGCTGTGGGAGAATGGGGATCGGGCCTGGCTGGCTTCAGGCGCTACCTTCACCCAACATAGGCACTATGCTGGGTGACACTACTTTCCGACTCGCTACAAGTCTGCGTTTGGGAGCTCCTTGCGGAGCTCCGCATCGCTGTCAGTGCGGTGAAGCAGTCGACCGTATCGGACACCATGGTCTTTCCTGCAGCAAGAGCGCTGGTCGTTTGGCACGACACGCAAGCATTAATGACATTATCCGTCGGGCTCTTGTCACCGCCGGGGTGCCAGCTGTTTTAGAACCTAATGGCTTGGCACGCGACGATGGTAAGAGGCCAGACGGAATGACCATAATACCTTGGAAGTTGGGTAGACCCTTGGTGTGGGATGCAACCTGTGTCGACACCCTCGCGCCATCCCATCTTCCTAGCACGGCGGGCTGTGCTGGAGCGGCTGCTGCGGGTGCAGAAAACCTCAAACGGCGCAAATATAATAACCTTATTGGTAGCTATATTTTCGAGCCGTTTGGGGTTGAAACTCTAGGGCCGTGGGGTCCCAGTGCGCATCGAGTATTTCGGGACATCGCCAAGCGGTTGGTCGAATCTTCACGTGACCAGAGGGCTGGCCAAGTTTTAGGTCAAAGAATCAGCATTGCCATCCAACGTGGCAATGCTGCCAGCCTTTGGGGCACTTTTCCCACTGACAGCGATGCGGACGAATTTTTTGATGCCCAGTGAGTTCTTAATATTTTTTTTTTTTTTTTGCCTCTGTATACTTGTACATAATTTATATATATTAGTGTTAGATGTAAATTGTTTATGTTTTATAGTATGTAAAGGAAAATAAATTTAATATATGAAATTGTAAAAAAAAAAAAAAACCTAAAAAAAAATATATTCTGCAACTCTACGTCTTTCAATACTTACTGTGTTCTGAGCATTGAAATGTAATACCAAGAACTATTTCTAGTTCCACAATAGAATAAGCACGAAATTGTAAACAAAATGTTTTGAACCTAATTACTTTGAACTAAGTTTCATTTTAGAATAAATATTTTTATACTGATGACTTTTTATTTTCAAGCGACATTTTAAATTTATCAAAATCTTTAGAAAAACAAAGTTTTTTATTCTTTATATTTATTAAGACATTTATGACACAAACCTCAATCTTAACACAATTATATAGAAAGCATGGTTAGCGGTGCACAAAATAAACACTTATCACCGAAGGCTACGACTAAATTAATTTAAATCTCTCCAGTAATTTTTTTATCATAAATATTCAAAACCGCGTATATCCACCTTCATTGTCAATCACAGCCTGGAGCCGGTTACGCATGGATCCAATCAATTTGTCACATATGTCAGTACCCTTTAAACTTTCCCAGACTGTGAGGCAGTGATCCATAAGTGCTTCTCTAGTTCTTTCGTTTCTATTTGACCATTTTTGAACCATTAAGCCCCATAAATTTTCTATATAGTGAATGCCTACTCCTTGTTCGTGCAAATCAATAATTTGGAGCCTTATTTGGTCACGATTAGCCGCAAGCATTTTATTAATTGGTAAATTATATTTTGTGAAAATATCACATTAAACTATTTTCTTAAATGACACTGACACGACACATGTTCGTAATTAGAAAATCGTAATGATAGCTTTTTGCAACGAGGTTATCATTTCATAGGTCGATTAGATAAGACATTTTATGTCTTAACTTGACATTCAACATTTCAACCTTAAAGCAAAGTTTCAAAGTTTCGACCTTATTGCATTATGATTGTTCTAACAACATTTAACGGAAATGGGTCCCAAATTAAAGCTCGTGACTGTACCAGGTAAAATCTACAGTCCACTAGGCCTACAGCGTTCTCACATTCACAAAATTTAAAAGAATCTATATAAAGATAAATAAATTAATAAAAATAAAAACGTATTTTAAATGAAATGACGTGATTGCTATTACAACTGTATCAAATCTGAATAATTATCATGTCCACAAAAGCCACTACTAATAAAGAGTTGAAATTAAATTTTAGGTTTATAATGTCATTTGAGTGGACCGGTCCAGCAGTGGCGAGGCGTGGTGAAACGAAAGAATGAAGCCGGCGCTTTAAAAAAAAAGAAGAAAAACTAAATAAAAAAATTAAATAAAAAAAGATTTATTAAGTAACTGTTATGACGTCACTTCATATTTCATTGTGGCTACGAAAAGTTAATACTTCTTGTTTACCTAACAAATGTGTATTTGATCTACTTTCCGAATAAGAGCTTCGTGCAAATTAGTGAAAATAATTCTATTCCTACCAGTTCCGAACTCATTAAACAGCTACATGTTTTTCAGTCTGCACATGTTTTTTGATGAATTCGTCAATGCATTTTATTTAATTTGATATTTATCGTAAAGGGAAACATTAAAATGTTTGAAAAAACCATCGCATCGTTTGTAATGTATAGTCATATCTGGGCGAGCTCGGCCTAACTTATTTTATTTTTCGATAACCTTGAAAAGCACGTTTCGTCACAAAACAAATAATCACACAATAATCTACATGCCGCCAACCTAATCCTACTGATCCTACTAATTACCTTTGAAATCTACTCTAAATAAGTAATTTCAACTTAATAAACTATCTACTTACCCCAAATACCTAATTACAACGTACTTTTCTTTCACTAAACTCAAAACACATAAACATTATCTTAATCACTGTTCTATCTACAATAATAATATAATATAAAATTCAGTTTACACTGAGCGAACAAAAAGCAAATTAACTACTTAATTGTACAAATTTTCAAATGCGATTAGGTCAAAAAACAACCACACATTGTCAATCGAATGATGAGATGTCCGAACTCCGAGCCGAACGCATTACGAAATTCAACGACAACAACCGAACAACTGAGCGACCTGACCGAACAATAGCTCCTTCATTCTGGTTTCAGGACGCGCATGCGTATTCTATCGTACCTCGGTACAGAGCGGCTTACCCGGCTGCTAAGAAACCGCGGTGTCACGTGACCGAAGTGACGTCAAGACGGACTTTATTTTCTATAGAAATTGAATTCACGATAAGCCGGACGCGCCTACGAGTTATTTTACAGCAAAATGTTTTGTTGCTGGGACATATAGACAAAAAAATGAATGTAGGCGCTTTGTAATGTTTTAATTATACGGTGTATATGTAAATAGTGATTATTCAATGACGATAGAGTGGTTGTGTTCGAAGGGAAGCCGGTAGGAATCGTGTTGTTTGAAGCCATTGCCCCTGCTGTCCAGTCAGTGCAAGCATTTGTCACAGTAATCGTGGAGCTCAACTCGACGAACGAGTCCAAAGAAAGGACATGTAGGTAGGCCGCATAAACTACTCAGTCTGCCAGGCCAACATTAAAACTAACTGAGAAAGAAAAAAATAATGAACGAGAAAACAAAAAAAAAAACCACGGTGAATGACAATAATTAAAATAGTATAATACTTTACAAAGTAATCATGTCATTTTGTATATAAGTTTCAACAATGTCAATGTGTATATGAAACTGGTATATTTTAATGATTTTATATAATAATTAAAATGTCCAATTTTATGGTTTTATCACAAGGCTTAGCTAAGCTAGCAGCTGAATCCCAAGTCTTTTTATCTTTGAAATAATCTGAAATTTTATAGTACCCTTTTTTACAAAGTTTGGTTTTATGCAAGTTCAAGTTATTTATTTCATAACAAAAATATGAGTACATTTGTGTCGAAAATAATACCTATGTCTTTAAATAATACATAGGTCTTTACCTATGAAACTGCCGTTTTGTATGAAAAAATTTAAACGAATTTTTTTCATGTATTTTTTATTTGTATTAATAATCGAAGTAATCACCCATGCAATCAATGCATCTTTGCCAACGCAGTGGCAGTTTATTAATGCCCTTCTTAAAGAAATCAGCTGGACGGGAGGCAACAAATTCTTCAAAGGCATTTTGTAGTGCCTCTCGGGTATTGAATTTTTTTCCCGCCAAGAAGTTATCCAAATTCTGGAAAAAGTAGTAGTCTGTAGGCGCAAGGTCTGGTGAGTAGGGCGGATGACGGAGAGCTTCCAACCCCAGTTCTTGCAACTTGGAGACCGTCTGCTGTGCAGTATGAGGTCGCGCGTTGTCGTGCAGGAGCAGCGAAGACGAGCGATTGACCAATGCTGGTTGGAGATGTGCCAGCTTCTCCATCATTTTGTTCAGTTCTTCACAGTACACATCTGCAGTAATGCTCACCCCGTTTGGTAAGAAGCTGTGATGAAACACACCGGCGCTAGACCACCAAACAGTGACCATCACTTTTCTAGGGGTAAGTTTTCGTTTAGGTGCTGAACCAGGATCCAACCAACTTGCTGAGCGCTTGCGGTTATCAAACAGAATCCATTTTTCATTGCAGGTAACAATGCGGTTCAAAATTCCTTCATTTGTGTGTCTGTTGAGCAGTGCAAGGCACGTCTCGACACGTACTTCGCGCTGGCGATCATTTGAGTTCGTGGGGCACGCATTTGTCAAGCTTTTTTACCTTGCCAATTAGACGCAAATGGACCAATATTGTTTTGACGCTAACGTCAAAAGCTGCTGCTAATTCAGCCGTAGATTGTGTATCATCAGCTTCCACAATCGCCTTTAATTCGTCATTGTCGACCAAAGTCTTCGGACGACCGCGAGGTTCATTTTTCAGGTCGAAATTTCCAGAACGGAAGCGAGCAAACCAATAACAGGTGGTGCGTTGGTTTGTAGTGTTAGCTCCGTAAACGTCGTTGATGTTGCGTGCCGCTTGTGCCGCGTTGCTGCCACGACGGTACTCATATTCCATAATTACTCGAATTTTTAACGTATCCATGATGACGAAAAAGATTGAGAAGCGATGAAAATGTAACACTAATTAATAAACAAATGACTACTTTTGGAAAAAAAATCTATGTTTTTAAAATAAAATTAATTTGAAATTAGAATTCTTAGCCAAACAAAAATTATTTTGATTTGAAACGGCCAGTACTGCAGAACGGCAATTTCATAGGTAAAGACCTAATATTTGCACAGTAGGTAGCAGAGAGCAATTGATACACTTAATTAATTGTAGTACTACTTTTAAGATTGTCATTACAAAATTCGTCATTGCTGTAATAGGCTATATTTATTAACAAAGCCCTGAGTTTATTCTTAAACATGTTCACATTCTGAATATTCTTTAATTCTGCTGGTAATTTGTTTAACAGATTGACAGACTGCATGCGTGACGAGTGTTTGACAACACCAAGCTTTGCCTGCAGAATAGTAGGAAGATCTTTTCTGCGCTTATCTACTCCAATTTTTCTTTCATCATCTGTTTCAAACTCGCTTAAGTTTTTATTTAAATGGGTAAGCACTAAGCAGTAATAATTACAGCTTTTAAATCGTTTAATGGGTAAGTTTCGAATGTTAACGGGAAAGTTTCGAATGTTAATGGGAAGTTTGTTGTAAAAGCGTATACCTACATTGACCTTTGAACGAATTGCCTACTCTGTAGAGTAGTGCGACGTATAGCAAGGTTGTGTTTATTCCTAGTAATTAAACTATGAATATCGGAAATTTTCTTAAAATTTGATATTTTGTGTACATACAATAGGTTTTCAAAAAATATATTGTGAGGCTACAGTCATGAAATCAGTGGTGGACATCTCGTTCGCCAGCCCCGCTCTGTCGCCGCGTGTCATTGACTGGCGCGTCATGAAGAGGGTAGAGACCAATTCTGATCACCGGTACATCCAGTTTGACGTCTCCGCCCAGACCTCGAGTGCGCCGGTCCGACAGGCCCCGAGTGGTCCGCGGTGGGCGCTGAAGCAGCTGGACCGGGAGCTCCTCCTGGAAGCCTCGATCATGCAGGCCTGGGTGTCATCACTGGACAGGCCTGCAAATATCAACGACGAGGCGGAGTGGTCCCGGGAGGCCATGTTCGAAATATGTGATGGGCATGCCCTGGGTCCAGCCCGGGCGTGAATCACGTCAGGTCGACTGGTGGTCGCAACAGCCCAACAGTCTGCGTTGCTGCGCGACGCCGGTACACCAGGCACCGCAGGCTCCGTATTCGGTCTTCCGGATACGGAAGCCATTCAGGCGGAGCTGTACGAGGGTTACAGAGCGGTGAAGACCGCCTTCCAAGCGGAGATCTTGCGGGCCAGGGGACTGGCCTGCGAGGAGTCGCTGGAGACTGGACAGGGACCCGTGGGGACGCCGGATGGGGACGGGAGATGGTGCGGGAGAAACTCCGCCCATGGGCTCCCCCGCTGACGCCGTCTCCGGCCGCAGCTTGTGGGGGACGTGGTGAGCACTCTTCACAAGTCCAAGGCCAAGTGTTTTCATGGTCCTCGGAACGCGTTACCGTCGGGTTCCCAAACAACGGTAGGAGTTCACATCGGCGTCGAGTCGACGATGAAGTACCTAGGACTCGTCCTCGACAGCCGGTGGAACTTCGTGGGGCAATTCCGACGTTTGATTTCCAGACTGGAGTGCGCCGGGGCTGCTTTGAAGCGGCTCCTGCCTAATCTAGGAGGTCAAATCGCCTCCCGCCGGTGGCTCTACGCGGGGATCGTACGGTCCATGGCCCTTTACGGGGCACCGGTGTGGGCGCGTTCATTGAGGCGGCGGCCAGCCCGCCGGTTGGACGCGTCCCAGAGGGTCATGGCCACCTGGCTGGTCTGGGGATACCGCACGGTCTCCGGTGAGGCGGCGAGCCTCCTTGCCGGATTGCCGCCAATGGGATCTGGAGGCAAAAGTCCTCGCGCATATTTGGGAGTGGCGCGAGGAGGTGAAACGCCGGGGTTTAACTCCGCTGCCGCGAGAAATCGCGGCACAGCGGACAGAGCTCCGGCGGGATCTCATGGCGTCATGGAGAGTGCGATTGTCGCAACCCAGTGCTGGGCTCGCCACTATTGCGGCGATAAGTCCCCTCTTTGAGGAGTGGCTAGAGGCGCCACGGCGTTCTCATCTTCAGCCTGACGCAGGTCCTCACCGGACATGGTTGTTTCGGGAGGTTCCTGTTTCGTATCAGGCGGAAGGAAACGCCCGGGTGTTATCACTGCGTGGATCGCTCGGAGGACCCGGTGGAGCATCACGGTGCTCGGAGCACGGTGGTCCTCGTGGAGGCTATCGATGGCGGGGACCTCTCGCGTCCGGCCTTGGTCCAGGCCATGGTACGAAGCGAGAGGGCATGGGAGACCGTCACCTCCTTCTGCGAAGCAATGCTCGCGAAGGAGGAGGCAGAATGCGTGAGGGAGAGGCAAATTTCGCGCCCTCACGCCCCTAGCCGCCGCAGGAGACGCCCTGGGCATCGGGAATCGCAGTCTGATTCCCGGCCACCGTAGGCGCGGGCTTGCGGACGGTGAGCAATGGGTGGCTAGAAGGACGTTGTGTTGCACGCGCGCCTCAAAGAGATGTCAAGAGATGTCAAGAGATGTCACAACGGAAGGGGTCCGATAGGACCGATGCCTGCCGGGGTTGCGGGAAAGTCCGAAAGGGATACCGTGGCCCCTGGCAACGTACAGGCAACTGAAGGAACACGGGTGGGTTTTAGTCAGTAAGATTCTGACACGCCCTCCCGCTCCACCTAGAGCGGGAGAAGTTATTTGATATTATTTTATTAGTTATTAGATTAAGTTATTGATTGATTGGCAACACTGCCCGAGTGACATGTCAAAATTTTGTTCCGTATTTTAAAATTAGTTTTAATTATTTTTAAGTGTAATTATAGAGAAATAATATTACTCAATGTACAATAACTGCATAAATACTCAGGATTATTGTTTTCCTGCAAATAATCGTAGTAAAACACAGTGTTTGGTTGCCCACCGTTACCGGTAACCTACCACGAACAGCTGTTCGACCTGCGGATTTAAACGGGGAGTATTGTTACTCTTATTATTTAATTAATAAACAGTCGTCTCATGGACTTTGTAACAGGCCTTCATTGATCCTTAGAATCTCTTTTCTTGGTTGACTTGGCACTCAACAGTGGGTCTAAGTCGCTTTGTTTACCTATAAGATAACGAAACTTATGTATTTTGTGTATTTTCGAAATACTTTTAATCTATAGTATAATATTAGAATACACAACAACAAGAACGTTGCATACCGTTTATGCATCATCAGTTTTATCTACATGTAAAACAAACTTTTAATTTTTATCTAGGCATCCTACCCACTTATAGAAAAGTAAAATCATAAGAAAATAGAATCAATGTAACTTAGTATCGATCAAATCAAGTTGCATTTCAATTAGATATAGCAGCCTACCTCATTTCTCTATAAAGCACCATTAACTTCTCCCATTTTTCCTTTCATTTCTAGCTTTCTTTTTTTTTTGTGTTTGTCTGTCTAAGTAGTTCTCACTGTTCCTTTCATTCTACTTTCAGTACTAATTCCTGAAACCATGCCTGTGATGACCCGTAAGGTTTTTGCTCAGGAGATGGAGCTTAAATTGAGATCGGCCGTTCAAGATCTTGAGGCTTCAAACAGTAAATGTCAACAGATGTTACAGGAGATAGATGAAAGTGAGAAGGAAGTCGAGAAGGTCATTTTCAAAAACACAGGCTTAAAACGGGAGCTTGCGGACCTTCATCAGCAATACCTGGATGTTGTTGATGAACGGGACAAACTGCGGGTGGTCACAAATGGTTTCAACAACTGCAGTAACATATATGAGGAGGCTTTATGTAAGGTTAGGGACCTAGAAGAAGAACTAATTCATGCAAATGTACATGTATTACAAAGCTACAGAAACTAAAAGAATGTACTCAGGCTAAGAAAAATAATAACTTATATAATGAATTATTAAATACTACTTGCAACCCGCATTCCTTAATAACAATAGACCTTACAGAAGATTCTATAATGAAACATAATAATAGTAGTTATAAAGTAAGTCAAAACACAATTAAAAAATATGCAAAGCTAAATAAAATCATAAATAAATGCAATAAATTTAAGAAACAACAAAAACTCAGTTCTGATAATATTAAACTAAGGAAAGAACGTGGTTTTCTTGTAAATAAATTAAAAAACTTTCAAATTAAATTAGAAGACGGTAAGAACATTTATGAGTTTGACACTCAACACTTACAGTCTGAAATTCAGGTTCTAGAAGCGTCACTACAGTCACTCTATACTAAGTATGTGAGGTCTGAAAAACAAATTCAGGAGCATATCCTTGCTGCAAATGAGTTAGTGGAAATGTGCAACTCCAATATAGATAAAGTGGACCCGCTGACTTCCAGCAGCCCTCAATCTTCATTGCAAAAGAAATCCAATCTTGGCACTCAAACTCAAACTCAAACTCACTCTCCAACCTGAGGTAACGGAGGACCCGCACCAGTTGGGAAGTGCTCAGATATCTATTAAAAATAAAGACACACCGGATATTGAACTAGGTCCATTGCAAGTAGTTAAATCAGAAGCTAGTTCTGTCCCTTGTAGTAGTAAAGTTTGTTACTGCTCCATTATGTTTTCTGATAGTTTTGGAAAAGGGTTAGGAAAATTACTTAGCAACAACCTGAGTCATTCTTCTCAAAACTATTGTATGCCACAGAATTCATACAAACAAATAATGTCTTCATTAACTAGGAAAGAATATGATCCTAATGCCATTGTTACTGTTCTTATAGGTAATAGTTTTAATGTTAAAAAAGATGATATTACTGATAGTGTCACCAATCTATTGAAGTTAAATTGTAAGAAAGTAATTTTGTGTGCTTTTCCATATTTTGAGCACTTTTCAAACAGGCAAAACAATTACATTCACATGTTAAATAATTACATGCATTTCTTAGTTAGTCACCATAGTGACAAGTTTATATTTTTTGATACCAAAATTTTTGTTGATAAGCTTAAGGTCGACTAGGGATACTGTGTATCTGCCCGTTAGTTTTAGACGTCAAATAGCTAGGCTATTAGCTTTTAATATTAACCCAGACATAATTAGTATGTCGAAGTCAACTATAATTAGCACCACAATTAGTAATACTACTAATGTTAAGGTGGTTAACTCAAATAGATTAAACTAGTTTGTAAGACAACAGAAAGTACCAATAACAGTATAGTTACATTTAATAACAAAACGGTATTTTCTAGCACTGTAGTTAACTGTACAAAAGGGGCTAAGCAGAAATCCTTGAAATTATTTCATCAAAACATTCAAGGTTTTTCTTCCAAACAATTGGAAATTGAATTGTTTTTAGAAAAAACAATGTTTGACATTATTTGTTTAACTGAGCATTGGTTAAAAGATTATCAAATGTTAATTAACTATGAGAATTATAGTGTGGTTAGTTGCTATAACCGAAAATCGATGCTGCATGGTGGTTCACTAATCTTAATTAAAAGTTGTATTAAATCAAAAACCCGTAATGACATAGTTGAACTATCGGTTGAACATAGCATTGAACTGTCTTGTGTTGAGCTAGATAAGCATGTCATAGTGTGCGTTTACAGACCCCCTAATTATCAAAACTACTCTATATTTGAGTCAGTAATGGAAGATGTTTTGGCAAAACTTGCAACTGGTAATAAATCAGTAATTATCTGTGGTGACTTTAACATGAATATTTTAGAAAGTAATTCAAATACCACTAGATTTCTAAATCTGTTCAAATCATTCAATTTGTCAAATGTGTTTGAAGAACCAACCCGAATAACTACCGACTACTGATACATGTATTGATAATGTGTTTTGTTGCTGCGACTATTTAGATAAAGCAATAGTTAATTATCTCCCTTCTGATCACAGTGGTCAAACCATAACGTTTGAGTCCAACATTCCAAAACAAAAAGTGCAGATACAATACAGACCAATAACATCTGTTAATTTAAATAAATATAATAGCACTTTAGTTTGTAAGTTAAGTAATCAGGACTTTACAATGAACAATGTTAATATTTTGTATAAAGAATTATTTTCGTTAGTCCAAACCGAGTTCGATAATTCTTTTAAGAAGAACACTAAGACTATCAGCCCTAAGTTTTTATTTAGTGACTGGGCAACTAAAGGACTCAGGAAAAGTAGGGATAGACTTTTCGAGCTGTATGGCCTTAAGCCTTATATTAACACGGAAACTTTTAATAAATATGTTGCTTCTTACTCTAGAACTTTTAAGAATACTTGTAAGACAGCTAAAGCCTTATACATTAGCAACAAGGTTAAATCAGCAGACAATAAAATACAGACGGTTTGGAAAATTATCAATAATCAAACGAACTGGAACAAAAAGCATAATTCGGAGTACACCCTGAAGACGTCATGTGGTGGTCTCATTTGCGATAGCAAAGAAGTTGCTCAAGAATTTGTAAATTTCTTTACCAGTGTCCCACTTAAAACTACTGAAACCTTAATTTCCTCGCCCTCGCTCTCTTTTGATTTAGTAAGGGCGAATGTTTCAGCATGCCACATTGAATTGAACTTTAAGCATATTAACCCCATAATAGTAATAAAAGCTTCTAAGCAAATCAAGATCAAATTGACCGAAGATCTTTGGGGAATGTCCATTAAAATCTGTACCTCCATAATTGAGACCATAGCGCCTTACTTAGCTTTAATATTTAATTTGTGTGTGGATCAAGGAGTCTTCACCAATAAAATCCTTCACGATCAACAGTATGGTTTCACCAAAGGACGTCGTACGACCGACGCCAGTGTAACCTTATTAAGACATATTTTTAACGCGTGGGAAGAGGTCCAAGACGCAATAGGAATTTTTTGTGACCTCTCCAAGGCATTTGATTGCGTCGATCACGAAACCTTACTCTTGAAACTTGAACATTACGGACTTGGAAAACTTGCGCTCAATTTAGTAAAATCTTATTTAAATGATAGACGACAGCAAGTTCAAATAAACGGTATCAATTCACCAGGTTTAAAAGTAAAAATAGGTGTGCCACAAGGCTCGATTTTGGGTCCATTCCTCTTTTTAGTGTATATTAACGATCAACTCCATTTATTAAAAAATCCACCACAAATGTTGTTTTTTGCTGACGATACTTCCTTAATTTTTAAGGTAGATAGACGTGCTACAAATTTTGACGACGTAAATAACGCCCTACTGCAGGTCCAAAATTGATTCACTGCTAATAATTTAGTATTAAATGGAAAAAAAAACTTAGTGCATAAAATTTTCTTTACCAAATGTTAAAAGTAGTAATTGTGAGATAGTATTTAATCAAGAGAAACTAGAATTTGTCGATAAAACTGTTTTCCTAGGGATCACGCTCGACTCAAGGCTACAATGGGGTCCTCATTTAACATATCTTGCAGGACGGCTAAGTTCAGCAGCATATGCTGTCAGAAAAATCCGTCAATTTTTTTTTTTCACTGCGCCAACCGTGCCGTCAAAACAAAACTGATGTAGATACCGCGAGGCTAGTCTATTTCAGTTATTTTCATAGTATCATGTCTTATGGTATTCTGCTGTGGGGACGGGCTGCAGACATCGAGTCTATTTTTATTCTGCAGAAAAGAGCTATCAGAGCCATATATTATCTCCGTAGGCGCGATTCTCTAAGGGAACTGTTTAAGGACATTAACATCATGACGGTACCTTGTCAATATATAAATATTATATTGACAAGGTACCGTACATGATGTTTTCATAAATTTATGAAAACATCATGTACGTAAGAAAAAATTTACATCTTTTTAGCAAAAGAGGTGATAGACATAATTATTGTACAAGAAATAGGGATCTATTAGTTCAACCAGGTTTCAGACTGGCTAAAGTAGACTCATCTTTCATGGGGTACTGTTTAAAATGTTACAATAAAATTCCTCCCCACATACTTCAACTGAATGAGACGAAATTCAAATCTTGTATAAAACGCACACTATGTAGGCAGGCATATTATAAGTTGGGAGATTACATAATTGATAAAAATGCTTGGCTCATTGCTGGTCCTGCTCCACAAGCATAAACTAATTGATTAGCATTTGAAAATACCGTTGGAGCTGCTGAAGATTTTAAAAACTATCTTTGCATTGTATAAATTCAATGTCTTAGCATTGTATAATTGCATAGCACATGTGTGAGTACTATGTACCGACTATAAAGCTACCATTTAGGTACTGTCATGTCTTTCATTGACTTGATTGTGCCCTGGCGGCTGAGATTATGTCATGCTCACTCTAATGTCTCGCTGGCGGTGGCGCGTGTGTTGGATCATTTAGCTCCCTTCAAAATGGTTGAGCTGAATGGTGCTAATCCATGCGTCATGTTCGTGAACGGGCGCCGTCAGTAGAGACTGGTCATCTCTTAGCAACCATGGCTTATTTTAATTTTTGAATTGTTCTTTGTTTTTATATTTTTATTACGGACGCTTTTAACGTGCACGTCTTTCTACATTGTTCTCACATGTATAATTTCAACGTTCATGATGTAACCAATATTTTGTAACAATTTTTTGATTTAAAAGAGTGTCCGTGGAGTTTCTTGCCCGTTCTTCTCCATAGGTACCTACTACGCTTTGGAATGGGCAACTAGCTTCATATTTCTGACTGACCGACTTCTTGACAATTCAAAAGTGCCTGTAATTGGTTTAATTGAAATAAATGCTTTGAGTTTGAGTTTGATAATTTCCCACACAAAAATACAAAAAAAAGCTAGTCTGAATATTTATATAAGGTGTATCTATTCATACACGAAATATTTTAAGAGATATACCTATAGCTGGCACAGAAACTATAAACACAAAAATAAAGATGATATCTCAATGTTTTTTATTTTACGTAATTATTATAATTTTAAAACTGCTTGCGACATTTGGCATAAAACCTTTACTCCATGTTCTATGAATGACCCGCCCGCCGCGGTAAAGCGCCGCCGCGTCGAGATACCAATAAACAGCTGATAGGAGCAACTCGAATTCGCATGTTAATGACCTTTGTCCGTCTGTGTGTGCGAGTCCTATCCGTCAGCTGATTGTTAGTTGCCTACCTATCTACTTATACAGATGTGAACGTTAAGAGTGCGTAGCGCAGATTTATTTGATCAATAATCGTACCAGAGATTAGCAGACGTGCACATACCTACTGTTGTAAGTACACGCGGTTTGTCGCCTCGCAGTGGTCAAAAGATAAACGGGATAAATGGCTTGTCATGTTATCGTCACAGGTTTAAGACTGATTCCGTTAGTCGGAAACCTGTCTATTTTACACGAAATTCAGTTATCCCATTGCATCAGGTATGCAGGTGCCTTTTACGAATTATTGTTACAATAATTTAAAATGTACATACCTAATACTTGCGTAGTTTTTATTTACACTATTTACACCAATTGTTGTATATTCGCCCTGTTGTTGGACGCAGATGGCTGCACGTTTTAATATGTATCCTTGCACTTTTAATAATGTGTCTCTATCACTAGCCATCACTGCGAAAGCGTTCACAATTCGCGTTCCTAAGGGTCTATCGCCTATTAACCCAGCCCACACATTAACACTGAACCGCCTCTGGAAATGATCCGGCCTAACAACATGTGGATTTTCTGATGCCCGCGTTGTGGATGTTAAGCAACCCAACTCCTGGTTGGTATACCTGTAGTTAGGCATTGTTAAATATCTTGCCCGAGCGAGCCCGATGCGTGTCAGCTAAGGCGCGCGCTAGCGACACAACATGCGGATTGTGTGGGACTGACTGAACACATTCCGCGCGCGAGGCGAGGCGCGGGCGCCGGGCGGGGGAGGCAGGCGCCCGCGCGGCGCGCTCACGTGTTTCTCTCTCTTTGTTTATCATTCATAAAAGCCGCGCGCCGTCTCAAATACCGCCGCCCGCGTAAACTAGCGTAATGGATGTTAAAAAATAAGAAGGAACCAGTATTTATTATGTGTGTCAAGTAATATTAAACTATTTAATTTTTTTTTATAATATACCTTGATATATTTTTTTTTTGTTGCTATGGTTTCTTTACCAGCTATAGGTATATGTCTTAAAATATTTCGTGTATGAATAGATACACCTTATATATTTATTTCTCTGAATTTTTCTCGGAGGGAATCTTTTGGACCTAGGTTAATGACTCGAACAGCCCTTTTCTGTAGAACAAAGATAGTATTAATGTCTGCACAGGTTCCCCAAAGAATCCCATAAGACATATGACTGAAAATAACTGCAATAAACTATTCTGGCTGTATCTACGTCAGTTATCTGTCTAATTTTTTTAACAGCATAGGCGGCCGAACTAAGCCTTCCTGAAAATGTTTGCTATGTGTGGCCATTGTAATTTACTGTCAATAGTTATTCCAAGAAAAACTGTTGACTCAACAGGGTTCAACTCTATTCCATTAACTTGAACATTGGTGACGATGAAAATTTAAGGAGTTGTCTTTTTTTCGTTCAGGAGAAGATTATTTACATTAAACCAACGCACAACTTGAGAGAGTGCATCGTTAACTTGCTCAAAGTTGATTAACTGACGTTTGATTTTTAAAATTAGGTAAGTGTTTTCTGCGAATAAAACGATCTTGTGATTATCACTTATGTGGTAAGTAATTTATATAAATTAGAAATAAGAAAGGACTTAGAATAACAAATAGAAGAATAGAAGAAGAATAACATTTTAACCAAGTATTCTAACTTTTTATACAAATTAATTGAAACCTATAGTTTGGTTTGTTAACTTCATAACAGCGTAGTATCATATCCTTAAGTGTATGTTTGTATACTGGAAAGGACCATTAATTTTTTTTGAACAAAAACGATAAATGTAACAAAATATGGTTTTATTGAAAAATTGGTTTTTAATTTTTGAATATTTTTTTAATAAGGTGTATTGCGTCCACGTGCCCTTATTGCAGATTCGGTTCCGCATAGATTTGATTAGAGTTATTAAACGGTCTTGCGGAATATTGTTGTGCAGCGGCGTGGGGTCGGGCATTATCTTGCATTAGAGTAAGTTTTCGCCTATTAATCCCATGCAAGTTACCACGTGAGCTTCTAAAACCTCTGTTATATAGCGTTGTGCCGTCAAACCTCTTCTACCTTTTTGACGAACCATGTCGATGAACACAGGTTCCGTTCGCACGATCATCCAAATGCCACCCCACATCATACACGAACCGCCTCCAAAAGGAACACGCTCGTCAATGCAACTTGGAGTATATCTTTCCCCACATAGACGATAGACTCTTCTGCGACCGTCCGCACCATTTAAACATGTCCTACACTCATCGGTGAACAATACGGAGGCCCATTGCTCTTCAGTCCAATTAAGATGTTCAGGCGCAAATCTTAAACGAGCTTGTCTAGCTGCAGACAGCTTTGGACCATTTGCTGGTCTAAAAGGGGTGATTGCAGCTTCCTTAAGCCTCCTTCTTATTGTTCCTGCACTCACGTTTACTCCACGCACTTCATTCAGCTGTTTTGATGTTTACTGACGTGAGGAAACGATATTGTAGGGAAGTTGAAAAAATCGGTCGTCACGACGGGTGGTTGTTCGAGTTCTACCGGTACCGGGTCTCCTTTTGTAAGAACCTGTCTCTACAAACCTTCGGTATACTCTAGAAACCGTAGACTGGTTTAAATTTTAATTTCTAGCAATTTCGCGTAGCGTTGATCCAAGCCTTCCCTCACAAATGCCACAATTTGAGCGGCTTGTTCGGACGAAGTATCCATATCTATGGTTACGAAACTTTTATCGAGTTAAAAAGAGTAATAATTTATAACAACTACACACATCAACACGGTCTAGGGATATTTTTAAAAAAGCGAATTACTATCAATGTGTTAATTATTTATATGACATGTATATATTTAAAAGATACGTTATTTAATATTCTACCATTTTTTTAATAATGGTTAAGGTACTTCGATTAAAATTTCAGGATTTTATGGGAAAAAATGAAGCATAGACGGAAACCGTATATGAATTAACTTTTAATTTATGAGTAAAAACTGAAAAAAATAGAAAAATCATTTAATTTGTGTTTATAAACTTGAAGTTAGTAGTCTGAGAAAGCGCCCATGATGTTCATAACACATCGGCAACGATTCGGCATGCTCAGAACAAGGTTGTCAATGTCTTGCTGCGGAATATTTTCCCATGTCCTTCTGAGGTGCGCAAAAAGTTGATCTTCTGTAGCCAGATTTTCAGGAACTTCCTTCAGAGCTCTTCTTTGCAGCATATCCCATGCATGCTCAATGGGATTTAGATCTGGCGATTGAGCAGGCCAGTCTAAGGCCCTAACATTGTGTGTATGTAACCAAGCTGCTACCGTTCTCGCCGTGTGTGCCCGGGCATTGTCGTGCATGAGCAGGAAATCTTGCCCCATTTGTGTTCTGTGGGGCAAGATTACGGGCCCCAGCACCTGTTGGACGTATCGTTCTGCCGTTATATTACCCCGCATCCAAACGAGATCCATCCGTCCTCCAAGACGAATTCCTGCCCAAACCATAATTGTTCCTCCTTGGTATGGGTGAACTTCCTGAGGGTTCTGAAGACGGCTCCATCGTCCAGGAACTCGCCAAACACGCGTCCTTCGTGAATCTGGATGGAAGCCGAACCTGGATTCATCCGTGAACAGCACATTGGACCATTGCTCACGGCCCCTGTCCACGTGGTTCCGAACCCATTCTAATCGTCGTCCACGATTGCCTCTCCGTAAAGGTGGGACCCGGAGTGGTCTACGAGAGCGTAGATTGCTTTCATGCAGTCGCCTTCTTACAGTTTGGTCACTCACAAGCACTTGGTGTTCCACTCGCAGCCTTTGGACCAATTGAGTCGCCGTTGCATTTGGTTGAGCTCGCGCAGTAATTTGCAAAAATCGATCTTGTCTGGGGGTAGTGATGCGACTTGGCCCCCGGTGCCTCTCCGCTACTTCACCTGTGGCACGATAGCGTGTCCACAATCTTGAAATTACATTTTGGTGGGTCCCTATGGCCTCAGCAACATTACGCTGAACAGACCCAGCTTCCAGCATTCCCACAGCTCGTAACATCTCCGCCCTCGTCAAATGTTGGCGTTGCATGGCTACAATACCTCAATTTTAACTTTATTTTTCGTTTAAAAATGAAAAAAAACTGTAACTAAACGTAATTCGTATTGTTTTCTAAATTTCGCCCAAATGAAAATTCCCTCTCCTACACATCAAGACATTTTTATGCCACCGAAACAAAAGAATTTTCAAAAATTTGAATTTGTAATTAGTCTGAGATAAATTACAAACAAATCGGTGTATGAAAGATTACAATGCGGCCAGTACTTTTCGAGTTATTTAATTGAGTATGAAATATCCCTAGACCGTGTTGATGTGTGTATATATAATGTTAGCAACATGAGCTGCGCAGGCGGCCTCGTGACGTCATGCAGGGAAGTGCTGGCCGCGGTGTGCGCCCGCGACCCGGCAGTTCACCCCCCCTACCTATTAGTGACGGACGTGCTCTATGCGATTTGTAACATTTGTGATTAAACGTGCTGATTTAAGTATAAAAACTATTTTATTTATAACACAGCGGTGGGATGCTATCCATAAACTGATTCCGAAGTGAACAAGTGAAAGTGACACTCAGTGAACTTAAAGTGAGAATGATAGACACTTGCTGAAAATGTCGCGATCATCCATTAGTCCTGGAAGGTCCGAGTCGGTGTCGAGTTACAGTTCTCCAAGAAAAGTACGGCGTAAGAGATCCAGAACACCGGAGCTAGACTCTGTTCCGGGTTTCGATCAATGGGCGAAACACGTAGTCGTGTCCGCCTTGATAACGCTTTACCATCTACCAAGAGTTGGAACAATAAGAACAAATCTCGTTCGTCGCATCACTCCGAAGAAACAAAGGGTACTTGTTCCAAGTGCGGGAAGCCAGGCCATCGACGATTTGAATGTAAGTCATAAGTAAGCAATACGGATGACGTCATTAAAACTAGAGGCGATAAGGCCGAGGTCCCTTCCTCTAATAACTTGAACAAAGGGTCGGTTCAATGTAAACATTGTCACCGCTATGGACACACAATACCGAAGAAACAAAGGGTACTTGTTTCAAGTGCGGGAAGCCAGGCCATCGACGATTTGAATGTAAGTCATAAGTAAGCAATACGGATGACGTCATTAAAACTAGAGGCGATAAGGCCGAGGTCCCTTCCTCTAATAACTTGAACAAAGGGTCGGTTCAATGTAAACATTGTCACCGCTATGGACACACAATCGAAAATTGTTTCAAGAAATTGAAACTCGTCAACTTATTCTCCGATAAATTAATACATATGTCCAATACGCGCTACATAAACGATAATCCCATTTGAGCCATTATTGACACTGGAAGTTTAGCGACTCTAATAAAACAGAACGTTGCACAAAAGCTTGGTCTACACTCATTTCCAACTACAGCTTTGATGAACGGAATTAAAGGAAGTATTGTGGCGGCTGTTGGGCAGACATCGCGCAGATTGAGTAGTGATGGTGTTGGTGTTGCCAACACCATCACTACTCAATCATAACACCCCTTTGATCATGAACTACTACGATCTTCCACTGGACTTGTTGGTGGGCCGCGATATATTGGAACATCCAGGTGTCCAAATAGTCGCTAATAGAGAAGGTGTCCACATCCGATACTAAGAACTTGGCAACGTCGATTGTACCTACGAAGCGGTACAATTGTGTGATTTAGAGTCTGAGAGCCAATACTTCGAAGACATGAGACATCTAACAGTACGCCTTGTTTCGCGTGGTAGATGTGCATCCATTTAATTGGTCGCGTGGGCATCCATTAAATTGGTCGCATGGGCATCCATTAAATTGGTCGCGTGGGCATCCATTAAATTGGAAGCATGGGCATACATTAAATTGGACGCATTGGTATCCATTAAATTGGACATATGGGCCATCCATTAAATTAGACGCATTGGGCATCCATTAAATTGGACGGATCAATATTAAACATATTGAACGCTATAATCAGGGATGAACCAGAAGAGAACTGGTGTGAAGTCCTGGCTGTCACACAGCAGGCGTTGAATAATTCAGTGAATAAAGTCTCTGGCAGAACTCCAAACGAGTTCCTGTTTGGCTACAAGCCGGCAGCGCTGTGTGAGGCGCTTTTGGTAAATAATCTCACGCTGGCGGGTGGACGTCTTGTGGACGAGGCTGGACTTGAGTCACAAGAGCAAAAGCTCGTGAGCTTTTGATGTAGATCGAAAGCGCCAGATGCAGCGGTTTAATGCTAAAAGTTATGTAAAATCCCCATACAAAATCGGGGATATGGTGTTGATTTGCATAATTAAAGGGAATCCGGGATACAAGAAGTTAAAAGGCAGATTTCGTAGTATCCCGTATAAGTTCATAAAGTGAATTGTTGGGAATGAGACCCAATGGCAGCACTCACAGGGTGACGGTCACTTTTGAAAAGTTGGCCGGCAGAACATATATCTGACTAGAAGTCAGGCAGAAGGCAGATGGTGAGAGGATTATAATCCCCTCTCCTATATTTTATATCAGTAAATGCTTCGAGGACGAAGCAGTCGTCAGTATGGCCGTGTTAGCAACATGAGCTGCGCAGGCGGCCTCGTGACGTCATGCAGTGAAGAGCTGGCCGCGGCGTGCGCCTGCGACCCGGCAGTTTACCCCCCCTACCTATTAGCGACGGACGTGCTCTATGCGATTTGTAACATTTGTGATTAAACGTGCTGATTTAAGTATAAAAAAACTACCTATTTTATTGATAACAATAAAGATAGATAGATATAACATACTGACTATTGGTTACAATAATTTAAACAGCAAATGAAAAAAAAAAGAATTTGTTTGAAATTTTACTCTAATAACACAAGAATTTGACACTATGCATACATTTTATTTTCCCGGTTATAATTTTATCTTATACTGCAGTTCTATTTTTAAATTTTGATTTTTTTAATGATTTATGGACAGTCTCGACCTTTTCGTTTAGTTTAATCTAAAAAGTTTGCATACTTATCAAAAATATTAATTCGAAAGTAATCCAGAAGTTTGATGCAGTTTATGAGTCCGTCAGAATACATGTACACTCATCAAAAAAAAGTTTGCGATCAGATGGAAAAATCGATTGTTTTTGTTACCCTAGACTATATTATAATTTCTTCCTCTTTTTAGATTCTTTACTTATAAATATAGAATTAGAATAGAAAAAATAAAAAAACAATTGTTTTTCCATATAAAAAGAAATTCTATCCAAGCTCAATAATTGATATGAAAAAACGCTGACAGTCTTTTAAAGATGTTAAATCTGTTCATCATATCTGTGCGAATTAAATCCCGTTCACATTCTTGTGCACAAGAGGGACGTGCGTGAGCATGTGATTGAAACGCTAATCTATCTATCTATCTTTATATATAAATACATACATACCACTCAAAATCATAATCCTCCTTTTTTTTGCCATAGTCGGGTAAAAATGAATTACCATGCGTTAGTCTCGCAAACAATCGAAAATGGCTCGACCACTTTGAATGTATTGTTTTTTGTTCGTGTTCGTACTGTGATGGTTTAGGAAAAAAGAAAATTAGGTAAAACGGATTCTTTACTTAAAAATATAGAATTTGAATATAAAAAAGAAACAATTGTTTTTCCATATAAAAAGAAATTCAATCCAAGCTTACGCTCATTCAGAAATCTGACTTAGTCATTTTAACGGATTTACAATATTTTTTCGTGGAAAGTTATTATTGATAGAATGCCAAGAGAATTATCAGAAGTTTTACGAGCAAGAATTGAAACTTTGAGGGACGAAGGATATTTCACGAGAGAAATAGCACGCAGAGTTGCTGTATTCCAATCCTGTGTCATGGTCACGTTCGAAGGTACCACGGCATGAATAATTTAGCTGACCGACCCCGCAGTGGTCGCCCAACTGTTCTGACGGCTGCTCAGAAGCGCTATATCAGATTACTGGCAGCCCGTGACCCAACAATCAACGCCACTACGATAAAATCAGAAGTGCGAGCCGCCTCTGGGCTTGAAGTTAGCACTCAGACCATTCGGGATTCCTTACACCAGACTGGACTGGACACCTCTGAATTCACGGCAATATCACCTACGAAGATTGCAGTGGGCTAAACTCCTGTAGAATGAAGAAGATGAGGAGGAAAACATTTAGCAAAACTGTATCTTCGTTGACGAATCGCGAATCGGTACTCATCCAGATAACCGAGGTGTCCGTGTCTGGAGAAGACCTGGAGACTGAAAGGCAAAGAACTGCCACTGGAACCGTTCAGCAAGGCGGGAAATCGGTGTCCTTTTGGAGTGGAATTATGATTGGAGCTACAACGCCTTTGATCCCGTATCGAGGCTCCATGACGGCAGATAGGTACAAAACGGTCGCTATTGATGGAATTGTCAGACCCACCGAGTAAACCATGGGCACCAATTCGTACTGGTCGATGATAATGCGCCCGCACATCGAGCTCAACGAGTCAGTGCTGCTCTACGAGAATCACAAGATTAGACATCACAAGATTAGACATCACAAGATTAGACTGGCCTGCCGGCTCGCCTGACTTAAAACCCAATAGAGCACGCGTGGGATGCTCTTAAGCGAGCTTTTTGGAACCGTCAGTCACCTCCCCAGACAGTGCCAGATATCAGGTAAGCCGCTATTCAAGAATGGGACATGTTACCGCAAGAAATGCTGGATAACTTGGTCCTCAGCATGCCCAGGAGGATATCCGCATGTGTGCGAGGCAGGGGAAGTTATATTGTGTTAAATAAAAACCTTCTATTAATAAATTGCTGTGTAAGTTTGGTTAAACGATCTTTTTCTTTCCATTTTTCTGTTACAATTACATTAGGATTGAATGACTAAATTTTTGTAATTAAAAAATTTAAAACAGTTCAACATTTTTTTATTTCAAACAGTGTATTTCTATTTAAAAAAAGATATAACGTAAACATTTTTTCTTGATAATGTTAAATTTAAAAAAAATTATCAGGTTTTGCTAGTGATCACAAACTTTTTTTCATGTGTGTATGTCTAGGTTAAGAACTTCTTGTAATTAGACGTGTGTCTAGGTTTGAACTTTGCGAGTACCCTTCAATTGCAGTCGTTGTCATATACTACTAAGTCAATCTGACATTGATTTTAGATGTGAAATTTACGACCATTAAGCGAGCAAGTAGTTATTAATTCTTTGTAAACTAGATGGCTTTGTTTTAAAGGTATATTTTCTTTAGGTAATACACATTAATAGTTTTCTGTCTGAGATGTCGCACAATGGGACTTTAGCGGGCAGGTAACACAGTTCCGTAGTATAGTTTTAGACTAGATGGCGCGATTTTAAGATTCAAATGTTCATGCTACAATTTTTATGGTCACACTCGTTGAAGATTGTCTATTGTTGGTGAAATTTTTTTAATGTTTTCGTATTTTTTTTCCCCGTGAAACATCAAATTCAACTGGTTTAGGTACAGTCACGGACTTTAATTGATGAGCCACTTTCAAACTTTCCAATTTTTCAGTTTTATACATTCACGAGATTACACGGTTAAACACGAACTGAAACCTATTAATCGGAAATAGTCGTTTCCATAGAGGTTGAAGGTTGATTTAATCCATCTATTTGATACTGACCTCCTTTGAAATAGAGCTAATTAATTACTCGTTATTCAGAAAACCTATCCGAAGACAGGGGCAGCAAAGAGTATATATCGGGTAATCTATGTTTATGTGAAACAGTTACTTATCATAATTGTCATGAACATCATGTTGGACGCTACGCGTTCGGATAAAATCGTGGGTCCGAGTTTTTCCGATGTTGAAATGACCAATCATAACTTCTCCGTACGCTAACGTTACTATCGCTACGCTAAAACAATTGTCGCTAGGTTACGGTTGCTACACCTGTAATTGGTTGACTTTGGTTAGTCACTCTGCTGTCAAGTTTGTAGTTCTGGCTGTCAGGTTAGCCAACCGTTAATATTGCATGAAAGTGTAATTATTACATAAATTATCAAGCGATCCTAACCCAAATGACACGCCTGTAAAACACTCAATGACAAAGATATCAAATATAATTTTCTTCTTCTGTAATACGAAGACGTATGATTTACCGGACGGATGTACGAGTATAACCGATTAAACCCGATTTGCATTACACGGCTAAAATACAAACAGTGGCAAGTAGCTCATCAATTAAAGTCCGTGACTGTACATATTAATAACACATTCTTCTTAAGATGATTTTGTTTATGTTTACCAGGTTTCACCACACATAATAATCACTTAAAGCTTAGTTTTCAAAGTTCACCGGTAACTTATTTGTTTTCCACTTATCTCGGTAATGTCTTATTTTTAACGCACACAAACATTAGTCACTGAAATCCACGCTAGAGTCTTTATGTTAAAGTTATTACAACACTGATCTTATCTTATTTTTGTTTTTTAACAATAATTTTAGACAGACCCAGATGTTGACATGACGTTAAACGTCACCCGTCCAAAGTTTAAAGTTAGTAGGACTAGTACGGAAGGGCGCTGCACTACAAATAGCTGAAACTAAAACGGCCTGCAGAAAATAATTACATGAGGCACAGATGGCAAACGAAAACAAAAAATAATAAATTGTTCTGAGTATTATAAAAGTAAGTTAAACTGATATTCATAATACAACTACTCGCTAAAATGTCTCCTTATAAAAGTTTGTAAAATAGCATTAGCATTTGCATTTCCTTATAATAGGGAGTGAAGAGATATGGCTCTATTTGTATCCAGTCACTTAAGTCTTCCTCTAAATAATCCCACTGGATTTCTGGTGAGGTACCAGAACCTCTACGATCTAACAGAACAAGGTTAATTATGAAGGTCGCTGTAGATTTAATAAAGGATAACGCTTCCGAAAGCCTTCGTCGTCCAAAGCAAATGGATTACTTCTATTTCTGTAAGCCTTTCTTCGATGCGGACGGTTGTCAAGACGTACAATTCTTTCAATAGTATCCAAGCTTTGTAAAGCTTGCATTGTATATACTATATTGTATATACTATAAACTAAATTGGTTAAACAGAAGTGCAAAGTAAATAAAATACAACTGCAGCTCCTTAAAGTACGATTGTTTACGAAACAGACATTTTGTAGACAGTAGACACACATGTTACATTTGCACGTCATATATGTATAATTTTCATAATAATCAGCTGCTGTAGAGTCCGCCATTTTTTCCTTATAGTAGGTACTGTTATAGTAGGATCCTGGCTTTTTAACTTTATAGTAGGTTTATAAAACGTTTAGCTGCTAAAATGCGTTTATAAATAATACTTTTTGACAACCGGACTTCAGCAAGATTTTAGATGTTCGATAACTTTATATGAATAAGACCGTTAGTGTCACTGCATCTTTCAATCAGTAATCTATTAAAAGGATGTCGGCAGCACCAACGGAGTATTGCGATTGCGATCCATGTATTATTATTAGCTGTTAATTAAGTCATGTCACACGCGAATCTGACCGCGCGTCAGTCGCTCGCAACTGATACGTCATCGGAACGCATGTGCGGAGTGACTCACGCGCGCCGTGGGACCGTCAATGTTACTTGAACACTACTCCATATCACACCTCCTCTACATGGATGACTTACGGTAACTGAAACATTCAGTAACGCCATCAGGATGGAATTTGGTGTGGACAAATGTGCAGTCATGCATGTAAAGCCAGGGGAGATTATGGAGTCCGAGGGAACTCAACTCACGGACTCCATACACCTTAGATCCCTCTCCTCTGCCGAAAGCTATAAGTATTTGGGTATGCCGGAAGCTTTAGGCATCAACGTTACTGACATGAAGCAATCGTTGAAGGAGCGCTTCTTTGGTCGCCTGAAGAAGGTATTAATTAGTCTTCTTTCGGGCGGAAACAAGGTGCGCGCCTTCAACGGTTGGGTCATGCCGGTTTTGATGTACTCTTTCGGCATACTCAAATGGACTCAGACCGAACTCAATGCCCTGGACAGGAGGGTCCGTACACTACTGACCGCAAACCGGATGCATCACCCACGTTCATCGGTGATGAGACTGTACATCCCGCGGAAATGCGGAGGTCGAGGCTTTTTAAATGCGAAGACCCTCCACAACCGCGAGGTGTGCAGCCTCAGGGAATATTTTTTAAAAGCCGAAGTGGGTATGCACCGTGATGTGGCCGCAGTGGACAAGGGGCTCACCCCACTCTCCATGGCTGAAGAGAACTGGCGCAAACCTGTGGTACTTACTACAGAGGACCGCAAGGAAGTATGGCAAAGCAAGGAGCTTTACGGGCGCTTCTCTCGGGCTCTTCATGAGCCCGGTGTAGATTTCCTAGCGTCCGTATCCTGGCTACGTTTTGGTGACCTTTTCGGGGAAACGTTAAACGAAAGGTTTCGTCTGTGCAATTATGGACTACCGAAAATATATTATGAAGGATGGGACGGTTGACGTGTGTTGGGCATGCCACCGTCCGGGTGAGTCCATCAGACATATTATCTCTGGTTGTTCTCGTCTAGCTAACGGCGAGTACTTGCACAGGCATAACCAAGTGGCCAGGATTATTTACCAGCTACTTGCTTTGAAATATAAACTTGTGGATTCTGAGGTACCGTACTACAAGTATGTGCCCGACCCAGTTCTCGAAAATGACCATGTCACGTTGTACTGGGATCGGTCTATCATTACAGACAGGACTATTGTAGCCAATAAGCCTGATATAGTAGTGATAGACCGATTAGCGCGCCGCGCAATGATAGTAGATTTTACCATTCCACATGACGAGAACCTCGTGAAAGCTGAGAAAGAGAAACAAATAAAATATCTCGACTTAGCACACGAGGTTGTCGACATGTGGAACGTGTGCTCGGCTATCATTGTGCCGATTGTCGTAACGGCCAATGGCCTGATGGCCGAAAGCCTCGAACAACATCTCTCGAGGCTCTCTACTCTCCAGAGTAGCCATGTCATCGCTCCCCCGTCGCAAAGTGTTATAGTGCCACCACAGGTCACTCTAAGTCAAGCTGACGAGAGGATTGATGACAGGGCTATAAACGTAAGTACCCAATGCAATGAGGAATTGAGGAGTGCTTTGGAGGGTGCGATTCGGGAATATCAGTTCATGTCGCCCGAACTTAGACCACGTTTACCTCGTTTGCCCATGCATAACAAAAATAGGGCGCTGGTGGCGGCTCTGGATTCGCAGCTATCAAACTATTTTGATAACTGCGAAGACCTCACCGATACACATTCGATTCTGTACTACGCGGCTGTAGCGGCATGTCGTGTAGCTCACGTCAAATTTGCAAATGACTCTAGAGCTACACGACCGAAACCAGCCGTACCAGCTTGGCAGTGCAGAATTGAACGCCGTATTGGTGGGGCCAGAGCGCTCATTGGCAAACTTATCTGCTTCAGGGAGGGCAATACTCGCCCTAGAGTGATGCGCTTTGTGAGGCGGGCGTTCTCAGGGACTGATATCGGCCCTGAGGACTATGTGTCCCATGTCACAGAGCGCATCGACTTCCTGAAGCAGAAAGTGTATGCATGGGCGAACCGTATTCGTAGGTATAAGCGGCGAGTAGAGCGATACACTCAGAATCGCACCTTCCAGAGTGATGAAAGGTGGGTTTATAGGGCTTGGGAGCGACCGGACCAAGGTGTGGTTGACACGCGCCTTCCGGATGATGATGCCATGTGTTCTTTCTGGCGAAGTATCTGGTCGGCGCCAGTCAGCCACACCGAAGGTTTTTGGATTGGACTCGGGAAGTCGAGCGAGCCTGGGATCCAATACCAGAAATGGGGGCTATTACCATCTGCCCCCAAGATGAAGCTCGTGCAGTTCGTCCGTTGCCCAACTGGAAGTCTCCAGGGCCGGACGGGCTGCACAATTTCTGGATTAAATGGTTCATAAGACCGCACGCTCGCTTGGCGGCTCAGTACCAGACTGCTTTGGAGTCTGGTTCGCTACCCCAGTTTCTAACGACAGGAGTTACCCACTTGCTCCATAAATCGGGTAGCACCGCGGACCCCAAAAATTATAGGCCGATCACATGTTTACCGACGGTCTATAAAGTTCTTACATCCATTTTGAGAACTAAAATTAACAAACATATAGACACCAACTCCATCATGTCTGCCTCTCAAAATGGATGTAGGAACGGGGCCCGCGGTACTAAGGACCTACTCCTCATTGATATGGCCATTAGCCAACAGGTTCGCCGTTCCCGAAAAGATATGTCGAGATGCCGGATAGATTATAAGAAGGCCTATGACTCGGTGCCACATACATGGCTCATGAGGGTGCTGGAGTTGTATAAAGTAGATGCAACTCTGCGTACCTTCCTGATGTCGTGTATGAGGCAATGGAGGACGGTCCTTCGCTATCCAGGATGTCGAAATATCCAGAGGAATAGCGAATCGATAAGGATCGAGCGAGGCATATTTCAGGGCGATAGTTTAAGTCCACTTTGGTTCTGCTTAGCCCTGAATCCTCTTAGCACACTGCTGGAGTATTCAGGCCTAGGCTATCGGCTGAGGAGAGGTGGTCAGGTAATATCTCACCTCCTCTACATGGATGACCTAAAACTCTTTGCCCCCAACAACTTGCAACTGATGGAGCTACTGAAAGTAACTGAAACTTTCAGTAGAGCCATCAGGATGGAATTTGGTGTGGACAAATGTGCGGTCATAAACCTTAGAGCCCTCTCCGCATCCGAAACCTACAAGTATTTGGGTATGTCGGAAGCGTTGGGCATCAATGTTACTGACATGAAGCAATCGTTGAAGGAGCGCTTCTTTGGCCGCCTGAAGAAAGTATTTAATAGTCTTCTATCAGGCGGAAACAAGGTGCGCGCCTTCAACGGTTGGGTCATGCCGGTTTTGATGTACTCTTTCGGCATACTCAAATGGACTCAGACCGAACTCGACGCCCTGGATAGGAGGGTCCGTACGCTGCTATCGTGGGTGATGCATATCGAATGCATCACCCACGGTCATCGGTAATGAGACTGTATATCCCGCGAAAGTGTGGAGGTCGAGGCTTTTTAAACGCTAAGACCCTCCACAATCGCGAGGTATGCAGTCTCAGGGAATATTTCCTAGAAGCCGACGTGAGGATACATCGAGATGTGGTCGCGGTGGACAAGGGCCTTACCCCGCTCTCCTTGGCTAAAGAGAACTGGCGCAAGCCTGTAGTGCTTGACACTAACGATCGCAAGGAGGTATGGCAGAATAAGGAGCATCACGGACGCTACTTCCGGGCCCTACATGGACCCGATGTAGATTTACTAGCGTCCGTAGCCTGGCTGCGTTTTGGTGACCTCTTTGGGGAAACCGAAGGTTTTGTCTGTGCAATTATGGACGAAGTTATGATGACGAACAATTACCGGAGATTCATTGTGAAGGACGGCACGGTTGACATCTGTCGGGCATGCCACCGTCCGGGAGAATCAATCCGACACATTATCTCCGGGTGTTCTCGTCTAGCTAACGAAGAGTACTTGCATAGACACAACCTTGTAGCCAGGATTATCCATCAGCAACTTGCTTTGAAATACAGCCTTGTGGAATCGGAAGTACCGTACTACAGGTATGTGCCCGACCCAGTTCTCGAAAATGGAAATATCACATTGTACTGGGATCGATCCATCATCACTGACAGGACTATTGTTGCCAATAAGCCTGATATAGTGGTGGTGGATCGAGGAGAGCGGTGCGCAATGATTATTGACATAACGGTCCCGCATGACGGGAAAGATAAACAGATTAAGTATCTTGACTTGGCTCGCGAGGTTGTCGACATGTGGGATGTGGACTCAGCAATCTTTGTGCCGATAGTCGTATCAGCCAATGGCTTAATTGCCAAGACCCTCGACCAACACGTAAGGAGGCTCTCGTTGGGCAGCTGGATTAAGGGCTTGATTCAGAAAGCGGTTCTCCTAGACACGGCTCGCATTGTTAGGAGGTTCCTCTCTCTAGAGCCCTGACCACCGGTAGCTTGGACCCTGTTCCCGATACCGGTAGCTACTATTTTTTATATTTTTAAATGTTTTTATATTTTTTTATATTCTAATATTTAAAAATGTAACTTTTAAGTGTTTAAGTGAAATAAAGGAATAATAATAATAATAATACCTTTTATTTCAGGCGACAGTGGCCCATAGAAAAATACCTTAACCTAAACATACATATTTTAATATAAACAAAAACTTGTGTTAATAAATAGGCTTAGACTATGTTAGTAGAACTTCATTTTGCACTAGCTTGACTTTGTACTGTCCTGTGGAACTTGTCCGCGGAAGCGACGGAACACCACATCCTGCGGCCAAAAGTCCTCTTCCATAACGAGGGGCAGATAACAGTTCGGTACTCGCACGACGAACGCCTTGAAGTTGACGTTCCGGTGCGATTCTAGTAACTGCACCCTCGGCATGTACCTCGTCTTTTGGCGCACGTACTCCACGATGTCCTCCGCCTTAGAGGTGTAGTGCAGGCGGGAGATGTACACCAGTGTGTTCGGCTTTGCGGCACGCAGGCTCACTTCGGAGTCCATAGGAGCTTTGCCGCAGCGGTTCTTGTTCGTTCGCGATCGTCGCTTCCTCCTTTGCACCGTCACGAAACCGTCATCAATATCAGCCTTATTCGGCGCCTTTTCTGACATGGGCTTGATACTAGGAGCGCCTGGGGCACTCGCGGTAACGTTAGCGAAATTCCTTAGTAGGGGTTTCGCCAGGGCTGCAGTCACTGGCAGCGGGACGGGGCAAGGGGCGCGGGCGGCGCTGCGCAGAGGAGCCGCGCTGACGTGCATGGGGCTTCGGTGCGCGCCGGCGGTGGCGGGGCGCTCTGCAAGCTCAGCAATCGACGGATGCGCTGGCGACGAAACTGCTGACGCGGAATTCGACGACGATATATCGAGGCCGGCTCCGCGACATGTGTTTACGTTTGACGCATCGACAGGTGACCTAATTTCCGCCACGCTATTGCGCAAATTACTAACTTCTTTACGCAAATCAGCGACGGTGTTTTGGGATGCATCTAATTTCGTTAGCACATACGCGAGGCGGGCCTTCAGAAAGACAATGTCCTTCAGAAGGCTCGTTACATCGACGTGGTCGAAGGTGACGGGAGGAAGCTTGTGTAGCTCCTTCGCCACAAACTTCGGCACGTCGTCAGGGTCGGTCTCCTTGAAGCGCGTGATTATATCCTGCAGGCTCCTCTTAGTCCCGTCACGCCGGCGGGACACCATCTGGTCGCGCTTGTTCAGCACACTGTACAACAACAGCTTGGCAGCAGCTATGTCGTCCTCGCTGAAGTTCGTTGCGCAGATCTGGACAGCGGACACCTCGTCCATCACATCCAGCTTCTGCTGCAGGAACGCCAACAGCTCATTCGCCACCAGTTCATTACTCATGGCGGGTAAATTACGAGCGACAGCTTGCGCCGCGCTAACCGAAATAAAGAATATGCAAACGCGTCCGCATCGGAACGCAGCACAAGCGAGACTGAATGATAATATCTTAGACCTCATCTTGGTGGATGAGAATTCCAGTCTTTCTGTTTCTTCCGCACCCCCATCAGTAAACTAGATATACATCATCCGCCACTAGAATTAGCCCTTACTAAAATCTCAATTTCTAATTTAAATTATAATACACACATCAACACGGTCTAGGGATATTTCATACTCAATTAAATAACTCGAAAAGTACTGGCCGCATTGTAATCTTACATACACCGATTTGTTTGTAATTTATCTCAGACTAATTCCAAATTCAATTTTTTGAAAAGTAGAAGAAAGTTTGTACCTCCATTATTGAGACTATAGCGCCGTACTTAGCCTTAATATTTAATTTGTGTGTGGATCAAGGAATCTTCCCTGATCTAATGAAATATAGTAAGGTAATACCACTTTTCAAATCCGGGGACAGTAAAGACACCAATAATTATAGACCTGTATCCGTGTTGCCAGTTTTAAGCAAGGTGTTTGAAAAGGTAATGCTTAACCAACTGCTCAATCATTTTAACACCAATAAAATCTTACATGATCAACAGTATGGTTTCACCAAGGGACGTTGTACGACTGACGCCGGTGTCACGTTATTAAAACACATATTTACGGCGTGGGAAGAGGCCCAAGACGCCATAGGAATTTTTTGTGACCTCTCCAAGGCATTTGACTGCGTCGACCACGAAACCTTAATCTTGAAACTTGAGCATTACGGACTTGGGAAACTTGCGCTCAGTTTAGTAAAATCGTATTTAAATGATAGACAACAGCAAGTTCAAATAAATGGTGTCAATTCACTCGGTTTAAAAGTAGAAATGGGTGTACCACAAGGATCAATATTGGGTCCTTTCCTCTTTTTAGTATATATTAATGATCTCCCCCATTTGTTAAAAACTCAACCACAAATGGTGTTATTTGCTGATGATACTTCCTTAATTTTTAAAATTAATAGACGTGCATCAAATCTTGACGACGTAAATAACGCCCTACAGCAGGTCCACAATTGGTTCACTGCTAATAATTTAGTATTAAATGGGAAAAAAACTAAGTGCATAAGATTTTCTTTACCAAATGTCAAAAGTAGTAATTGTGAGATAGTATTGAATCAAGAGAAACTAGAATTCGTCGATAAAACTGTTTTCCTGGGGATCACGCTCGACTCAAGGCTTCAATGGGGTCCTCATTTAACATCCCTTTCAGGACGGCTAAGTTCAGCAGCATTTGCTGTGAGAAAAATCCGTCAATTTACTGATGTAGATACCGCGAGACTAGTCTATTTTAGTTACTTTCATAGTATTATGTCGTACGGTATTCTACTATGGGGACGGGCTGCAGACATCGAGTCTATTTTTATTCTGCAGAAAAGAGCCATTAGAGCCATCTATGGCCTCCGCAGGCGCGACTCTCTAAGGGAACAGTTTAAATATATTAACATCATGACGGTACCTTGTCAATATATTTATGAAAACATAATGTACGTAAGGAAAAATCTACATCTTTTTAGTAAAAGAGGTGCAAAACACAATTATATCACTAGGAATAGGGACCAATTAGTTCAACCGGGTTTCAGGTTAGCTAAAGTGGACTCATCTTTCATGGGGTACTGTTTAAAATGTTACAATAAAATACCTCCCCACATACTTCAACTGAATGAAACGAAATTTAAATCTTATATTAAACGCACACTATGCAGCCAAGCATATTATAAGTTGGGGGATTACATCGCTGATAAAAATGCTTGGCTCAACGCTGGTTCTGCTCCACAAGCATAAACTAATTGATTAGCATTTGAAAATACCGTTGGAGCTGCTGAAGATTTTAAAAACTATTTTTGCATTGTATAAATTCAATGTCTTAGCATTGTATAATTGCATGGCACACGTGTGGGCACCATGTACCGACTATAAAGCTACCATTTAGGTACTGAGTATGTCTTTCATTGACTTGAATGTGCCCTGGCGGCTGAGAGTATGTCATGCTCACTCTAATGTCTCGCTGGCGGTGGCGCGTGTGTTGGATCATTTAGCTCCCTTCAAAATGGTTGAGCTGAATGGTGCTAATCCATGCGTCATGTTCGTGAACGGGCGCCGTCAGTAGGGACTGGTCATCTCTTAGCTGCCACGGCGATTTTAATTTAAATTATATTTTTATTTCTAACGGACGCTTTTAATGTTTTGCATCGTTCTCACATGTATAACTTCAACTTGAATGATGTAACCAATATTATGTAACCATCTTATTTTATTTAAAAGAGTGTCCGTGGAGTTTCTTGCCCGTTCTTCTCCATAGGTACCTACTACGCTTTGGAATGGGCGACTAGCTTCATATTTCTGACTGACCGACCCCTTGACTATTCAAAAGTGCCTGTAATTGGTTTATTTGAAATAAATGCTTTGAGTTTGAGTTTGAGTTTGAGTTTGAAAATTCTTTTGTTTCGGTGGCATAAAAATGTCTTGATGTGTAGGAGAGGGAATTTTCATTTGTGCGAAATTTAGAAAACAATACGAATTACGTTTAGTTACAGTTTTTTTTCATTTTTAAACGAAAGATAAAGTTAAAATTGAGGTATTGTAGCCATGCAACGCCAACATTTGACGAGGGCGGAGATGTTACGAGCTGTGGGAATGCTGGAAGCTGGGTCTGTTCAGCGTAATGTTGCTGAGGCCATAGGGACCTACCAAAATGTAATTTCAAGATTGTGGACACGCTATCGTGCCACAGGTGAAGTAGCGGAGAGGCACCGGGGGCCAAGTCGCATCACTACCCCCAGACAAGATCGATTTTTGCAAATTACTGCGCGAGCTCAACCAAATGCAACGGCGACTCAATTGGTCCAAAGGCTGCGAGTGGAACACCAAGTGCTTGTGAGTGACCAAACTGTAAGAAGGCGACTGCATGAAAGCAATCTACGCTCTCGTAGACCACTCCGGGGCCCACCTTTACGGAGAGGCAATCGTGGACGACGATTAGAATGGGTTCGGAACCACGTGGACTGGGGCCGTGAGCAATGGTCCAATGTGCTGTTCACGGATGAATCCAGGTTCGGCTTCCATCCAGATTCACGAAGGACGCGTGTTTGGCGAGTTCCTGGACGATGGAGCCGTCTTCAGAACCCTCAGGAAGTTCACCCATACCAAGGAGAAACAATTGTGGTTTGGGCAGGAATTCGTCTTGGAGGACGGACGGATCTCGTTTGGGTGCGGGGTAATATGACGGCAGAACGATACGTCCAACAGGTGCTGGGGCCCGTAATCTTGCCCCACAGAACACAAATGGGGCAAGATTTCCTGCTCATGCACGACAATGCCCGGGCACACACGGCGAGAACGGTAGCAGCTTGGTTACATACACACAATGTTAGGGCCTTAGACTGGCCTGCTCAATCGCCAGATCTAAATCCCATTGAGCATGCGTGGGATATGCTGCAAAGAAGAGCTCTGAAGGAAGTTCCTGAAAATCTGGCTACAGAAGATCAACTTTTTGCTTACCTCAGAAGGACATGGGACAATATTCCGCAGCAAAACATTGACAACCTTGTTCTGAGCATGCCGAATCGTTGCCGATGTGTTATGAACATCATGGGCGCTTTCTCAGACTACTAACTTCAAGTTTATAAACACAAATTAAATGATTTTTCTATTTTTTTCAGTTTTTACTCATAAATTAAAAGTTAATTCATATACGGTTTCCGTCTATGCTTCATTTTTTTCCCATAAAATCCTGAAATTTTAATCGAAGTACCTTAACCATTATTAAAAAATGGTAGAATATTAAATAACGTATCTTTTAAATATATACATGTCATATAAATAATTAACACATTGATAGTAATTCGCTTTTTTAAAAATATCCCTAGACCGTGTTGATGTGTGTATTTTACAGTCTAAATATATTTTCATTAAAACAGACTATGAGGCATGTGTTCGTGATCTACGTGAACTGGGAGGATTATTGTCATTTGAGTTGTAATGATTATGTTCTGACATTTTATAACGTACAATGGGAAAATATAGATAAATACACTCCGAAGGGTAAACCTAGAATAATTAATATCCAGTTTGGTTCTCAGCTTCGTTGATTAAACTTGTTAAGGAAAAGCATAAATACAGGACTCAGTTTAAACGGTACAAAAACCCTCGGGACTACGATACTTTTGCTTCCTTACGTATGCGAGTTGGGAGAGCTATGGATAACTGTTTTAAATATTATATAAAAAGAATTGAGAGTGAATTAAAAACAAATGTAAATGCTTTTTGGCGTTATACTAGGTCTGGAAAATCTTTCAGAGGTGTCCCTGACCAGGTTTCATGGGATCAAAAAGTTAGATCTTAACAAAGGAGCTGGTCCGGATGGACTTCCTCCTATTTTTATTCGTCTCTGCATTGATGCTCTTGTTCTACCACTGCAGATAATATACAATAAATCCCTTAAGGAAGGAACATTTCCTGATTTATGGAAAATCTCACACATTATCCCCATACATAAGTCCGGTAGTATGAATGACGTAACTAACTATAGGCCAATCTCTATTATATCACAATTTGCAATTATGTTTGAGGGTCTCATATACAATGTAGTTTATTCTCACCTCCGCCATATAATTAGTTTGAAGCAACATGGTTTTGTGTCTAATCGTTCTACTATGTCTAACTTGCATATTTACACTACTTTCATTAGCAACACCTTTGAAGCTAGGGGTCAGGTTGACTCTGTTTACACAGATTTTGCAAAAGCCTTCGATCGCGTTGATCACTCAATTCTTGCTATGAAATTGAATTGCGCTAGTATTCATGGCTCTCTGTTGCGGTGGTTTGAGAGTTATTTAGTTAATCGTTCTCAGATAGTTGCCTTGGCGGGTTATGAATCTGCACCTTTTTCTCCTGGCTCTGGTGTTCCACAGGGCTCTAAGCTGGGTCCTTTGCTGTTTTTGGTATTTCTGAATGATCTTTTAGATTTAATAAATTGCAATTGTTTAGCCTACGCTGATGATTAAAAATATACTGTAGGATATCGGACCTTTATGATTGTGCGAGGCTTCAGAGAGATCTTGATGTCCTTCAACAATGGGTGTTTGAACTACAGAATGACGCTCAATGTTAAAAAGTGCCAGACTATTACATTCACGAATAAAGTGAATTACATTAAATTTGATTATCATATTGATGGATCGGTGCTGAGCAGAGTGTCGGTCATCCGTGACCTAGGGGTACTCTTTGATACATCTCTATCTTTCCGCGATCACATAGATAGCATAGTGACTAAGGCTAAAAGAATGCTTGGCTTTGTAATCCGTATGTCCAAACCTTTTCGTAATAGTAGTAGCATTATCTTATATATACCTGATTTTTATGACAGGTTAAGGCACTTTAAAATGATTAGCTTGAATGAATGGCGTAACCATTCGGACTTACTAATACTTCATAAAATTATAAACGGTTCCATTGATGCACAATTAATAAATTTTGAAAACGATTTAATAATCTGAAATAGGATATTTAACCGTTTGTGTAAAAATTCAAAAAAGCCCATGTCTACTCCAGTAGCAGCGGTTCTTCAAACCACCAGAAATAAACTATACTCCATTAATTAAATAAGATGAGACATTTTTTACAGGCCGTTCAACCGATTTTGATTTTTATTGCGATTTTATATAGAAGTCAAAATCGGTTGAACGGACTGTAAAACGGTTTATTTAAATGTCTAATCTTATTTCAAATGGATGACCCACAATTTTTTAATTTTATTTTTCTGTTACCGACATTCGGTCGCTGTTTTAGAGGTCCATTTGAAGATTTGAGAATGAGAATAAAACATAGCATAGGTAATCAAAGTATTTTTTTAAACATCATCACACAATGATTAATGAAAAAGTTAAGAAAGCATTCTTTCCAAATCAGCGTTCGAATCTGCAGTGGTTTAGGCATTTTAAAGAAATAAAACGAAAAATCACTGACACAGGTTTTAGACAAACAAAAAAACATGCCATTATCTTGTTATTTTAATATTTTCTCGAGTCAAAGTTTTAGTAATTGATTGTTTTGTTTACTTAAAATTGAATTAAACTAAACACTAGACAAAACCACCAGCCACTAAAAGCAAAATTTCTTCGCCAGTAGGGGTGTCCAAACCCCTAGGTGTAATGGAAATCCCACTTAGTTGACAACACTGCTTTTCTACGATTTTGTCATTGGCCACAGATAACAAAAACGTGAAAAGAAAAACGTTTTGTTACGTATTTCAATTATGGTAGTTTTGATAGAAAGTGTTTTAAAAATTGTTTTTTTATTTTTCGGCAATTATTGTACATTTTCATTTATTAGGTCTTTACCTATGAAATTGCCGTTCTGCAGTACTGGTCATTTCAAATCAAAATAATTTTTGTTTGGCTAAGAATTCTAATTTCAAATTAATTTTATTTTAAAAACATGGTTTTTTTTTTTCCAAAAGTAGTCATTTGTTTATTGTTCACTCGTTTGCTCGCTTCCGTTCTGGAAATTTCGACCTGAAAAATAAACCTCGCGGTCGTCCGAAGACTTTGGTCGACAATGACGAATTAAAGGCGATTGTGGAAGCTGATGATACACAATCTACGGCTGAATTAGCAGCAGCTTTCGACGTTAGCGTCAAAACAATATTGGTCCATTTGCGTCAAATTGGCAAGGTAAAAAAGCTTGACAAATCGGTGCCCCACGAACTCAATGATCGCCAGCGCGAAGTACGCGTCGAGACGTGCCTTGCACTGCTCAACAGACACACAAATGAAGGAATTTTGAACCGCATTGTTACCTGCGATGAAAAATGGATTCTGTTTGATAACCGAAAGCGCTCAGCAAGTTGGTTGGATCCTGGTTCAGCACCTAAACAATGCCCTAAACGAAAACTTACCCCTAGAAAAGTGATGGTCACTGTTTGGTGGTCTAGCGCCGGTGTGATTCATCACAGCTTCTTACCAAACGGGGTGAGCATTACTGCAGATGTGTACTGTGAAGAACTGAACACAATGATGGAGAAGCTGGCACATCTCCAACCAGCATTGGTCAATCGCTCGTCTCCGCTGCTCCTGCACGACAACGCGCGACCTCATACTGCACAGCAGACGGTCTCCAAGTTGCAAGAACTGGGGTTGGAAGCTCTCCGTCATCCGCCCTACTCACCAGACCTTGCGCCTACAGACTACTACTTTTTCCAGAATTTGGATCTTGGCGGGAAAAAAATTCTATACCCGAGAGGCAGTACAAAATGCCTTTGAAGAATTTGTTGCCTCCCGTCCAGCTGATTTCTTTAAGAAGGGCATCAATAAACTGCCACTGCGTTGGCAAAGATGCATTGATTGCATGGGTGATTACTTCGATTAATACATATAAAAAATACATGAAAAATATTCGTTTAAATTTTTTCATACAAAACGGCAATTTCATAGGTAAAGACCTATTATAAGCACTAGTAGAGCATCAGTTGTAATTAGAACAAAATTAAATTATAGCACAATAATATGAAAATTTATCACGCCTATATGGTGGAACAAAACATGTCTTTTAAATAAATTATAGCCAATTTAAGGTTCGTACAGACCAGCGCGACGCGACGGCGCGACGCGACTCGAACAATACAATTTCTAAAAAAACTTCACGGTATAACAATAACCGGTGTCGCGTCGCGCTAGTCTACACGAAGCTTTATGCGTACAACCCTATTCAATTTCCGTAGATTGGTAAAAAATGTTTATATCGTAATTCCAATTATGGCCATGCAATATAAATTGGACTTGGTTTCGATTCAGAATTGCGATCAAAAATAAAATGTGTTGCGTAATTAGGCTGCAGTTCCAGTGGCCATATGTGGTCTACATCATCAGTTCCATGCCATGAGGCACACACTATTATTGTTTTATGATTATTTTCACTTTTTATCTTTTTATTATGTGTTTCACGAAATGTGTCCAAATAAATATTATTCTTTCTTTCCACTTCACCAAATCCCTATAGAAGTGCCTATTTATAAAGAATAATATTTGAAAAGTTCCCTCTATTTTTCCAGGACCCCATCATCAAATCCTGAACTGGTGACAATGGGACCATCTCGGAAGTATACCCTTTCAAACAAATAATAATTTTGCAAATCCGTCTATATATGACGGAGATATGCTCGACTAACATAAAAAAAATATATTTATATACAGGGTTACTGGCAACTTGACGTATTCCTTGCAGGACGTCTTTCGTCAACTATGATAATAACTTAAATTTCAGTACAGTCGCCCCGTAAATTGGTTTCAAATGATTTAATCTGGTATTTTTCATAAAAAAACTAAAAATCTAACTAACTCAAAAACTACTGAACTTCGGTAGAACATTTGGTGGCTTAATTTGTTGCATTTTAACCCTACTATGACGTCCTGCAAGGAATACGTCGAGTAGCCAGTAACCCTGTATATATACAGGGCGTCCCACGGATATGCCACATGGAGGGAAAGTACCTTGAATATTGTAGATGGAACATTTTACTGGTAAAAGACATTATTTAAATTTAAAAAACAATTTAAACTGCATTCATAGATATTTAAATATTTCTATAGAAAATAAAGTCCGTCTTGACGTCACTTTGGTCACGTGACACCGCGGTTTCTTCGGTACCGAATTACGATAGAATACGCATGCGCGTCGTGAAACCAGAATGAAGGTGCTATTGTTCGTTCAGTTCGCTCAGTTGTTCGGTTGTTGTCGTTGAAGTTCGTAATGCGTTCGGCTAGGTTTGTTTTTTGACGTAATCGCATTCGAAAAATTTGTACAATTATGTAGTTTGTAGATAGAACAGTGATTAAGATAGTGTTTATGTGTTTTGAGTTTAGTGAAAGAAAAGTACGTTGTAATTAGGTATTTGGGGTAAGTAGATAGTTTATTAAGTTGAAATTACTTATTTAGATTTCAAAGGTAATTAGTAGGATCAGTAGGATTAGGATGGCGGCATGTAGATTATTGGTTATTGAAAAATAAAATAAGTTAGGCCGTCTCGCCCAGATATGACTATAAATTACAAACGACGCGATGGTTTTTTCAAATATTTTAATGTTTCCCTTTACGATAAATATCATGCATTGTTCATGCATTGTTTCCCGTGTTTACCTATCTCAGATTCTAGTAAATTATGGAATAAAGTTTTTACATTTTAAACTGACGAATTCATGAAAAAACATGTGCAGACTGAAAAACATGTAGCTGTTTTATGAGGTCGGGACTGATAGGAATAGAACTATTTTCACTATTATGCATGAAGCTCTTATTCGAAAAGTAGATCGAAATACAAATACACATTTGTTAGGTAAAAAAGAAGTAACTTTTCGCCACGATGAAAGTTGAAGTGACGTCATAACAATTACTAAACAAGCATTTTCTTTTTTATCTTCTTTTTTCTAAAGCTCCGTCTTTCTTTCATTTCACCACGCCTCGCCACTGCTGTACGCTCTCCCCCAAATTGAACAAAACTAACTGTCTTCAATAAAAAATTGCATTACTCCTAGTGTTAATAAAATGAAATGTTCATTAAAAATAATTATTATTCGTTACGAAAAATCATTTCAAATAATACCTTAAACATTTTTTTTTAGGATATAAGTTAATGTTGCTTATTACCAAGGTGAGTTTTCACATGTTACACATCATATGCGACTAGTGTATAGGCTCGCTCGTTTTTTTGTTTTACACTCTACTAAGACTTGTTTTCCTAATATTTGCTTTACTTATCTTCGCTTTTACGGATGCCATTATTTCTCAAGTTACTAGTCTAAAGAAAAGAAGAAAGTCCAAAGAAGTAGTCTGAAAAGGCATGTTGTTTTAATCAACAGTTCAATCCTAATACTGGTGGATTAACTACAGATCCCTCTTTTTCACACGGTTATGTTGCTTAAAAGGCTAGTATTCAAACTTTTCTGGGCTTGACAAACCTTGGTAAAAAGGCCAGCTATCTAATTACGCAACACGTTTTCGTAAACGATTACGACAAATTTGTTTTATTTTGACAGTTCAACAACATTCATTGCGTTATTTACGTTGTTGAGCTGATTTTTTTTTCGTACTTATGAAATAATGGATTAGCAATTTGTTTCAAAACGATTCAAATTCCGTTTGATCGTGTATTACGTAATTAGGGTACTAGTCTCATAACAACACGAGCGACAATGTGGTTAAAATAAAAAAAATAAAAAACTTCACTATCAAAGAGTGCAGATCCCTACAGCGTTTTTTTTCGCCAAAATTACCGTCTGAGTACTACTTAATGAGGATTTCACCAATGAAAATGAACGCGTTCAGCACAAAGCTCTTGAACGCGTTTTAGAAATGGTGATCGCGTTCAGTTCCATTGGTGAAATCAGCCCTTAGTCAGTGTGTAGGAGGATTTTTGCAATGCGATGTGGACCCACCTGCGCCAGCTTTAAGGGAGGACGAGAAATCTTAAAACACGGGTCAGTTTTGATCAGTGGGGGTAGGACACGTCACAACAGTTATTATCGCACAGCAATTAAAATAATAAACTGTTACACTTACGTTTATAACATAATAACAATAACACAGAAGCAGATATATTATTATAAGTAGACATAATTGGAGGTAGGCAAATATAAAGATACTTGTAAATAGTACAGTACTGTCGCGGCCTGCAACAAGGGCATTGATGGACGATCGTGAAAATACACATACATGAGACCACCAATGCCCGGTTGCAGCCAAGGCTTATATAGTACTTTTCTCAAATAATGCGCGAAAATTCAAACTAAGTAAATCTATACTAATATAGGTACTAATCTAATACTAATAATATATGATATGATAAAGAGGTAAAGATTGTTTGTTTTAAGTTTGTATGCAGGGGATAATCTCCAGAACTACCAGTCGGATATGAAAAAATATTTTGCATTGGATAGCCCAATTCTTGAGGAATATTATAGGCTCGCAGACAAGTCGCGGCCAGAGGCTAGTTCATTATATTATAGGCTCGCAGACAAGTCGCGGCCAGAGGCTAGTTCATTATATTATAGGCTCGCAGACAAGTCGCGGCCAGAGGCTAGTTCATTATAAATTCCAGAATCAATGACGAACAACAATAATTTATCACGCACCCATCTGTTCATTTGTTTCTTCTTTACTTTAAACAACTGTATTTGCAAACCAGATCGAAAACAGTAGACCTCGCCAGCACAAACTTTTTTGCAACAATTAATATCGGGGACTTGAAACGTTACTCAAAATAACGTTACGCGTAGTTCCGGTAACGATAATTTGTACCGTTGTACCAGGATCGTAACAAAATTAATTCCTTGGCTAAAACGATACTAACAAACGGAACGAAATCTTAAAACTGTTTAATAACAATATTAACAATATATATATATTAATATATCGGTATAACGAAATAATAGTAAATGGGGCGGAATTGGATCTTGTGGACACCACTGTGTTCTTAGGTATTACCTTGGATTCAAAGCTTCAGTGGGGCCCTTATATAACCAAATTGTCGAAGCGGCTAAGCTCTGCAGCCTACGCGGTCTATAAAATTCGTCATTTGACTGATGTAGAAACAGCTCGATTAGTATATTTTAGTTATTTCCATAGTGTAATGTCATACGGCATTTTGTTGTGGGGAAATGCAGCCGACATTCAGACTATATTTGTGCTGCAGAAGCGAGCCATTCGAGCAATTTATAACCTAAGTTGTAGGCATTCACTGAGGGATAAATTTAAGGAAATAAATATCATGACAGTCGCATCTCAATATGTATTTGAGAACCTGATTTATGTAAAAAAGAATATTAATTTATATTCTAAACACAGCGACATTCATAGCATAAATACTAGAAACAAAGATTTACTTATTGTGCCCAGGACTAGGCTCCAAAAAATTAGTACCTAATTCATTTAAGTGCCAAAGTATACGTTTTTACAACAACTCCCAATCCATGTTAAAGAACTGAGCCTCAATAAATTTAAATCATTTATTAAACACAAACTATGTCAAAAAGGTTTCTACAAAATTAAAGATTACTTAGACGACAAAAAGGCTTGGGACTAGCTCTATACTACTCCATACTAATTTAACTGTTTAGTTCATTTTATTTGACTGTATAAGTATTTTTTTTTTTTTGTTTATTATTGACGTAATCTACTCTTTACACAGTTTTTGTTTTTTATTTTTATGAGATATATTGTAATATATGGTCAGTTAGCGACCTCGAAAATTGATCATACTAATCTTGTCTGAGCAACCGGCAGCAAGTTCGTCATGCTCCCTCAGATGTCACTGCTTGCGGTAGCGTCGGGGGTCGGGTTGCCTCCTTCCCTCAAATATGGCGAGGGGGGTAATGGCTGACCTTTGCGTTATGCTCGTGAACGGGTGCTGCTTGTAGTGACTGGTCGTCTTGCTGACCATGGTTTTTGTTGTTGTTATTAGTAATTAACTGTTTATCATTTGTGATTTGGCATGCCCTTTATGCCTGGAGGCTTTCATTCGGGTATTAAGTTCTTTTTACTTTTTTGTTGTTGGTATATTGGCGTGTGCTAGGTGACATATAGAAAATAATTTAATGTTTTGTGTTGCGTAAAGTAAATTATTACTATTGTATAGAATCATGTTCTTTTAACTATTCAGACAGCTGTGCTGCTGGGGAGTTTGTTGCGCCACTTCTTCGTGGTGGTGGTGGGCGACAACGGAGCGGTACTCACCAGGAAAAGTTCTTAAAAATAACGTTACGAAATGAACGTTCTTACAAGCGGATATAAGCATAATGTTACTGATACCTATAAAGTTACTTAAAATATTGTTCTACAAAAATTATATTCTGTTTTTTTTTTTGTAACTTTATTGAAATTATTTAAAACGGGATATGTACAATGTTTTTTTGTTTTTAAAACATGGTAAATATCCCGTTTTAAATAACTTTAGTAGTGAAAATAACCATGTCAGTTTAAAATCCTATAATAAATACGAGGGCGACACTGAAAGTTTTTAGAAATGGCCACTTGTAAACGATATAATAAAAAAATAAGTTCAAATTTTGAAAATGGAACTCTGCCAATATTATTATGTATATGTATTTTGTTCATTTGTCATTTGTTTACGATTTGGCGGCAAATTGAAAATTGTCTGTGTCACCACAGACAATTTTCAATTTGCCGCCAACAGCATGAATTTAACGAGAGAAAATTTTCGTACAATGATTTTTTATGACCTTCATGTCATTTAAGTAAACAAGAAAGTTATGATAGACTTCGATTGGCTTTTCACGATGAAGCCCCATCTCGTGCCACTGCTTACAACTGGTGTAATGAGTTTAAACGTGGTCGCACTAATCTCACCGATGATCTGCGTGAGGGACGGCCTTTTACGGCGACGACTGAAGATAACATCAGTGTTGTGCGGCGTATGATAGAGACTGACAAAAGAGTGACTTATCAGCAGATTCTGACAAGCTTAGGCATCGGTATGAGTCAAGTGCACAAAATCCTCCATGAACATTTAGCGGTCAGGAAGCTTTGTGCCCGGTGGATACCTCATAATTTGACAGAGGCCCAAAAACTCCGTCGTGTTGATTGGTTTCGTGAAATGGTTCAAAGATATAACGAAGGTGACTCAAATGCTGGATTGAATACTGGATTTATTGTTATGATCCTGAAACTAAGAGTCTGCTGTCTGGGTGTTTCCTTCCGAGGAGTTGCCAACTAAAGTGAAAAGAGGTCAAGCGTGGGAAAAAAGATGGTGGCCTCGTTCTTCGGAAGGACAGGTCATTACGCAACAATTGTTTTAGAGGATCGAAAAACAGTTACTGCAGAGTGGTACACTAACAATTATTTGCTACTTGTCTTGGAAAAAGTTCGGGAGAAACGACCTCGCAGTAGAATCCTCCTTCACCACGACAACATTTCGTCGCACACCGCCAAGCAAACAATTGACACTTGGCGACGTCAGACGTGGAGTTACTGGGTCACCCGCCCTATAGCCCCGACCTCGCACCTTGTGATTTTTATTTATTTCCTTATTTCGAGGAAAACGTTTTATGGACGCCGAGGAAGCAGTGGCTGCGATTTAAAATGCCCTCGAAGTGGTTCCATCGGATGCAGCGATGTATTATTGTAAATGGACACTATTTTGAAAAGATATAATAAAACTAATAACTTGCTAGTTTGTTCAGTTTTTGTTTTTCTAATTTCAGTGTCATCCTCGTATACCTATCCAAATCGTGTTTTTGTATGTTGTGCTGTTTTTTGTGTGCACTAAATAAACGATTTATCTATCTATCTATCAAATAATAATAAAAAACCCGACTGCGGCTGTAGGTTACTAAAAAAGCATATGGTGGCAAGACTATAATTAAACAGAAATAAACTAACCCACAACTAAACAACTACTATCTGTTAAACACGAGACTACTTTTGAAGCTACTTTACACCTAACAAAACTCAGTCCTTCACACAAAATGTTCGACGGGACCTAACCATTTGCCGAGCGACAACGACAGCGCGATCTAGCGGTGTACAGTAGCGACCTAGTGACCGTATTGTAAAACGTTTGAGAGAATTCCGAAAATTATTTTCAGAATTCTCTAGTTTTGTGATGAGAAGATGGGACCACCTTCTCATCACAAAACTCGCACTCGCACAAAACTCTGAGCTCCATCAATCCCTACCTAGTAGTTAAAGAGCCAATTCCACTGGTAGAAATCGAAAAGTGAGCTATTCTGCTCATCACGCCGAAGATTCTCATCGGTTTCACCATTTTTTTATGAGATTAACTTAAAGTACCTTTCAAATAAAAAAAGAACCATCGAAATCAGATCTCATAAACTCATAAGGCAGAGATATCCAGTAGCCCCTTTTTGCCTCGTTTTGGCGGAAGTACCCCTGCAATCAAAAACCCCCAACGACAAAAAATTTTCGTCATTTGATTGTTCTTAACTATTATCTAAATATCAATGGTAATAGCCAACTACTATCATGTATTCTAACATTTTGGGCTCGTAGTGTGAATGATACCTTAACCAACGTTTGATAGATTGTATTGCAACATGAATAAATTTATGTTCATTATAAAATTAAACTATCAGAAAGAAGTAAGCCCTACAGATTAACAGAAGATGATCTGTGGTAGTCTAACTAAAACACAAAAGTTTTTTACATGGTGACTTAGGAACTCATACTATCAAGTTATAGGCATACATAGAGTACTTACTTATCAGAAAAAAAAATTTATAGTCACTAAGCGGCTGTTCACATGGGGCTGTCCTGTACACTATTTTTTACAGTAAAAAGTTAGGATCACATTAGTGTACATTACTGTCGCGGTCTGCAACAAGCGCATTGATGGACGATCGTGAAAATGTTACGTGAGTACATCAATGTCTTTTTGGGGCCAAGGCTTGTATAGTACTTTTCTTAAATAATACGCGAAAATTCAAACTAAGTAAATTAATTTAAAAGTCCAGAATCAATGACGAACAACGATCATTTTTCACGCGCCATTATGTTCATTCGTTTCTTTTTTACTTTAACATTATTTGCAAACCAAATCGAAATTTAAATAAAATCTTTTTAAGTTAACTCCTTGGTTGCCATGTGTTAAAGTGAAAAGTTTGCTCCATTTTTAAATAACACGACAGATATGAGTTTTCATAGTAATTTATTTGGCCGCTTAACACGACAGATATGGATTTTCATACAAACATTGAAAGCCGGGCGCTCGCATGTATTCGGCCAGTACAGCAATTTCGATTTATCTCGAAGAAAGTTGTCAAAATAATGCTCGAATTTCCAAGCATGTTTGAGAAAAATAGGTATCACACTGATCATCGCTGTGTAAGTGGGGCGTAAAATTTACGCCCCACTTACACTCACACTTACACTTTAACATTTAATGTTATCGCATTCGCTTTGAGATACCTATTCCTAACAACAAATCACTTAAGTGTAATAAAAATTAAATATTAAACATTACACAACCCCAATTAGTGTACAATTAAATAGGTTGCTTCTACATATTTGTAGTATTAACAATAGGTTTTAAAAATTCGCAGTGGCATATAGTTTATATTTAGAACAATGACAATGCGTGGAGCTTTAGGAAACCAATTGCCTATAAAAAATTATCGGTTTGCATTAAAAAATTATCTGCTTGTTTAATAACTCAAAGTAGTTCAGCTCAGCTTTCACTGTGATGTTCTCAGGGCAAGTTCACAAGTGCAGAGAAGCATGTTAGCCTAGAGCTACCGTACGAATATGTGCGACTTCCAACCCCCCATCCGGGCACTGTCGGACCTTGTCATTCGTCCGGACATTACGACTAAACGGGATTTATTACAATTATAAAAAAAAAAAAAAAAAAACTGCAAATATATGAAAAAGTATAAAATGCAGATTTTTGTCAGGACTTTTCAAATTTCGAAATGGTGACGTTGGCAGGTTAAGTCAAGTGGTAATAGTTGCTCTGCACAAGCTTCAATATCTCTGGACACTTCATCCACTGCACTTTCTGTCAAATGTTAAGTGCATGGTTACCTCGTTTTATTATGTCAAAACAGGAATATTAAACACTACACAACCCCAATTAGTGTACAATTAAATAGGTTGCTTCTACATATTTCTAGTATTGACTATCATCTAGTTTATTACAAATAACTAAATACCAGTAAAATAAGCAATAATATATTGTTATGTCTATGGATATTTTTTTAAGTCAGGCAAGCGGGGTCTAAAGTCCTGGTGGTTGGCCACTGACAGATATTGACCTAACCAGCAACAATGCAATGTTATATAATGCACCTACGACATAATTTGTAAGTACTATTGTAGGATAAAATTAAATATGTGCACACCATAAGTAATGGTAGAATGTAAAGTGTCCATTACAGTTATAAGATCATGATACATTTGTAAACCTACATTCTTGCAAATAAATGGATTTGATTTGATTGTTGGCTGTTTTGCTAGTTAGATTAAATGTTTTAGGAAGAACAGAATAAACTGTGAACTGGATTGCTTAATATTAAATCACCACATGTGGTATCTGCAAACTGGAGACTTTTTAGTAGACAGATAAAAAGATTGTGATGAAACTTTTTGCAACAATCGTAATCCTAACTAATATTATAAATGCAAAAGTGAGTTTGTTTGTTATGCTTTCACTCTAAAACAGCTCAACAGATTTGGATGAAATTGGGCACATGGGTAGATCATGACCTGGATTAGGACATAGGATACTTTTATCCCGATATTCCCACCAGACCGAGATTTATGCGGGTGAAACTGCGGGCACAGTAGTTGGTTTTTTAATTACAAATGTATACTAAAAACAGCCATTTTATATTTTTTCGAAAAATATTGTTGCTGAAATTAAATGAAATGAAATTGTTTATTCTGTAAATAGGATATTGGAATCACTTTTATACGTCATCTTAAAAAAAAAAAAAAATTTGCTAGATGAGTTCGGCTGGTCTGCAGTTACATTGTACCTAACAAAAAATTGACAAATGAGTCAACTACTGGTCCTGATTTGAGCCTTGACCCCTTTTTCACATTTATGTTTTTTTATCATCATTGAGGAATAAAATTTTGCCGACACGGGTTTAATAAAAATAAGACAGAATATAGTAAACTTTCAACAAAATTACGGCATGAGTGAGTAAACCGATAATGATAAATCCCTGGGTAATTAAAAAGCAGAGACAGTGAGTTGGATATCCTCACATAGTTAAATTTTAAAATTTATGTTGTTAGCTGTTTTTCTACACATTGAAAAAATAGGTATGCTTAAGCAAATCTCAGATCCTTAAATTTTTGTTTACTTGTGTCTTTCATCATCAGAGGGACTTGACTAAGTAAGCAACAAGTATAATAAATAAACTCTTTTGTACTTTACACCTGTAAAATACTATTGCTAACAGTTCTCTGATAAGGAGAGGAGAAGGAAAAAGGCCATCTCCATGAGGGATTGGATTCATAAGTATTCCTAGAATTACGGGTCAGAGGTTCATCCTAGGAGTATTCAGTTTAAACCTACCCTATTAACTTAACAGCAGGTACACTGGTTAATTCATCTAGATCAATGCTTGTGCCTGCCCTAAAGGAGAAGAGAACTTTGCTCTGCCGTGGGACAGTAATAGGCTGCTATAATTATTATTATTATTCAGTGGTCCATTACAAGCGCAATGTTTGAATCAAGGTGATGCATATAATTCTCTTATAGAATATGGCCTATGCTTTTTATTGAGAGTGTAGCTACTTACATAATTAAACTTTTCATGTTTACCAAATTATCTTCACCTCTGGCATTTAATTGGCTGAAAAGCAGGAAGTTATTGCTTCAGCATACATGTAGGAATAACTAAACACACATGAACTGATCAATCAAGAAATTATGAATAAATAAAGAGAAATTTCACAGAGACCGAAGTGGAAGAGTTCGCGTTCACGCCCGGCCATTGTCGTTGGTATGCAAGCCGCGGGGCTGGCCGGCTGCGCACCGAAACGAGGCAGCGCCTGCCAGCGAGGTGCGGCACACAGTACGTGGAGAAGCACTCACCGCTGTGTTCCGTGAATATGTTAGAGCCCAGCATGCGGGGGTCCTTCGGCACGCGCGGCTTGCTGCGCGCCGAGCGCATGGACGCGCCGCTAGCTGTGCCACGCTCCTTCGCCTGCTGCGCTCCCATGATGGCAGGTCGCCGGTGCCCACCCTCCGCCGCTCTGCTACTGGACGCACTAATTCAATAACACCGCCGACGCAACGTACTCGACCTCCATACTTGTCGCCAGTCCACTACAATCTGATAGCACTTTATGTGTCCTTTGTCTATTTTTTTATTTTTGATAAACTACCCCAAAGGCATTCTGTTGATTAAACAGTTTTCCGAACACACATTACCAGGATTATCCACTCACAAAAAATAACACAACCACCGCCATTATGCGTGTGACTGACATGTTTGTTTGACGTCGATTTTTTAGTTTTACATTCGGCCGACGAAGGCAGCACTGCTGCATTGCTACCACAGAGAAACACAAATAGTTTAAAAAAAAAACCTCTCTTTTCCCTTTTTCCACAAAAACGCACCCAGTAGCGTATATGTTTACGACTGCGAATTTGTTGTGCGCGACCTGCGATTTGCGATAGTGCAGCACGTTCAGTACCTACGTTCGCACTTTGCACTGTGAACCATAAACCGGTTCCACACGCTTGGAGCTTGTCGCAAACTACAAAAAACAAACGCAGAAACGCGTGGCTGTGTCGCAGATGGATTGTCGAATCCCACAGACATAAATAGAGTAGACTACTCTCTTTATGTCTGTGTCGAATCCGCTGATTTACATAACCGCTACGTAGTTGTTTTACAAAACAGATCAGTTATGTAAAACAACTGAACGAAGTTTAGCAACTTTCTGAACAGTCACGCAGAATAAGGATGTTGACTAAAAATTAATTGTCAGATAGATTATTAAAACATATTGGACACGTATTTTTCTTTTTTTATGTAATCCAAAGATTACGGCAATTGATACATGAGTTAAAATGTTGCACGACGTAAATATTTTTTTATTAACATGATATAGCAAAAATACGTGTCTAATATGTTTTTATTATCCGACTGACGGACTAAACAGCTTTTTTTTCCCCCAGTCAACATCCTCATTGCTTATACGTTTTGCCAAGCACTAATATAAATGCAGCGGGTCTACTATTATCCGAGTTTTAATAGGGAAATGTTATTACACAGTAGACGAATTCATGACGGATAAAACTTTATAGATGTAGGTACTTTATTCATAAGTAACTTTTTCTTCTTTTTGTTAGATCCGGCCTGATCAAAGACATAAATATTGTTTATTCCAGTGACAATAAATCGAAATCTATTTTATTTTGTATTGTAAAGACTTGACTTTAAATTAATTATTACCTATTCCTTATTATTATTTTATTCTACTTTTTACTACCTACCTACTAATATAATCTGACTAAATATGACTTTTTGTGTGTTATTGTATTTTGTTTATTACTGTTAATTGGACATCATAACGACTGCTAGACATGTAATTTTTTATTATCTGATATGTAGGTACCTATTGTGATGATTATGTAAATATGTTAATTAATGTTCATAAACTCAACAGTAAACCAACATAGTGCTTTGCAGTGCCCTGACAGGGTTCATGTACAAAAACCAACATTGTAAAATGTGTGACATGAGAGCAAATAAATAAATAAATACATATTACAGGTTTTATGTAAAACAACGTGAAATGAAACGGCAAATAATCTTAAGTTGGATCCGCAGTTGTAGCCCGCGAAATTTGATTTTGGTTCTATTTGTTTCATTAGAATAAATCTCAAAGTTCGGACCAATATCATTAGAGAGATGTATTAATGATTCTAATGATTATAATTTTGTAAATACATATTTTTTATAGTCGCGAATCATATTTTGATTAAGATACAACCTGACACTGTTCTGCAAATTGCAAAAAACGTCAGAAATGTTGAATTTCGCGGGCAACGCGACGTACTCGCCAAGGTGGGAGCGGCGGTGGACCTTAAGGAGATCGGCGCCGCCGATGGCATCCGGGTAAGGATCACGGCGACTGGGGCCCGGATTCTGGAGGTCCCCGGTGCGGCAAGCGGTCCGGCCGCTGACCCTCTGGCCGCAAGGATTAGGGCGTCCCTAAATGCGGACGAGGCCCGAGTGTCCAGGCCCACCAAATGCGCTGATATGCGTATTCTGGGCTTGGACGACTCAGTGACGGAGGGACAGGTGGTGGCCGCTGTCGTTAGGACTGGGGGGTGCTCTGCCGAGCAGGTGAGGGCAGGCACCATCCGTCCTGACTACACGGGGATGCGAGCCGTTACGGTGAGCTGCCCTGTGTCAGCGGCCAAGAAAACAGCCGGGGAGGGCCAAAGGCTATTGTTGGCTGGGTTTCCGCGCAGGTCAAACTGCTAGAACCCAGACCTCTGAGGTGCTTCCGCTGCCATGTGGGCAATCACGTGGGAGCTAAATGCACCTCGGAGGTGGACCGCAGCGGTCACTGCTACCGCTGTGGTCAGGCCGGTTCGTGTGACGCCACGCCGCACTGCGCTGTATGTGTGGCAGCTGGCAAGCCGGCAAATCACCGGATTGGGAGCAAGGCCTGCGCCCCACCCGCCAAAGCCAGAGGCAAGCCCTCCGCCACCGCCGTCACGGCCGCAACCGCCGCCACCGCCGCCGTTGCCGCCTCCACTACCGTCGCTGTCGTCGCCGCAGCTGCCGCGGCAGGGCCTTCACAGGGGGCACGGGAAAGGGCTGACATGGAGTGCCAATAATGGCCCCATTACGCCTCCTCCAGGCGAACATCAACCACTGCGCCGCAGCTCAGGATCTGTTGCTCCAGAGTATGGCGCAGTGGTCGATTAACATCGCCGTGGTCGCTGAGCCGTACTTTGTCCCACCCAGGAACGACTGGGTGGAGGACCTGAGCGGCTCAGTGACCCTAATTTCGTCGGCCGCTGCCGGTACTCCGTCCCTCGAGGCTGTTAAGAGAGGACGGGGTTGCGTTGCAGCACGGTTCGGGGAGATCGTTGTGGTAGGGGTATACTTCTCCCCGAGCCGAACTCTTGCCGAGTTCCACAACTCCCTTGCGGAGTTGAGAGTCGTCGTCGTTGGGTTCTGTTTTCTTCCCGTGTTCGTCCTCGGGGACTTCAATGCCAAGAATGTGGCTTGGGGTTCCCGGTATACGGACACACGGGGCAGGATTGTGGGCTCTGGAGACAGGCCTAAAGTAAAAAAAAAAAAGTCAAATCATTTATTTCAAGTAGGCCCGTATAAGGCACTTTTGAACGTCAAAAATGTACAAAAAAAATTAATTGATTCTAGTTGCCCCTTCCAAAAGGTAGTTTTCGTATGGAGAAGAATGGGCAAGAAACTCCACCGTTACTCTTTTAAAATGTTTTACAATATTTTGTATAAGTACATTAGTTATATAATTATATGTGAGGACGATGCACCTAGAATAAAATTATTATACCACAATAGGTAAAAAGACGACCTAGTCGTCCTGAACCGGGGTTCTGTCCCCACGTGTGTGCGGATGCGGGGTGAATCAGTGGTGGATATCCCGTTCGCCAGCCCCGCTCTGTCGCCGCGTGTCGTCGACTGGCGCGTCATGGAGGGGGTGGAGACCTATTCCGATCACCGGTACATCCGGTTTGACGTCTCCGCCTAGACCTCGAGCACGCCCGGTCCGACAGGCCCCGAGTGGTCCGCGGTGGGCGCTGAAGCAGCTGGACCGGGAGCTCCTCCTAGAAGCCTCGATCGTGCAGGCCTGGGTATCATTACCGGACAGGCCTGCTGACATCAACGACGAGGCGGAGTGGTTCCGGGAGGCCATGTCCCTAATACGTGACGTGGCAATGCCCCGGGTCCAGCCCGGACGTGCCTCGCGCCAGGTGTACTGGTGGTCGCAACAGCTGACGACACTGCGCAATGCGTGCGTTGCTGCGCGACGCCGGTACACCAGGCACCGCAGGCTCCGGATACGGAAGCTATTCAGGCGGAGCTGTACGAGGGGTACAGAGCGGCGAAGACCACCCTCCAAGCGGAGATCCTGCGAGCCAGGGGAGTGACCCGCGTGGAGTCGCTGGAGACTCTGAACAGGGACCCGTGGGGACTCCCATACAAGACGGTGCGGGAGAAACTCCGCCCATGGGCTCCCCCGCTGACGCAGAGTCTCCGGCCGCAGCTTGTGGGGGACGTGGTGAGCGATCTGTTCCCTTCGAGAGGGGAACATGCCTCCCCGCCTATGGCTCCGCCTACTGCGGTGCCCGATGCGGATCACACCGCCGACGACGACGACGATGCTCCGGAGGTGACCGAGGTAGAGATGAGAGTGGTGGTACGTAGGCTGAATGCCAAAAATACCGCCCCAGGACCCGACGGCTTACCTGGGAAAACCTGGGTCCTGGCCTTGGAGGCTCTCGGGCCTCGACTAAGGGGGCTCCTAAGCGCATGCTTGGAGAGGGGCCAGTTCCCACTTCACTGGAAGAAGGGGAAACTGGTCCTCATCAAGAAGCCGGACTCTCCGTCCGCTTATCGACCCATTGTGCTGCTCGATGAGGTGAGCAAGCTCTTTGAAAGAGTCATTGCAGACCGCCTCGTCGAGAACAATGTAGAGAAAAACAATATCAAACAATTCAAAATACTCGATTAAAGATAAGCCCTGGCAGTTATGAAATGACTAGTTTCAACTGACGGTCCTCGTACACGAACATGACGGGTGGATAAGCACCATTCAACTCAACCATTTGACTGTGCATAACATACTCTCAACTGCTCTACTCTTTGAAATCAAACACACATAATACCATCATAAATTGCTACATAGTACTCACATTTACATTTTTTTACACGTTAATATAACTCTTTATTCTAATCAAGTTTGCAATTTTTTTTTTTTTTTTTTATTGTTTATTAATCATTAACAGTTTACATACATGTTTAACTTTTAATTAAACATACCACACAAACCATCGCGGGTTTAACAGTGGTATGGCCAGATACGGCAACTCGGTGCCACTACATATTATTAATTAATGAACCAATTGGGTACACACATGTATATACCCTATTAGTTTTTTCCTAGATCGCACTGCAATCTAGAAAATATCTTTTTAGCACCTTTGAGCAGTTCTTTGCATTTATTAGATTACAGATTTCCACAGGTAAATCATTCAGATACGATGGTAGCATGCATTCCCGACCGAATCGACTTCCGTTCACTAACCAGAGACGGCATTTACAGCACCGAAAGTCGGTTACAGAAAGTGTCAAATAATTAAATAAAATGTTTACAAAATAATCTGCACCCTATCAACAAGATCTAATTACATTAAAACCAAAGCTAACATTCAGCCTTCCTGACATAACATTTGTCGTCAAACTATAAATTACATAATAAACACTATGTTGCCTGTCCAATCCGACACTCATTGCATCGTAAGCTTCACTGATCAAGCACTCAAACCTGTCAGCCACCAAACGACTTCCAATGAGCGACTCATAATATCTCAACATCACATTCTGCATAAATATGCCACACATTGCACCGCAAGCTTCACTGGTCAAGCACTCTCACTTGCCAGCCGCTGTACGACTTCCAATGAGTGACATAGCATTCTGCACATGCCAAACATTGCACCGCAAGTTTCACTGGTCAAGCACTCTCACTTGCCAGCCACTGTACGACTTCCAATGAATGACCTATGCTTTGGGTGAGAGATGCACAGTAGGACTTCGCTGGCGGCTGACCACTAATCGTGAGCTTCATCAACACTTATCTATCAAGCCAACTACTACGACTTCCATCTCTTAATCATCTCTATCTCTGGTAAGTATGTATTTTCATTTTAGCTTAGCTTAAGTGATACCGATATTTTTAACCGAATTCCCAAAAAGGAGGAGGTTATCAATTCGGTTGTATATATTTTTTTTTAATGTATGTAACCTCATATCTCCGTCATTTATGAACCGATTTTGAAAATTATTTTTTTATTTGAAATGATTCACTTCCCGATTGGTCCCATTTTTATCAAAATTTAGTTCTGATGATGGAATCCATGATGAATTGAGGGAACTCCTCAGATATTATAGGCACACACATAGCGATTTAGGTATTTTCAGCAACAAATTAAGCATTTGCATTCAGAAAGTATCATTTAGTGAAATGGAACTGATGAGGAAGACCACAGATTGCCACCGGAATTCCTCAATGATAGGTATTTCACGGGTGGCGCCATTTATGAATCGATTTGGAAAATTATTTTCTGATATGAAAGGATATACGCCCAGATAGGTCCCATTAAAAAAAAATCTGTTCTGATGCTGGAATCCATGACGAATTGAGGGAACTCCTCAAATATTATAGACACACACAGCGATTTAGGTATTTTCAGCAACAAATTAAGCATTTGCATTCAGAAAGTATCATTTGGTGAAATGGAACTGATGAAGAAGACAGATGGCCACCGGAACTACTCAATGTTAAGTATTTCACGGGTGGCTATAAGATATCTCGATTAAGATAGTTAAGCGACAATGAAGCACGTTTAAATAAATAATTCTGATGACCATCGAACTGATCTGAAGCTGAAGCCGGAAGGACGGCACCGGAACTCCGTCATAAAACAATGTATCCTAGCCGTGTTTGGGCTTATTCGAATTGCCATGAGATGTACTCTGGCTATAAATGATTTTAATGGTAATATCCCGGCATCAAATTGCGCTACTTGAGTCGTATGTTATGTGTGGCCTTGATAGTCAGAAGACAGATTTTGTAGCCTCGTTATTTCTGTCAATGATCTGTGGCCGTGTGGTCACTTTAAAAATTTGTTGGCGTCCAACTCTGATAAACTTATGCCTTCCAAACTTCTGACACGACTAAGCGCGAAGTATATTTGCTCTTTTGCAAAGTTTTTTTTTGCCAAAGTCGATCACGGCTCTTTCGAGGGTGGTAGCCTGTCATTTATGGACTGTGACCGCCCAGCTTAATATTAGAGGCAGCATACGCTCCACATCTCCGTTACCCCTTGCCGCCTGGAACGTAATGCTTGTTGGTGATATGGGTATCACTTTGAAAACTTTAAATTAGCATATCTTTTTATTGTTGAGACGATTGCAATGAAACAAAAACTAAATGTTACATCGTGATTATATTCTATTTACAATTTTAATAGGACTGTAATTAATGAATGTAGAAAAATGTATTCCAAAATGTGAAAAAATTTGTAACCCCCTTTCTACACTTTCAAGCCAGTTTTGAAAAATGTATGATTGTATCTTTATTATTAGGTACCTAGATAAGTTTATACCACGTTTTCTAAACCAAACGAATAAGATCTTTCATACAAACTGTATTCCCCCTTTTAACCCACAATGGGTTTAATTTATTTTTGTTTTAAGTTTTTTGTAATCCCCTAATGGGATTTATTTAAGTCCGTAGATGTGTCCGTGGCATCACAGTGGGCACTATCAGAATACCAGCGCGGTGGTATTTATTATCGCCGTATTATGTTGAGATAGGGGCCTTTTTGGCCTCGCACAGGTCGTTATTTTTTTGTTATTTTTATTTTTATTTTTTATATTTAAGCTCCCTTTTTATTTTATTTTTTATATAATTTTGTTTTTATTTTTATTTTTTTTACTGTTTGTATTTCCTGTGCGTGTCCCAAATAAAATTTTTTTTTTTCTTTCTTTCTAATTTAAATTATTCCACTTTGCCCCACCAAGTCGCCCCACTGGTGGGGCAAATGCATTCTGCCCCATGGCATGGATTCTTCCCCACTAGGGTTGGCACCTTAGAATTTGTGTAGGTAGGTATGCTCGTGTTTTATATTTGATTGAAAAAGAAAGAAATTTATATCTAAGTAAAATGTAACTAGGATTTGTATTTACTTAGATTTTATTTTATTTGTAACAAATCGTGTAATTAACGTATGATTTACAACCCGATTCCTTCCAGAAACAACTAGTAAATGAAAATTAATAATACCAGCCTATTACTGTCCCACTGCAGGGCAAAGGCCTCTTCTCATACGAGAAGGCACGAGCACTGATCATCACGCTTGCTCAAAACGGGTTGGTGATTTCAGACTAATATTAACTATAAGTCCATGTTTCCTCACGATATTTTCCTCCACTGATGTCAATAATGTCCAAGATAAACTCGAAAGTACATATGAATTGAAAAAGTCACATTAGTACTTGCTCAGATTTGAACCCACAACCTCATGCATGAGAGGCGAGGCCTTAACCTCTGGACCATCATAACATATTAAATTACCAAAAAATATATATTTTACTTAACTATACATTTCTTTCTTTTCCAAACAAATATAAAAAACGAGCATATCACATTAGTACTTGCTCAGATTTGAACCCACAACCTCATGCATGAGAGGCGAGGCCTTAATCTCTGGACCATCATAACATATTAAATTACCAAAAAATATATATTTTACTTAACTATACATTTCTTTCTTTTCCAAACAAATATAAAATACGAGCATACCTAACTACACGTTTCTAACGTGCAAACCCTAGTGGGGCAGAATCCATAAAGATTTTAGACTAGTGGAATCTGCCCCACCAAATCGAACTAGTGGGGCATATTCCACTGAAAAATTTTATGCATTCCTCTTTGCCCCACCAGTGGGGCAAGTGGGCAGCCCGGTGGCGCAGTGGAATGATTCGTCAATTTTTGAAAAATCTTTTGTTATGTTTCCATTATTCGACTGGTAAACGAATTTGTGTGGGGTAGGTTAACACAACTAAAAAGTGAAAAATAAAAACTTATTTACAAAAAAAACAACCGACTTCCAAAAAAAACACTAAAATAACTTTTTACAAAACAAAAACCACCGAATTCCACAAAAATACACTTAAAAGAGAAACTAAACTTGAATTTCGGAAGTCGGTAGCAAAAACGAAAATACAGATCCATATAGTTATATTTTAAGATGGTTCGCAGTTGAAGCCGTGATATAGTTATATCCCTAGGGAAATAGTTATGAATTGCTTTCATATATGTTACGGTATATTTTACTATATTATGTATCTAATAAAATACTATCGTTTTTGCCACCGACTTCCGAAATTCAAGTTTAATTTCTCTTTTAAGTGTATTTTTGTGGAATTCGGTGGTTTTTGTTTTGTAAAAAGTTATTTTAGTGTTTTTTTTGGTAGTCGGTTGTTTTTTTTGTAAAAAAGTTTTTATTTTTCACTTTTTAGTTGTGTTTATACCTACCCCACACAAATTCGTATACTAGTCGAATAATGGAAACATAACAAAAGATTTTTCAAAAATTAACGAATCATTCCACTGCCCCACCGGGCTGCCCACGTGCCCCACTGGTGGGGCAAAGAGGAATGCCTAAAAATTTTCAGTGGAATATGCCCCACTAGTTCGATTTGGTGGGGCAGATTCCACTAGTCTAAAATCTTTATGGATTCTGCCCCACTAGGGTTTGCACGTTAGAAACGTGTAGGTAGGTATGCTCGTATTTTATATTTGTTTCGAAAAGAAAGAAATGTATAGTTAAGTAAAATATATATTATAGGCATTAAGTCCGCCATTGTACCTTTTTTGAGTGCGAGAAGTTTTAATAAATAAATAAATAAATATTTTTTGGTAATTTAATATGTTATGATGGTCCAGAGATTAAGGCCTCGCCTCTCATGCATGAGGTTGTGGGTTCAAATCTGAGCAAGTACTAATGTGATATGCTCGTATTTTATTTTTATTTTTATTACCAGAGCTGAGGTGAATGTTGCACAGGTCGTTTATGAACACCAGGAACAATGTAGTACACCAATAATAATTATAGTACAGTTCGCGTCAAATAATTTTATCGCTCTGAAGTAGGCTATAGGAGCGGGCTATACAAATCGTATATAGATACAATATCTATGTAACGGCACAATATCCAATACCTATACATATATCGGACGGCACTGAATCTATATATCAAGTATCCGCGTACCTATAGCGAATATAGCGCGATGAGTCGCAGAACATCACTATACCGATATCATATCGCATGATTTATGATGTAATACACGATCAATAGGAATTTGAATCGTTTTGAAACAAATTGCTACAACATTGCACCATAAGTTCGAAAAAAAATCTGCTCAACAACTTAAATAACGCAATGAATGTTGTTAAACTGTCAAAATGAAACAAATTTGTCAAGAGGAAACACAACTGCGAGGAATTTGAAAATAGGTATTTGAAGAAACTATTGCCGTCTTTTTACCTCAAGTCTGCCCCCGTAGAGTGCCATAGGGCTACTTACAGCTCAGACCAATTATATCACAAAAAAATTGACGAAATCGACGTTTCGTATTCCCCTTTTTTCTCCTCGAAAACTGAACCGATTCAGTTATTTTTTTAAGAAAGAGTACGTCTAGGTTCCTATCATTTTTATTTATGTTAAAAACTTTTCGAATTTGTCTGGTACTCCTCTAATCACGGCGGTAAAAATGGGGCATTTTTGTAATTTTTTGAGGGTCATATTTTCTTTACTAAAAATATATAAGCTAAATATTATCCTGAGAATTTGCGCTCTCTAGCATTATTCAGGACGAAGCTATGAGGGTTTGAAAATACGACGAAACGCTTCGAGAAAAGGTAGATAGTGCCCTGCTTTCTGTTTTTGGCTCGTCTTGGCGGGGGCACTACCGTGCCAGTGACCCACGCGCCCCGCTGGTGGGGCAAAGAGGAATGCCTAAAAATTGTCAGTGGAATATGCCCCACTAGTTCGACTTGGTGGGGCAGATTCCACTAGTCTAAAATCTTTATAGATTCTGCCCCACTAGGGTTGGCACCTTAGAAATGTGTAGGTAGGAATGCTCGTATTTAGTATTTGTTGGGAAAATAAAGAAATGTATAGTTAAGTAAAATATATATTTTTAGGTAATTTAATATGTATTGATGGCCCAGAGGTTAAAAATAAATAAATAGGCCTCGCCTCTCATGCATGAGGTTGTGGGTTCAAATCTGAGCAAGTTCTAATGTGACTTTTTCAATTCATATGTACTTTCTGAGTTTATCTTGGACATTATTGACATCAGTGAAGGAAAACATCGTGATGAAACATGGACTTATAGTTAATATTAGTCTGAAATCACCAACCCGTTTTGAGCAAGCGTGATGATCAGTGCTCGTGCCTTCTCGTATGAGAAGAGGCCTTTGCCCTGCAGTGGTACAGTAATAGGCTGGTATTATTATTTTATTATTAATTTTTATTTACTAGTTGTTTCTGGAAGGAATCGGGTTGTAAATCATACGTTAATTACACGATTTGTTACAAATAAAATAAAATCCAAGTAAATACAAGTAGTTTCCTAGTTACATTTTACTTAGATATAAATTTCTTTCTTTTCCAATCAAATATAAAATACGAGCATACCTACCTACCCAAATTCTAAGGTGCCAACCCTAGCGGGGAAGAATCCATGCGATGGGGCAAAGTGGAATGATTTAAATTAACCCCTTTGTGGGTGAAAAGGGGGGATACGGTTTGTATGAAAGATCTTATTTATTTGGTTTAGAAAACGTGGTATAAACTTATCTAGGTAATAATAAAGATATAATACATTTTTCAAAACTGGCTTGAAAGTGTAGAAAGGGGGTTACAAATTTTTTTGCATGACATCTATAGGCCCAAAATGGTACACATTTTGGAATACATTTTTCTACATTCAATTTAACAGAAATAACATTTTTGAAATTTAATTACAGTCCTATTAAAATTGTAAATAGAATATAATCACGATGTAACATTTAGTTTTTGTTTCATTGCAATCGTCGTATACAATAAAAAGATATGCTAATTTAAAGTTTTCAAAGTGATACCCATACCACCAACAAGCACTACGTTCCAGGCGGCAAGGGGTAACGGAGATGTGGAGCGTATGCTGCCTCTAATATTAAGCTGGGCGGTCCCATGTCACATGGTGGTCCATGTATCCTATATGGTCACAGTCCATAAATTACAGGCTACCACCCTCGAAAGAGCTGTGATCGACTTTGGTAAAAAAAACTTTGCAAAAGAGCAAATATACGTCGCGCTTAGTCGTGTCAGAAGTTTGAAAGGCATAGTTTTATCAGAGTTGGATGCCAACAAATTACTAAAGCGACCACACGGCCACAGATCATTGACGGAAATATCGAGGCTACAAAATCTGTCTTCTGACAATCAAGGTCACAAATAACATACGACTCAAGTAGCGCAATTTGATACCGGGATATTACCATTAAAATCATTTATAGCCAGAGTACATCTCATGGCAATTCGAATAAGCCCAAACACGGCTAGGATACATTGTTTTATGACGGAGTTCCGGTGCCGTCCTTCCGGCTTCATCTTCAGATCAGTTCGATGGTCATCAGAATTATTTATTTAAACGTGCTTCATTGTCGCTTAACTATCTTAATCGAGATATCTTATCGCCACCCGTGAAATACTTATCATTGAGTAGTTCCGGTGGCCATCTGTCTTCTTCATCAGTTCCATTTCACCAAATGATACTTTCTGAATGCAAATGCTTAATTTGTTGCTGAAAATACCTAAATCGCTGTGTGTGCCTATAATATTTGAGGAGTTCCCTCAATTCGTCATGGATTCCATCATCAGAAATGTTTTTTTTTTAAATGGGACCAATCTGGGCCTATGTCTTTTCAAATCAGATAATAATTTTCCAAATCGGTTCATAAATGGTGCCACCCGTGAAATACCTATCATTGAGGAATGCCGGTGGCAATCTGTGGTCTTCTTCATCAGTTCCACTTTACTAAATGATACTTTCTGAAAGCAAATGCTTAACTTGTTGCTGAAAATACCTAAATCGCTATGTGTGTGCCTATAATATTTGAGGAGTTCCCTCAATTCCTCATGGATTCCATCATCAGAACTAAATTTTGATAAAAATGGGACCAATCGGGAAGTGTATCCTTTCAAATAAAAAAGAATTTTCGAAATCGGTTCATAAATGACGGAGATATGAGGTAACATACATTTAAAAAAAAAAACACAACCGAATTGATAACCTCCTCCTTTTTGGGAAGTCGGTTAATAAAAAGATATGCTAATTTAAAGTTTTCAAAGTGATACCCATACCACCAACAAGCACTACGTTCCAGGCGGCAAGGGGTAACGGAGATGTGGAGCGTATGCTGCCTCTAATATTAAGCTGGGCGGTCACAGTCCATAAATGACAGGCTACCACCCTCGAAAGAGCCGTGATCGACTTTGGCAAAAAAAAACTTTGCAAAAGAGCAAATATACTTAATAATAATAATTTATTTTTATTTCCAAAAGTTATGTACATAGTATTTATGCGCAGCATTTACAGCGTAGGACTTACAAGTACACAGAGATTTGATCAATGACCCCCATGCTAGGTGGAACCTGTGTTACAGGGGTCATCCATCCGTCCATTATATTATGTATACAAGATTACAGGTAAGTTAGCAGTACTTATTTTTTAGGGGTAGGTACAATCATATGTTTTATTCTAGTGTGAAAAAGATGTGGTGAGTGCATGTGTGAGAGAGTGTGTGCGTGTTTGCGTGTGTGTGTGTGTGTTTGTAGGGTTTCGTGTGTGTGAGAGGGTATGTGAATAGAATGGTCATTGTATTGGTCATGTATATTGCGATTTTAAAAGGTCTTCTGTTTTACTGTAGTCAAGAGATAAAAGATATTCTTTAATTTTAGATTTACAATGAAATGTGTTAAGGGAATGTATATTCAAAATCTGGTTCAATCAATTTATTATAAGTGAGGGCGCTTAGAAATGGGTAGTGTCGTTTAGCAAAAGTCGTGTGCGTATTTTTTGTAGGACATGGGGGTACTGGTCTTCTTGCTGTAGAAGGATTGCTGATATTTAATGGCAAGTTTGAGTGTTTGCGAATTAATGTGCGGTAGATGAAGAGTTGTCGGACTGTTAAAACCTTGTACTCCATATATAGTAGTTGCGTGGGAAATCTAAAAGGCTTACTAAGAAGCACTGTAATTACTGCTCTTTGCGCCCGCTCCACCTGTATAAACGCAGTCTTCGCTGCTCCACCCCAGGCTGTAATACAATATGTTAAGATGGATTCATAAAGAGCACAGTAAACCATATTTAGAACTTGCCTATGGGCGGACGGTCTCAGTTTTTTGAAGACGTATATAAGTTTTCTAACCCGCGCGGATAGAGTCTCAAGGTGATAGTGCCAAGATAGACAGGCGTCAACCTGTAGGCCTAGATATTTAACGACCGGGGCTCGGGACACAGAGGGGCATGCGCATTGCGGGTCCTTGAGCGCGCATGTATGCGCTTTGAGTGCCATTGAATTTACTGGTGGTAGAAGGGAAGGTCTGAGGCCAAAGGTGACAAAGTGTGTTTTGCTAATATTTAATGTAAGACTGTTATTAGCCAACCAGAACATTGTCTCGCTCAGTGCTTTTTCAGCAGTCTTATTTGCCGTGGCCCAATCATTGCCATAAGTTAGAATAACCGTGTCATCTGCGTATGCCAGGATTTGGGTGGATGGCAGAGAGAGGGTGCACTTCGCGCTTAGTCGTGTCAGAAGTTTGGAAGGCATAAGTTTATCAGAGTTGGACGCCAACAAATTTTTAAAGCGACCACACGGCCACAGATCATTGACGGAAATAACGAGGCTACAAAATCTGTCTTCTGACTATCAAGGCCACACATAACATACGACTCAAGTAGCGCAATTTGATGCCGGGATATTACCATTAAAATCATTTATAGCCAGAGTACATCTCATGGCAATTCGAATAAGCCCAAACACGGCTAGGATACATTGTTTTATGACGGAGTTCCGGTGCCGTCCTTCCGGCTTCAGCTTCAGATCAGTTCGATAGTCATCAGAATTATTTATTTAAACGTGCTTCATTGTCGCTTAACTATCTTAATCGAGATATTTATTTATTTATTTGGCACTTCAACGACTTACTCACTTAAACATACACATAGAAAAATCACATATAGTTTTAGGTTATTGTGAACTCGTCACTTACAGAAGTGCACAGCACTAGCAGAGAACTTAATGATTGCAGGACGTTTTACTTTTCGTTAGTTGATGTTGTTAAAAATAAAAGAAAATAAAATAATTATGTTCACAAATACGATGAAAAGCACATAAACATTTAACTAAATAACAAAACAGAAGGAAATGGAAGTGCAATTGTATTAATAGGCGGCTTGTGTCGCACAGAGGTCTTGAGACTCCGAGCTGGTTAAAAGTTTCGTACGGAATTGACGAAAAGGGTTCGAGAAGATGTCGGTGCTATTGGTTCGTATAGCGATTTTATTATAATTTCCCATTAGACGATTCATGGGTGCGGTGCTACCAAGGTTAGTACGACTTGCAGTTGTGGCAAAGGTGATGGTCTCGCGACCAGATCGAATAGTTTTCTGTCGAGGTACAGCTATACTTAATTCCGCCAAAAGATTGGGAACATTTAGTATACCGTTAGCAATTTTGTAAAGAAAGATTTGGTCTGTCACGTCTCTTCGGTGATCAAGAGAGCATATTTTAAAATGACTGAGCCTTTGACCATAAGAAGAATCTCGTGGACAGCTGGAGCTTCTAAAACGAAGGTATCTGGTGAAGCTTCTTTGGATACGTTCAATCCTGTTTACGTGAACACGGTAAGTAGGGTTCCAAACTGGAGATGCATAGTCCAGTAGACTTCTCACAAGAGTATTGAAGAGCACCTTTAGGGTAGAGATGGACTGGAAATCCCGACATATTCTTTTTATAAAGTCAGACATTTTTGCAGCTTTGGCAATGATATTATCAATGTGATTGACAAATGTCAGTTTAGAGTCGAGCTGGACTCCTAGGTCACGAATCGTGTCTACCTTTTGCAGTGTTACCCCATTTATTGTAAAGGTTTCCGTTTTCTGGTAAATGTTATGTGGTAGCACTTTTTCACATTGAGGGACATGCGGTTTTTTATACACCAATCGTGAACTGCGTCGAGGTCAACCAGGAGTAAATGAATATCGACGGATGAGTGTATCTCTTTATAGATCTTTAAATCATCAGCGAAAATAGAGCAATTGCTATGTTTTACTGAGAGAACTATGTCATTCACGAACATTAGAAAAAGAATTGGACCCAGATGCGAACCTTGGGGGACTCCAGATGTAGAGAAATAAACAGGTGACTCATAGCCCTTTACAACCACTCTTTGTTTTCTTTCTGAGAGATACGATTTAAACCAAAGAAGCAACTGGCCAAATATGCCAAAACCTTGGAGCTTATTTAAGAGGATTTTATGGTCCACCTTGTCAAACGCACTGCTGAAATCAGTGTAAATTGAGTCTACCTGGGCACGAGAGTCCATCAATTTACTTACTCCATTGACGTAGTGGACCAAGTTAGTAGTCGTAGACTTACGGACACAAACCCATGTTGTTGGGGTACTAGCTGAGGATTAATGTGTGATGAAAGTAAAGGACATAGCAGGGATTCAAAGAATTTAGCGAACACTGAAAGGAGTGAAATAGGACGGTAGTTCTGCCCGTCATTAGAATCTCCTTTCTTAAAAATTGGTACGACGTTTGCCATTTTCCATTCCGTCGGAAACTGTGATGTCGCAATCGAACGATTGAATATTATATTAAGCGGTAAAGATAGGCTAGTAGCACACTTCTTTACAAATACCGGCGGCAAACCATCTGGCCCCGGCCCTTTGCAGATGTTAAGTTTTTTAAGTGCTTTCAGGACATCTCGTTCCGTAAATACTACACTACCTAATGCATGTTGATGATACTTGGGTCCTGTTTGAGCTACAGCAGGTGAACCAATCGAGGGAGTAAAGTTAGAGGAGAAATGCTTAGCAAAAAGGCTGCAGACCTCATCACCAGTAGATACTGTTTCATTTCCTAGGCACATCTCCGAGGAAATGTCGTTAGATTTGGACTTTTTCGCTTTGACGAAGGACCAAAAGAGTTTCGGATTATGTCTAATGCTCTTTTCAGTTAAGCTCATATAGTTTTTGTAGCAGCTGTTCATCATGGTTTTCGATCTCCCCTCCAATAGTCTATATTCAAAGTGATCCCTTGGGTTTTTATATTTTTTATACCGTTTTCTTAGTTTTTCCTTTTCATTTAGAAGTCTAATGAGAGGTTTAGAAAACCAGAAGGGATACTTATCACTCGGTTTTTTTGACTTTGGAACGTGCTCGTCAACTATAAAATTAAGGTGCTTACATAGATGTGTCACCATAGCATCGACATCGTGCAAGTCTGAGAAAATATGGGTCCAGTCAATTGCATTAATTATAGCGTTGATTAAAGTATAATTGCATTTTCTAAAGTTGTATCTAACAGGAATCTTACTCTTTAATAACGCAGGGGACGTGTTTTTTATTAGTATTTCGAGGGGTGGGTGGTAGACGTCTACTGTTGATAACGTGTTATTGCATACACTAACAGTTCCTCCATAGAAGTTACACAATATTAAATTTAGGGTTTTATGATAACAATTTTTGACAGAGTTTATTTGCTCCATGTTACACAATGACATAAAGTCTATCAGTGAGATATCTTATAGCCACCCGTGAAATACTTAACATTGAGTAGTTCCGGTGGCCATCTGTCTTCTTCATCAGTTCCATTTCACCAAATGATACTTTCTGAATGCAAATGCTTAATTTGTTGCTGAAAATACCTAAATCACTGTGTGTGCCTATAATATTTGAGGAGTTCCCTCAATTCGTCATGCATTCCAGCATCAGAACAGATTATTTTTTTAATGGGACTTATCTGGGCGTATATCCTTTCATATCAGAAAATAATTTTCCAAATCGATTCATAAATGGCGCCACCCGTGAAATACCTATCATTGAGGAATTCCGGTGGCAATCTGTGGTCTTCTTCATCAGTTCCACATCACTAAATGATACTTTCTGAATGCAAATGCTTAATTTGTTGCTGCAAATACCTAAATCGCTATGTGTGTGCCTATAATATTTGAGGAGTTCCCTCAATTCATCATGGATTCCATCATCAGAACTTTTTTTTTTTTAATGGGACCAATCTGGGCGTATATCCTTTCAAATCAGAAAATAATTTTCCAAATGTGTTCATAAATGGCGCCACCCGTGAAATACCTATCATTGAGGAATTCCGGTGGCAATCTGTGGTCTTCTTCATCAGTTCCACTTCATTAAATGATACTTTTTGAATGCAAATGCTTAAATAGTTGCTGAAAATACCTAAATCGCTATGTGTGTGCCTATAATATTTGAAGAGTTCCCTCAATTCCTCATGGATTCCATCATCAGAACTAAATTTTGATAAAAATGGGACCAATCAGGAAGTGAATCATTTCAAATAAAAAAATAATTTTCAAAATCGGTTCATAAATGACGGAGATATGAGGTAACATACATAAAAAAAAAAAAAAAATGCAACCGAATTGATAACCTCCTCCTTTCGGTTAATAAGTACAGACGCCAGCAGGTACCCGAAACTGTCAAATTTTCCCAATCAACTTTGAACCTTATGCTATAGTGAGTTGAAAATCTATTAAAGAAATTTGACAGATTGTATTAGGTTGATGTGCTGGCGTCTGTACTAGTTAACATTTATAATATATGGCCGCTAGAGGGGCGTCGATGAAGTGCTTGCCTAGGGTGCTCTCGACATTTAATCCGCCTCTGGTGAAATAGGTTAGGTTAGAAATGTGACCAACCGCAACGCGAGCCGGGCGAGCGAAGCGAGCGGTGCCGCGGCAGCGGCCGGCGGACGCTACTTCTAAGTTGCTCGCAGGAATGTTTTCACCATTGTGTAATTAACCATGTTTTCGTAATATCCCTAGGGTATTTGCGAAAATCCGAATTATCTATTCATCATACTATTGCTTCCTTGCTTGACAAAATTAACTTATACAAATACATATTCAGTCTATAATGTTCCCACTGCTGGGACACAGGCCTCCTCTCTTCAAGAGGGAGTGGGCTATAATCTACCACGCGCGCCTAGTGCGGGTTAGTAGTAGATGTCGAATATTTTCGAATTTTTGGTTCTAGGACATGCCGGTTTCCTCACGAATTCAAATTCAAAAGTCATTTATCATATCATTAATTTTATAAGACAGTCCCCCAAAAACGCCCGCCCTTCACCACTTCCTAGTGCTTTAGCTGGGAAGAAGAAGTGGCGCAACAAACTCCCCAGCAGCACAGCTATCTGAATAGTTAGAAAAACTTGATTCTATACAATAGTACTTATGCAAAATAATTTACTTTATGCAACACAAAACATTAAATTAAATTATTTTCTATGTCACCTAGCAATATACCAACAAAAAAGTAAAAAGAAGTTAATACCCGAATGAAAGCCTCCAAGCATAAAGGGCGTGCCCGTTTACATATAGCTATTAAAGCTGTAACTCGGAAATCACGAATGATAAACTAGGACCATCGAAGTAAAAATAAATAAACAGTTAATTACTAACAAAAACCATGGTCAGCAAGACGACCAGTCACCACAAGCAGTACCCGTTCACGAGCATAACGCAAAGATCAGCCATCACCCCCCTCGCCATATTTGAGGGAAGGAGGCAGGGTGCAGGAGGTGGAGTTTCTTGCCCATTCTTCTCCATGCGAAAACTACCTTTTGGAAGGGGCGACTAGAATCAATTCAATTTTTTTGTAAATTTTTGACGTTCAAAAGTGTATTATAAGGGCCTATTTGAAATAAATGATTTGACTTTGACTTTGGCAACCCGACCCCTGGCACTACTGCAAGCAGTGACATCTAAGGGAGCATGACGAAATTGCTGCCGGCTGCTCAGGCAATAATAATATGATCAATTTTCGAGGTCGCTACCTGACCATATATTACAATACAACTCATAAAAATAAAAAATAAAAACTGTGTAATGAGTAGATTACGTCAATAATAAATGAAAACAAAATTAAAATAAATTGATTTATAAAGTTAAAATTAGTATAGAATAGTATGGAGCTAGTCCCAAGCCTTTTTGTCGTCTAAGTAATCTTTACGATGTTTTCCTTCACCGTTTTGAGAGCAGTAGTGATGAAATTATTTACACAAAGCAAAGCGCCTGCCTGGATTCGAACCCACGACCGTAAGTCGGGGCCGATAGCACTGGGCCACCACTGCTCACAAAAACCACTTTTCCATCTATGTGCACGGTGTTAGGTATCTCTGGTTATTCTCGCTCCGCACAGAGCATTCATAATCTAATTACAATATTTATATTTTCATCGAATATTTGTAAGTTGTTTGAAAAAATGTGTAAGTAATTAATCACCCAATACCCAACAGTTACATTCCAAATTTAACGTTTGGTATCTTGATAATGGAACCGTGGGAGGCGATGTAGAAACTGTTTTAAATGACCTAGAATTCTTAAAAAACTAACTTTTTTCCATTGTCCTTGATCTCAACCTTTCGAAATGTGAACTATACTTAGCGGGACAGTACCGACAGACAACTGTCACTTCCCAAATTTAACGTAATGAATAGATTCAGAAATTAAAATTATTGAAAAAACTCTCTTCGACTCCTTGGGTCTCCAATCATGAATCACGAGAATTCCGTTCCCGTTTTTATTGAGGAAAAAATACAAAATTTCATCGACGTTTCGGAAAGATTGTTACAAATTAATATGCATACGGCCATCACCCTAATTCGTTACTGCTGTTTCGGCCCTAAATTAACATATTTTCTTCGCGGTTCCCATTTACGGAAGCACACTCACCTTTTAGAAAAAACGGATCTTATTATCAGACACACATTAATTAACTTCAATTTTAAATGTGACCATGGACGACCGAGCTTGGTCACAAGCTATTCTTCCCATTCGTATGGGAGGCATCGGCGTCCGCACAATTTCTCGTATTAGTTTACCGGCTTTCATATTCTTGGTCCATGGTACTGAGAAATTAATCAGGAAAATTCTAGCCTCCACACTGATTGATTTTGATGTGCCGTGCTTCACCGAGGCTATGGATGCCTGGAGACTCGCTTGCCCGAACTTAAATCTACCCGATTATCCCTCTTCCCAAAGACGGTGGGATGAGCCGCTCTGCAGAGTAGTACAGAACAATTTACTTAACACGTCTACTACCACTGCGGAGCGTGCGCGCCTGCTGGCTGTGGGTAATAATAATAATATATTTATTTCAAAAAAGTGTGGTACAGTCTGTTACAATAATTACAATTTACAATTTAGGCATAAATCTTAAGGAGAGTAACAATATACAGAATTGAATCTGGCGTCCTAGCTAGGTTACATAGTAACCTGTATAGGTTCGCCAGCCCAGGTTCCCAAAAAAGTAGTACAAACTTTATTATAGACTGCTTAGGACTATAAGTTGCAAACATATAAACTTAACGTTAACTTATAATTATGTGTGTGAAGTGGTAAATAAGTGTGTGTGTTTCGTGATGTAGGTGTGGTGTGTGTTTGTGTGTGTGTTTTGTGATGTAGGTGTGTGCGTAATCGGAAGAGAAAGAGGTTGAGTTTAGGTACGGAGTGTTAGGAAAGTCACTACGATTGTGATGTAAGCAGATATTCAGTGTCTTCGTAGTTTAAACTGGTTAGAAATGTTGTTGTTAGTTTTTTACACATTTCGTAGGAGGATTGATGTACAGGGATAGTTTTGTTTATTCTATTATATAAAAATGGACCAAGGTAGTAAAAGAATCGTTTAGTAAAGGCAAAACGAGTGAAGGGTACTTTACAAATGTCGTTCTTTCGCCTATGTGAGGATTGAGTTTGTGTAAACGGAGTTTTTGTATGTTGTTGTAATATAATGTTGAGAATGAATGTTTGCCGTACCGTGAGGACTTTGCATTTTTTATACAAATCAAGGGTTGGGAAGAGCATTGGCCGGAAAGTAGCAACCTTAAGAATGGCTCTCTGAGCTACTTCCAGAGGTTTGAGCGTAACGAGATAACTGACTGACACATGGCGAGATACACGGTGCGTATCACATAAGTATTGGCAATGTGTCTGAGTGTTTTAAAAAGATAAATGAGTTTACGAACTCGAGCGGTAAGGTGGGTGATATGTGCTCTGAAGTTAAGGTGTTTATCTAGGATGATACCGAGGTATTTAGTTGTGTCAGTAGAGGAAATTATAGGACACTCGCATGGGGCCGAGTTGTCTTGGCAGGTGTGAGCTTTTAGTGTGATGGGTGTCAAGGGTTGCGTAGTGGAATTTAGAGACAATGTTATGAGTTTAGTTTTACTAGTGTTTAGCGTGAGTGAGTGAGAGATAAGCCATCTATACATATATTAAATCAAATCCAGTTTGAGCAGTTGCTTGCAGTTTAGCCCAGGATTCATCATGAAAGGTAATTGCAGTAAAATCATCCGGGTGAGGGTCACTGTGACTGGGGCCCGGATGCTGGAGGTCCCCGGTGCGGCAAGCGGTCCGGCCACTGACGCTCTGGCCGCAAGGCTTAGGGCGTCCCTAAATGCGGACGAGGCCCGAGTGTCCAGGCCCACCAAATGCGCTGATATGCGCATTCTGGGCTTGGACGACTCAGTGACGGAGGGACAGGTGGTGGCCGCTGTCGTTAGGACTGGGGGTGCGGCAGCTGGCAAGCCGGGCAATCACCGGATTGGGAGCAAGGCCTGCGCCCCACCCGCCAAAGCCAGAGGCAAGCCCTCTGCCACCGCCGTCACGGCCGCAACCACCGCCACCGCCACCGCCGCCGTTGCCGCCTCCACTACCTTCGTTGTCACCGCCGCAGCCGCTGCGGCAGGGCCTTCACAGGGGACACGGGAGGGGGCTGCCATGGAGTGCCAATAATAGCTCTATTATGCTGGCGCGTCATGGAGGGAGTGGAGACCTATTCCGATCACCGGTACATCCGGTTTGACGTCTCCGCCTAGACCTTGAGCGCGCCGGTCCAACAGGCCCTGAGTGGTCCGCGGTGGGCGCTGAAGCAGCTGGACCGGGAGCTCCTCCTGGAAGCCTCGATCGTGCAGGCCTGGGTGTCATCACCGGACAGGTCTGCTGACATCAACGACGAAGCGGAGTGGTTCCGGGAGGCCAAGTCCGAAATATGTTACGTGGCAATGCCCCGGGTCCAGCCCGGACGTGCCTCGCACCAGGTGTACTGGTGGTCGCAACAGCTGACGACACTGCGCAATGCGTGCGTTGCTGCGCGACGCCAATACACCAGGCACCGCAGGCTCAGTATTCGTCTTCCGGATACGGAAGCCATTCAGGTGGAGCTGTACGAGGGGTACAGAGCGGCGAAGACCGCCCTACAAGTGGAGATCCTGCGGGCCAGGGGAGTGGCCCACGAGGAGTCACTGGAGACTCTGAACAGGGACCCGTGGGGACGGCCATACAAGATAGTGCGGGAGAAACTCAAATAAATTCTCTCGTTGTGGGCGGAGCGGGAGGGCGTGTCAGACTTATTGAGTAAAACCCACTCGTGTTCCTTCAGTTGCCAGTACGTTGGCCATGGTATCCCTTTCGGACTTTCCCGCAAGCCCGGCAGGCATCGGTTCTAGCGGACCTCGTCAGTTGTGTGCGCGTGGAACACAAGGCGCCGTCGACTCGGGCGACCTATTGCTCACCGACCGCAAGCCCACGCCTACGGTGGTCGGGAATCGGCTTGCGATTCTCATCGCCCAGGGCGTCTCCTGCGGCGGCTAGGGGCGTGAGGGCTCGAAATTTGCTTCTCCCTCACGCGTTCAACCTCCTCCTTCTTAATTTATTATGTAGGTAATGATTGGAGCAATTTCATGCACTACACGTTTTATTATTTTTGTGAAAATGCCTTCACAACCTGCTATCTAATTACGCAACACAATTTCAATATAAAATTGAGCGGAATTGATATCATTTAAACTTGAAATAGCAAAATTTTACGCTTTTCGAATTACGTAACTCTAAAATCTGTGATATCAACTGCACTCTGTTTGAGACGCTAAAGATTGAACGATAAGCGTCTAGAAGGCTATTTTTTGAATTACGTAACCATTTTGACAGCGGTCAGTTGGTTTTAAATCAACGAGCAATTAGTTTATTCTGTAAAATCTGTATTCGATATTCTTTGTAATATTTTTGGGATTTACTCGTATAATCTCCTTTAGTTATTATGAAATTATGTAAGTGAACATCGTTTTGATAAATTGTGAATGTGTTTTAGTGTAAAACCTCAATGATAAATCAATATTAGTGGTATGTTAAATATCGAAGCAGCGAGGTCGATTTTTAATAATAATTGTGAAAGTTATCCGCCCCTAAGACGACCCACTGACCAAGTTCTCTTCTGTTACAAGTGCTTACAACCTAAACTAAAGATACATATTTCTGGTCTTTACCTATGAAATTGCCGTTTTGTATGAAAAAATTAAAACGATTTTTTTTCATGATGTATTTTTTGTACCAAACTGTATCAAACTTATCATGAGCCACAAGCTTAGCAATCCAACCGAGCTTGTACTTCATTGAAAAAAAAAATATAACAAAAACAAGCATAGTTTGAAGCATTTTATGTCAATGGATTATTTAAGGACATCGATTTACATACTCACCACACCACCATACATAGATTCATTTCCACATCATTGTCTGTTTAAGGTACCTACTTAAAATATCAATATTATTTTATTTCTTAATGTTGAACATTGAACGTGTGCTTAGGTCAGCAAAAATGTTATGTTGGTGAATATACGAAATGCACCATCAAACATAAACTTTCATGCATTTAAATAAAGTCATTGCACCTAATTGTTGTTTATAGCAGAATATTGATTTTCTATAAAGTTAATAGATTGTGCATTGAAGTGTTTAAGGGAGAGGCCTATTAGAATTCGTGGATGAATGTAATGGATCATGGAATATATTGAGGATTTACTTACTTAAATTCTTTTTTTTATATTTCAGATGTCAAGCTCAACTACATTATTCAGGAAAAATTTAAACTCCCTCTCATTCGTTTACAGCAAAAATTAGCAAGCAGTACATACATATTCCATGATGATTTCCACAGGAAGACATAAAATTTCACAAATTTTTGCAATATATTTTCCAATTTCTTTTTGCCCCATCTCCAAATATTTCATAAATTAAATGTGAATAAATGCGGTTATAGCGATAATAATAAAACAGTTGTTTTTGTTTACCATAATTTATTTCGCTCTATTTACTGAAACCTAATGAACATACATACATAACATCACGCCTTGTTTCCCCGAAGGGTTGAGCAGATGTGTACCTGTAACAGGTACACCCACATTTCACCAGTTATATTTAAGTCCCATGTAAAGAGGCGAGCTTATTGCCATCAAACGGGTACAAATCCAGACTCCGGGCTGCTACTGAGAAACTACATATGGAAAAACCCAATAACACTATGCCCAACCAGGGCATCGAACCCAGGACCTCATACTCAAGAGTAGCGCTTGCGATCACTCGACCAACGAGACCTAATGAATGACAGTTAATTAAGGTCCCTCTCCCCTCACCCTCTCACCTCTAAATAGTATCATTGTAATAATCAATTCTGTTTATAAAAAAAAAAACAGTTTTCAATTCTTAAGTATTTCATAACAAGTTATTTTTATTTGTACCTCTATAATAGTTCATAATTAAAACACTTTATTAAAGTTTACACTGTTATCAATCAACAAAATAGGAACATACATTTATATCGTTGTCGTACAAGACTGAACAGTTTTAAAAAAAAAAACATATTTTTCTAGAATCTTCAGTTTCTACTTTTGTACCTACTTGAAAAGCTTGAAAACCGAAGTACCAGAAGAGTGAGGCAACGCAGCAGGGGTGACATCATTCATGCTGCCTTTATGTCTTCGTATTTGAAACGCTGGAACGCAGGAATTATACAATTTTAAAACAAAATGATATTATTTTCTGCTCAAGTACTTTGAGCCTCCATTACTGGACATGGCTGGACAAAAGCAATCAGCCTAGTCATTGCTGCTGGTTGTATAATTTCGTCTTTATTTAGGGCTGATTTTTCAGTTTCCAGATATTTTGTAATACTAACTTATGTAAACATTAGTAAGGTATACATAAAATATAATTATGATGTAGAAAGTTCGGTCAAGGATGTACATTCATAATTTTATTATTAAGTGAGTTGTCAAAGTCAAAGTCAAATAATTTATTTCAATTAGGCACAAAAAAGGCACTTTTGAACGTCAACATTAAAATAATAATTGATTCTAGTTGCCCCTTCCAAAAGGTAGTATTCGTATGGAGAAGAATGGGCAAGAAACTCCACCGTTAGTCTTTTAAAATGTTTTCACAATATCTTGTATACATAAAAAAAAAAAAAGTTTTTATTGTTTCTCATACAATTGTTCTACAGCACAAAATTGAGGCAGCCCCGGTAAGTTATGAGAATACTTGTGATGGGGTTACCTCGCAACTTCCCATGGGTTATACATAAACAATGTTGAGACTGATTAAAAGAAAAAGAAACCGTTAATTTAATAAGCTACATTTTTTTTTTTTGGCATATTCAGGTATGTATGTGTGTGTGTGTGTGTATGTGTGTGTGTGCGTGTGTGTGTGAGTTAAGATTGGGTTCAGGTTATTGATTAGCATATTCTGGTTAATATCAGTTCAATATCGTCGTACGTTTGTGACATTAACCATTCCGTTAGAGTAATCTTACATTTGTACCATAGCATGGGATAAATATTCAATTTGAGGTTTAATTTATTATAAATATAAGAAGATTGTGTGTTATACTGACGCCTGGCGAAAACAGTACGGACTCGAGTGGAAAGAGCCACAATATCTTTACGTCTTTTGTCAAGTTTTGATGGATCAAAAGAGAGGGTCTTGTGCATATTTAAAGTTGTGTTCAGTATATATAATTTCCTAACAGATAGCAGCTTGCTAATTTTGTAAAGGGTGTCAGTAGGATACCGAAAGGGTTTAAAATACATGACTTTGATGAGAGACCTTTGAGCCCTTTCTAGATCTAAAAATTTTGTCTTGGTAGCCCCTCCCCAGATCGGTATACAGTATGTGATGATTGATTGTGCCAGAGCAGTATAGATTTTATTAAGTAGCGACGGTGGCATCACATGCCGCAACGTTTTAAAGATCCATATAAGTTTTCTGACCCTGGCCATGGTATTTTCGATATGATTGTGCCAGGACAATCTCTGGTCTACTGTTATACCAAGATATTTGGTGAATCTAACTTGCTGTATGCCTTGACAATTGCAAGGATAATTGGAGTTTGAACACTCATGGATCACGATCCCAAAATCAGCAGCTGGCTGTGTGCTCATGTTTGGAGTGAAACAGATGAAGTTTGTTTTAGATATGTTGAGGGTTAAAAGATTAGCATCTAACCAACTTGCTATTATCGCTAATCCTCGTTCAGCTGTAGATCGTACGGTAGACCAAGAGTCCCCAGAAAATACTACTGCTGTGTCATCTGCATATGAAAATACTCGCCCGCCACTGTTCCCGATATTACATAGCTCATTTATATAAATCAGAAACAGCGTCGGGGCGAGCACACTTCCCTGAAGCACTCCGAAACATACCGTTTTTTCATCACTAGTAACGTTCCCAACCCTAACCTGCTGTTTTCGATTAGAAAGGTAACTACTAAAAAGAGAGAGAGCCATATCTCTTATGCCGATTGTTTCAAGTCTGTGTAGAAGGATGGGGACAGAGACAGTGTCAAATGCTTTTTTTAGGTCTAGGAACACTGTAAGGCATTTCAGTCCTTTATCTACATGATAAACTATATCACTGGTTAATGCCTTAATAGCGTCCTGTGTAGATAGACCCCTCCTGAATCCCTATTGTGAGGAAGATAAAATATTGTTTTTATTGAGATAACTAATTAGTCTGTTATTCAGCAATTTTTCAAAAATTTTTGCAATGCATGATATAACCGATATAGGGCGGTAGTTATTGACATCGTTTCGGTCCCCTCCCTTATGCACAGGCGTAACCATCGATCGCTTAAAAGCGGCCGGAAATATACCAGTTCTAAAGCACAGGTTAGGCAGCTGACTTATTAATGGGACCAAGAAGTCCCTAGATCTTTTCTAAAATTTTGTAGATATACCGTCCCAACCAGGTGAGCTTTCTGAATCGAGGCCCATGAGTATGGCATCCACTTCCTGCGGGTCGGTGTCAAGCAGTACAAAAGATGTGGTATGCTGTGCACTCCTTAGATGTGAAGAGCATGGATTTGAGAGAGGAGATTTTTTGATATCTCTTCCGCTAATGTTTTACCAATTGTCACGAAAAACTGGTTAATACGGTTTAAGGAATCGAGAGGGTGTGGTGTGAGGTGGAGCAGATTAGAATTGGCTGATTTAGGGGTTTTAAATTGTGTAATTTCGTTAATTTTTTGCCAGAGCTGTTTTGGTTTGTTTATTGACATAGTTATTTGTTCTCTTTGTGATTTCCTTTTTAGTTTTTTTATTAAGTTTGTACAAAGGTTACGAAAACGTCTGAAAGTGATTATTAGTATTATGTTATAGGAATCGTGCTTTATTTGAACTTGCATTTTGTTACGGAGGTTAATACATCGAAGTACACCAGCAGTCATCCAAGGTTTGATAACCCGTATACGATTTGGGACTGACTTAGTTGTAGTATTTAATAGAAGTGAAGTTTTTATTGCATCTATAAATTTGTAAGCTATGATCTCTGGGTCATCATAAGTATTAAAAAATAACATGTCAGTATTTATCAAGTTGGTGTAGGCATTATCGAAGTTAATTACAGTTTTGGTTTTAGCGGCCTTTCTAATTTTTAGTGTTCGGGTTATGCTTGTTACTACCATTGCGTGATCTGTGATAGAAGTATTAATTACACCCACAAAAGCTGAACACAAGGTTTTGTCAATTTTTATAAGTGCATGGTCTAAACAACTTTGTTCCCTGGTAGGTAGACAGTGTCCTGGTAATAGGCCATGTGCCGCTAATCTATTATATAATTATATGTGAAGACGATGCACCTAGAATAAGATTACTATACCACGTTAGGTAAAAATAATGAAAAATTAAGGAATGACAGATAAATCAATCATGTGATAGATGCATGGTGCTCACATATTTACAAACATTGTAAAATTATACGATATTCCTAGCATTTTTACAAGTAATATAACTCAGTGTGTGAGTTCAAGTAATCACAGAATGTAAAACCAATATAAAAAAAATATATATATATATTACATTTAAATTAGCAACCAGTTAGATTTTGTCTAGATTCTAAATTGTCCTATGGAGCAGGACCAGCATGTTTCCAAGCATTTTTATCTTTGATATAATCCTCTAATTTGTAAAAGCATATTGTTTGCAAAGTGTATTTTTTATATGAGTTTTAAATTTTCTTTCATTTAATTCTAATATATCACAAGGTATTCTGTTGTAACATTTAACAGTTGCTACGCTCGATTCGTAAATATGTGTCAAAAAGCTTACCTTCAATGATTAAATACAGAAGATTAGTTATCCAATCTATGTTTGCCACTTTGCCAACCAACTTCTTTGTTAGGAAATTGACAAGATTGATGTTGGGTAGTGTTACATTTAGGGGTCGCAATACCGGTCCCTCTCTCCGAAACCGGTATTTTCGGTATTGAGTCTAGCAAAATACCGGGATCCCGGTATTTCCGGTATTTTCGACATTTAGAGAAATTATATTTATTTTATTAGTTTTTCTTTCCGTTAAAGTCATTAATCATTATAGTATAGTGAAATCTCTAATTTAAAAGGTATATAAGTTTAAGTATAAGTTGTCAAACAATAAAAGAGCATTTTAATCAAAGAAAACGAGTATCTCCTTCCTATCAAAATTGTAACATTGCAACGGTTGGTTACAACTCACATAAAAGTAATAGTGTAAATATATATCTATATATATAAAAGAAAGACGGGTTTGTTACAACACTTATAACTCGAGATCTGCTGGATCAATTTTCATGGTTTTTGATTCGTTGGATTTGTCTCCTCCCCGAATAGCAGAATAACTACTAAAACATTTGAAACATTCACGAGAAAAAAAGATATGAAGAAAAATCATGTTTTTATAAATTTTGCACTTATGATGTCCCGGTATACATACCATAAATACTAACAAAAAGTACTAGGCTTGCATGAACACGATAGTATTGCATCATTAAACACTACTTAATTCATTTTGTATGGAACGGGTTTTTTGATGACATCTCGAGAACGGATTGACTGATTTCGAAGTTTCTTTTTCATTCGTCTCGGCCTAGATAAGAAGAAAAATCATGTTTTCATCCATTTTGCATTTATGATATCCCCCGTTAGAAAGTAGGTAGGTAGGGTAGGTAGGTATGTAAGTAGGTAGGTAGGTAAGTAGGTAAGGTAGGAATGTAAGTATGTAGGTAGGGTAGGCAGGGTAGTAGGTAGGGTGGGTAGGTAGGGTAGGTAGGTCGGGTAGGTTAGTAGGGTAGGTAAGTAGGTAGGTAGATAGGTAGGTGCGCCATAGATAAGTACTTAGTGCTCCCGTGCGAAGCCGGGGCGGGCAGCTAGTAATATATAAAAGTAATAGTGACGCGTTAGAGCTCGTACAGGAAAAGAGGCGGCGGTGTCACTACTCGCATGGGAGGATTTGCGATTTGTAGCGTTCTGTGATGAATACCGAAAATATCGTAAAACCCGGTATTCAAAAATTCAATACCGGTATTGTGAAGGCTTCTTTTCGGTCCGGTATCCCGGTATTTTCGGTATCCGGGATCCCGGTTTGCGACCCCTAGTTACATTCTTGTATTTTCAACTCTAGCACCGTCTGTGAAAATATTATGAATATGTTTTGTAGTTAGTTGTTATTTGATTAGTGGTTACTGTAGTTTATTTCAGCATCTACTTATGTACAAAAATATCAATTAACAATTTCAGTTAGAATGTGAGGTTGACGGACATATTAACCTCACGTAAGATGCTTGACTACGAAACAAAGCAATGATTTTCCGTATGTAGACCTACCAATAATGTACCTACAGGACAGCTACAATAATCTAATGAGATACGAAGGCTACTCTCTTACACACGTTATTCCTATTTATATTGGCTTACTTACTTGTAGTGATAATAGCGACTTAGGTACTTTTCGCTATTGAGCAAAACAACCTAAGTAAGTCTTAGTGTAGCCGAAAAACGAAGACAGACAGTGTCTTGAACGAGAGAATTTTCCAAAGTTCTTCCGACTGCCACAAGCCACAAGAAAAATGTTCCAAAACTGCTGATCATAGGCCCATGTTTCTGTATGAGAATACTAAATATAATTTTGTAAGTAGAAAAACATAAAACATTCAAGGCAAAACAATGTTTAAACGAAAATATTACCGAAATCAATAAAATCAAAATGTAAACAAAATCATTGATAGTGTATTCTCAACAGACTTCAAAGAATGATGATTCCGGCGCGGATTATTGTCAGATGTTTAACATGAGATGTTATATGCCTTTCCTGTTCTTTTCCTTATACTCTGATATAGTTAGAGCAGCAAAGGTATACTTTAGATATGCTATATTTCGCATTAAATTTGACTCTGAACACGTCGTCCAATAAGTAGGCAGATCGTTCCAGAGGTTATTTCAACTTTTATTCAGTGTTGCCATTTTCGCTAAGTCCACTATAGGACATGCGTCAGATACATAAAAACGAATTTAAAATCCGATTTCAGTCAGAAATCGAATCGTATTGATAATCCGAACTAGACAAACCGATTTCACAAAACCACGGCCAGAGTAGCTTTGCGTAAGCCAGTATTTGTTTATGTTTGAATAGTTTTGATCAATGTACTTACAACCGAATAATATTACTAGAGACAATCAAAACTGCGAGCTGGAGCCTCTCCTGAAATCGATATCTAAAAACGGATTTTGAAAATTATTATATATCTGCAATAGGATATTTAACCGTTTGTGTAAAAATCCAAAGTCTAATCTTATTTCAAATGGATTACTCACAATTTTTAATTTTATTTTTCTGTTACTGTTATTCGGTCGATGTTTTGGAGGTCCATTTGAGAATGAAAATAAAACATAAAATTTGATATTGTTAATTAAATAACTGAAATTAATATTAATATTTGAACGCCTAATGGCAAAGCATAGAGAACTTATAAAAATGTAACATCTCACACACCTGTGTATCTGTAACCTAGGTTTACAAATAAATGCTCTGAACTCTGAACATAACATAAGTAATCAAAGTATTTTTTAAAAAATCATCAGTCATCACACTCATCACACAATTACTAATAAAAAAGTTTGTGAAGATGTTTGGATGTTTGTTAGATAGGTACATAATAATAGCTTAACGGAAGATTTTTTTATCCCGGCAATAATTTCTTAGATTTTTTTTTTTTTAAATGACGTCATTTTGCGATCTTGACTCGACGGAGCGTCTGTTTGGTTTCAATATATTCATCATGCTGAACAATCTTTCCAAATCAGCGTTCGAATCTGCAGTGGTTTCGGCATTTGAAAGAAATAAATCGAAAAATCACTGACACAGGTTTTAGACAAAAAAAAAACATGCCATTGTTATTTTAATATTTTCTCGAGTTTAAGTTTTAGTAATTGACTGCATTGTTTTCTAAAAATTGAATTAAACTAACCACTAGACAAAACCACCAGCCACTAAAAGCAAAATTTCTTCGCCAGTAGGGGTGTCCAAACCCCCAGGCTTAGTGGAAATCATCCAAAATGAAGATATGACAATAAATCAAACTGAACATATTGATTTCCATGATTCATTTTTCCGAAGTGTTTCAGGTATGTTAAAATTTAGTACCTGAATTGCCACATTTTTCTTAATTAAAGTGATGGTAATTTAAAATGTGGTATAGAATACATACAACAATATACGTTGCTAAATTTAGAAGTAGTTTTTATGCTCAGTGATACATACAACATTTTACGTCGGAATTAGTTATACTAAACTAAATTGTAAGATGACATACAATGATGTACGTTGCCATATTAACTGTTTTATGATTAATAAGCAATACATAAAACAATCAACGTCGCTAATCACTGGTAATGTGTATGTTGTATGTAATATTTACGGTTTCCAGATGTAATAAAACTTATGCATAATAATTATTGTGCTTCGTGGGGTGTTTTAAGGATGTTTATGAGATTTTCTACTCTATTGAAATTATATTCATCTTATTTAAACGCAATATTTCCTTGTTTCAGGATCACCCTTACCAGTAAATTTTAATGAATCTGAGATGATGACATTTTCGGAACTACTTTAGGCACTGATATAGTTCGATTCAAAGTTCATAACGGCTCGGAAGTTAGCTGCTCACTGCACAGTACCGCACCTCTCACCCCCGCTGACCCATGAATTCATTACTGCGCAGCGACTCGCCTCATGTTCCGAGCCGCCATTCAGTTTGAATCGGGCTGTACTACAGATCACTCAAATCTTGGCTCTGCTCACCCATCTCCTGACTGTACTGGATTACGACTGTGATAACCATTTTTGTCCGTATTACTTTGAAAAAGAAAATTTTCCCACGTTATACATATATAAGACCAATAGCTCAGGACTCACCTGCGTATTTCTCAGATTGTCCACTCCTCAAGCTAATAGTCCTCTATCTGTTATTTGTAATAATTGTCACGTGTAAGCAAAGACAATGTAAGAGGAAGACATTGTTAAAGACTGGATAGACGTGAAAAGAAAGACTTTAAGGAGCTCGGGAAAAGAATATCTTTCTAGAAAAGGACTTAAAAGCCAGTAGAAAAATGAGTCCACCGTGTCACTGCCGTATGCAATGTTTTAATAAATTAAACTAGGAAGAGAGGAAGAATATTTTTGTTTTTTTTTTGGAAATTAGGAGACAGGGACAAGCAGTGGACGTATGTGGCTAATTTAGTTACACGGAATATTAAACGTCGAATGTATAGGGGAGACCGAGGGTAGTTGAAACAATTTTGACATTTTAATTCATACACAAAATTCTACAAACACTAATCGTATGAGTTTAGTGCCAATCGATAGTTTATTTCTTACACTTTCAAATACCTGTCACAAAGAACGTGTAAGTATGAAATTTGTGGTGAAAAATGAACTTGAATGTAACAAGTCATTTTGTTTCAACTCCCCTCACACCGAGGTATGTTGAAACAGGGGTCGAGGTGAGTTGAAACAGTTGATATTTTAGTAGAATTAAGGGTTGTAAAGTGGAAACGACGAGACAATTTGAAGGTATTTATTAAAATAAAACATTCTAACATATTTTGTACTGAACTAATTGAATCTTTAACGAAATAATCATCACTTCTTATTAAATTCCCAAGAAATGAACATAAACTCTTAAATAATTAAGTAGTATGATACGTGATCATAATTAACAAATTATAATATTAATTATAGCAACAAGTTTAGAATCTACAATCATATTCTTACAAACTGACTCAATTATTATCAATTTTCAGTCATTTAGAATCACTACAATCAGTCTTAATATTTCTTATGAAGGAGTCTAAATTTGTAACAATAATCTCACAAATGTGTAAATTTCGCGACTCGCCATACCTCTATCTGTCTTCCTTTTATAATCAGTAGGCATACTGAAACAAAATTAACAAAAAAAAAAAAGCATAAACCACACCGTATTAGCATTCACCCATACAAAACTTAAGCGAGGTGAGTTGAAACAGTCTGTTTCAAATCCCCTCAGTGAGAAAAATCCTGCCAATCTTTATACAACCAAAAATCCAGAAGCAAAACACATAGAAATTAGTTTTACCAGCGCCATGGTTTCAATCGTTAGTTAATGAGCTTTCGAAACATTTAAAACCCAAGCTAAAATACAAACCCATTATCAAAATACAGGTATCTTAAAAAAACGTTAAAAACTTACTTTTCACGATTTTTGCGACGTGGCAGCCACACCGACTCAACCGCGTGTCTGAGGCACGGACGCGAACTGCGGGGCCCGGCGGGTGGTGGGGAGCGGCTGATTTTTGTCGGTGCCAGAGGTGCCAGATCGCTAACGTTTTTAAATTTCGCGAAATCAGTGTTGTTTCAAATCACCTTTGTGTCAAAACCCCTCGGTCTCCCCTACTGAAACTGTTTCAAGGCGTAAGTATACTTTAAAATACAAATTGCCAGTTGCCGGTGAAGAAACTTTAAATTATGTAGACGTGTAAAAAACACTTTTTGAATACCATCCCTGTCAGCGATCAAGTTATCAATACGGCCCTAGATAAATTAGATACGAGAACGGCAACACTACTCCCCGATCAAAGAGGCAAACACTCAAAACACAACTAAAGAACAACGGACCAAAATAAAAGAGGTGAAAGTTTGTTCTGGAGATCCTTTAAAATTGGAATATCGGTATGATTTGTCAAACTGTAACATGATGACTATTGCTATTAACATCAATAGGTACGCGAAGCCGCCAAAGAGCTGACATTATGAATGAATCAGTAGACAGTAGCCCCTCTCTATCATAACCTATGTTCAATAGTTTTTATTATATGAGAATGACAAAAGGATGACATGACACAATCAAAAAGAAATAAATGTAAGTTGATACAAAGAAGGCCACATATATACATCACCTCCGTCCCAAATCATCTTGATGTTCCGATGGTTTTACTTTTCCTCTCTTTGTATTAGGGTACCCAACATCTGATCCACATGTCTTTTGCAAATTTGACCTGAATCAGTTTCTATTTGATAGTGTAATCGGCCTAATATCCTCAAAACGGTTCCGAATTCCCATTTAATTTGGTCGTTTGTGTAGCTGCGTATTTGCACTCTCTGCCCAACAGTAAATGAGCGTACCGTTGCCTCATCAGTCTGTGGTCGTGTTTCATCTCTCGTCCTCGCCTTCAAATGAACACTTAGGGTGTTTCTTATCTCCCTGCCGAACATGAGTTCATATGGACTTTTATTTGTGCTGCTACTCGGCGTCCTCCGTAAGCGTTCCTTAATACCCAATAGTTTAACCTGTAAAGAGCCTGGCTCTGCACTGATGCTATGTATTGCCTTTTTAATTGTTTGTACGTATCGCTCCGCCTGTCCGCTCGTGGCCGGATGGTATGGGGCTGTGGTTTTGTGAACAACCCCGCTTTCTCTGAGGAATGATTCAAATTCATTTGAAACAAACTGTCGACCGTTGTCTGATACTAAAGTAAGCGGGAATCCGAATGTCACGAAAAGTTCTTTGAGTTGGCGGTTATATGACAATGACAAAAGGATGACATGACACAATGAAAAAGAAATAAATGTAAGTTGATACAAAGAAGGCCACATATATACATCACATACCAAGACCGAAATTCAACGACTTAATATCTCTGTGTAACAGTGTCCCAGCTACATGTCACGATTACTTTAGAAGTTTGTGTGTCGAAGAGATAACTCGAAACGATTCTGAATCGTCTGATTCAGAATAAACTATATTTTAAGATTTCTAATCTATTTTTTAATCTCAATTATTCCTAAATCTGATTTCAGACATAATATTAAAGGATATAATAATTATAAAATTATTTTAAACGAGAAGATTTTTGTTTTTGTTTATCTTCGATCTCTTCGATCTTTTTGAAATTATGATTATAAATTGGTCTACTATTTTAAGTTTTTAAAAACTCTCAAACTCAAACTCAAACTCAAAGCATTTATTTCAATTAAACCATTTACAGGCACTTTTGAATTGTCAAGAAGTCGGTCAGTCAGAAATATGAAGCTAGTTGCCCATTCCAAAGCGTAGTAGGTACCTATGGAGAAGAACGGGCAAGAAACTCCACGGACACTCTTTTAAATAAAAAAATTGTTACAAAATATTGGTTACATCATTAATGTTGAAATTATACATTTGTGAGGACAATGTAGAAAGACGTGCACGTTAAAAGCATCCGTAATAAAAATATAAAAACAAAGAACAATTCAAAAATTAAAATATTAAAATAAGCCATGGCAGCTAAGAGATGACCAGTCTCTACTGACGGCGCCCGTTCACGAACATGACGCATGGATTAGCACCATTCAGCTCAACCATTTTGAAGGGAGCTAAATGATCCAACACACGCGCCACCGCCAGCGAGACATTAGAGTGAGCATGACATAATCTCAGCCGCCAGGGCACATTCAAGTCAATGAAAGACATACCCAGTACCTAAATGGTAGCTTTATAGTCAGTACATAGTACTCACACATGTGCTATGCAATTATACAATGCTAAGACATTGAATTTATACAATGCAAAGATAAATCTTCAGCAGCTCCAACGGTATTTTCAAATGCTAATTAATTAGTTTATGCTTGTGGAGCAGGACCAGCAATGAGCCAAGCATTTTTATCAATTATGTAATCCCCCAACTTATAATATGCCTGCCTACATAGTGTGCGTTTTATACAAGATTTGAATTTCGTCTCATTCAGTTGAAGTATGTGGGGAGGAATTTTATTGTAACATTTTAAACAGTACCCCATGAAAGATGAGTCTACTTTAGCCAGTCTGAAACCTGGTTGAACTAATAGATCCCTATTTCTTGTACTATAATTATGTCTATCACCTCTTTTACTAAAAAGATGTAAATTTTTTCTTACGTACATGATGTTTTCATAGATATACTGACAAGGTACCGTCATGATGTTAATGTCCTTAAACAGTTCCCTTAGAGAATCGCGCCTACGGAGATAATATATGGCTCTGATAGCTCTTTTCTGCAGAATAAAAATAGACTCGATGTCTGCAGCCCGTCCCCACAGCAGAATACCATAAGACATGATACTATGAAAATAACTGAAATAGACTAGCCTGGCGGTATCTACATCAGTTAATTGACGGATTTTTCTGACAGCATAGGCTGCTGAACTTAGCCGTCCTGCAAGAGATGTTAAATGAGGACCCCATTGTAGCCTTGAGTCGAGCGTGATTCCTAGGAAAACAGTTTTATCGACAAATTCTAGTTTCTCTTGATTCAATACTATCTCACAATTACTATTTTTAACATTTGGTAAAGAAAATTTTATGCACTTAGTTTTTTTCCCATTTAATACTAAATTATTAGCAGTGAACCAATTTTGGACCTGCAGTAGGGCGTTATTTACGTCGTCAAAATTTGTAGCACGTCTATCTACCTTAAAAATTAAGGAAGTATCGTCAGCAAATAACACCATTTGTGGTTGATTTTTTAATAAATGGAGTAGATCGTTAATATACACTAAAAAGAGGAATGGACCCAAAATCGAGCCTTGTGGCACACCCATTTTTACTTTTAAACCTAGTGAATTGATACCGTTTATTTGAACTTGCTGTTGTCTATCATTTAAATAAGATTTTACTAAATTGAGTGCAAGTTTTCCAAGTCCGTAATGTTCAAGTTTCGAGAGTAAGGTTTCGTGATCGACGCAATCAAATGCCTTGGAGAGGTCACAAAAAATTCCTATTGCGTCTTGGGCCTCTTCCCACGCGTTAAAAATGTGTCTTAATAAGGTTACACCGGCGTCGGTCGTACAACGTCCTTTGGTGAAACCATACTGTTGATCGTGGAGGATTTTATTTGTGTTAACTCTCCTATCCTGATCTCATTATAATCATAAAATATTAGTGATAGACATGTTTAGACTCTAATAATGTTGAGAATTAAACAAGGATTTAAAAAAAAAAGTGTTTATTGCAGTGTAAGTCATTTAGAAGTTGTGATTATTCTACTATAAGAGTTTCAATCATTTTTTATTAGTTATATATGTTTAGTTTCAGATTATTAACGAATAATTATGTTTATTAGGGAATGTATTTTTTTTAAATCGAATTATACATGAAAGATTTACATTATGTTTGATATTTTTGTTGATTTAGTAACGTAACGTATGCACAAAACAGTATTGGTACAACAAGTTGATTTATGGAGAATAAACGAAATTTCGCAGAAAAAAGTTTATATTTATTTTATAATATCTAATAATGCTGTACATACCAGACCCTTTTTTAAATTTTATTTGGCGTATATTGTTGTATCTAGTATATACGACTTAATGCGACTCTTGTGTTCCAGTGTACATTCATGTAAGTGACAAATACAACAATTCGCAAAGGTCATATGCCGCGGCAAAGCGATGTAACAGCAAAATCTCTGAAACCTTTGCTATTTTTAAATGATGTCATACAGTAAACGCTAAAGTATTACTTACTATATTCACATACTGAATTGTAAAAAGATTAATTAAAAAATGCAGTTTTTATTGCTAATCTTTGAAACGCTCTACTGTAAAATTGCAATTTATTGGTTACAACAACATACGTACGGTATCGATATTATCTATACATGTACCTGAGGTGGCGGTTATTCTAGTAGGCTCCAAAAATAAATGATTAAGGTTATATGACTGAAATATTTTTTTAATTTTTAGGCTCATCGATGAGTCCTCTAATAAATTGACATTAAAATCCCCACATACAATTATATTTTTTCCTAATTTACAAAGTTTTTGTAACACATCATCCATGATAATCTCAAAGCAATCATAAATCGATGACGGAGGCCGGTACACGCTCAATACGAAACCGAGGGCAGCAAATAGAAAAAGACGTGTGAAATGTTACACACATATCACGTCTTTTTCATTAAAGTTTTTAAATTAATATTGATTAAAAATAATAATATTGCTCACGAAATTGTTTAATTTGATTTTCCGAATTATTATCTTTTTGTGAGACGCACGCCTTTCTGTACTAAATCAAAAACGATTTTCATAATGTAGTCCATGACTTTGTATTAACTTACATACCTTTTTGGATAGCTGTTCGGGAAAAAGTGTGGGTAGAGGGCTCACCACCAAGGAGGCCGGTGATCCGAGCCGGGCCAGCCCATCCGAGCTGAAGAGGCTCGCCACGGAGGAGCACCACCCTGTAGGGACCAGCACCGGCGCGGCCAAACAGTCTTCAGATGGTGAGCCGGTCGCTGCTGGCGGCTCCAATTCAGAGCGAGCGGCCAGGTTTGGTCGTGGCAGCCGCGATCAAGGGTGATCCAGTCCTCTAAAGACGAGGCCATACCCGCGGCCATGGCCTCTATTTCACCGCCAGGGCCAGGAAAAAGAGGAAGGCGGCTAAGGGAGGAAGGTGGTTAAGGCAGCAAGGGCGGCCAAAATAAAGGGGAAGCGGCAGCGGTGCTAGAAGCGTCGCGGCTAGGCTCCAAGCCCCGAAGTCCGCAACTGTATTGATCACACTACAGCCGGAAGCGGAGATGAAGGGGGTGTCCTACCGCGACGTGCTCGCCAAAGTGGGAGCGGCGGTGGACCTCGAGGAGATCGGCGTCGTCAATGGCATTCGGGTAATGGTCGCTCTGACCCGAAAGGCTTAGGGCATCCCTAAATGCGGACGAGGCCCGAGTGTCCAGGCCCACCAAATGCGCTGACATGCGTATCCTGGGCTTGGACGACTCAGTGACGGAAGGAAAGGTGGTGGCCGCTGTCGTTAGGACTGGGGATGCTCTGCCAAACAGGTGAGGGCAGGCACCATCCGTCCTGACTTCATGGGGATGTGAGGCATTACGGTGAGCTGCCTCGTGTCGGCGGCCAAGAAAATAGCCAGGGGGGGGCCGAAGGCTATTGTTGGGCTGGGTCTCCGCGCAGGTCAAACTGTTGGAACCCAGGCCTCTGAGGTGCTTCCGCTGCCAGGTGGGCAACCAAGTGGAAGCTAAATGCACATGTTGCAGCTTGCTGCATTTTAACACTACTATGACGTCCTGCAAGGAATACGTCGAGTTACCAGTTACCCTGTATATATGTATATATATCTTTTTTTTTTCATTTGGGATATTATCAAGTAACTTCTCCCGCTCTGGGCGGAGCGGGAGGGCGTGTCAGACTCCTACTGACTAAAGCCCACCCATGTTCCTTCAGTTGCCTGTACGTTGCCAGGGGCCACGGTATCCCTATCGGACTTTCCCGCGACCCCGGCAGGCATCGGTCTTAGCGGACCCCGCCAGTTCTGCTGACATCTCTTTGAAGCACGCGTGGAACATAACGCGTCATCGACCCGGCCTGGTTCGAAAAAAAAAATATAATAATAGATAATCAAGTTGGATTCAAAATAAGGGAAATCGCTTAATATAGGAATGCAGCAGTTTTTACAAAAAAAAAAACGGAATTAGATAAAAAAAAACGGAATTAGATAAAAAAAAACAGGTGCATGGACATGACAAAAACTTTGGTTATGTTGACCATGGACTACTACTACATAAATTAGAAATATACGGAGTTCGAGGTAAAGCATTAGAAATAATCAAATCCTATCTCAGTAATAGAATACAGTTCACTGAAATAACACAATTAAGACCATTCACAAAAACAGAAATTAAATATACATCGAGGCGACCATGGCTGTTGTATCTAAAGGGTCGATACTAGGACCACTACTATTTCTCATTTATATAAATTATTTACCTAACGCTATTTGGCACTGTTATAAATTGTAAGACAGCCCTAACCATATAAAATATAAACGCTGACGCCTCATAGGCGTCATGTAACGTTTCCTACCATTTCCCACAGTTGTTGTTTTTAGTTTAGGTAGTCATACTTTGAACTTCGTGACGGACACATTAAAATCATATTATTGTAAAAACCTTATTAATTTCAATTATATTCTTTCAAGGGTTAAAATAGTTTTTTTTAAAAAGAGACTTTGACTTTGCCCCGTAACAGTGGTGTCAGAAGTGGGATAGTCAGTATAAGTCGTTACTGACTATCCATAAAACTATATAAAACCAAATTCGTCGCGTTCCGTGTCCGTCCATCCGTTCGTTTCAACATAAACCGGAAAATCGTATCCAGTGTGACTCTATCCATTTCGACTCTATCCTGTCTCTATACAGCGTGACTCTATCCAGTCTCTATCCAGTGTGACTCTATCCAGTACGTGTGTGTTACAAAGAGTACGTGTGTGTTACTAAGTCGCCAACCACGTTATTACTGCGGTATCCGATCACGATTATCTACGCTGAATTCCGCCGAGTTGGCTGAGGTAGCCGACGAATTTGCTAAGCCTTCATCGTGTACCTGGGTGAGCTTAAGGTTAAGCTAACCCCTTCCAACGCCGTCAACGGATCGTCTAGATACTGCCGTATCTGCCGCTAACTGCTGCTGCACGTCTGCGCTGCTGCTGGGCGCGCTACTCACCAAAGTCTGTGTGATGCTTCCAGTTCTCCAAACCGTCGCCTTGCTGTGAGTAGAGCATACTATTTCTGTTGTTGCACATATAAGTCTCCTTGTTTTCCTAAACCCTTTCAACCCTTGAGCTTTGTACAACTACCCAAACACTCGTTATTATGGCTAACCAAAGTGACAGAAAATAATTAACTCCTACTATCTCTGAGCCATACCCTATCCAAGTCTTATGTAACTTTATAAACCCATACCAAGGAGAGCGTGAAACTTTATCAGCGTTTTTAACAAACTGCCAAAACGCTCTCGACCTAGCATCTGAAGGTCAAAAGTTCTTGCTACTTAAATATATTATATCAAAATTACAAGGGAAAGCACAGGTAGCATGTTCAAATAAAATATTCGACAGCTTTGATGAGTTACGAACATTCTTAAGACAAAACTTCGGGGAAAGAAAACACTATAATCATCTTTTATTGGAGCTACAATCATGCAAGCAATTACCAAACCAAACCGTCGCGCAATATGCCTTCAGGATTGAGACCTGCCTGACAGATCTGCAATCCGAAATTCACAACTCAGATTCCTTAAAAAAGTAACTCGCGGGTCGTATCGCTATGACGGAAGATTTAGCTCTATACACGTTTTGTCTGGGACTTCACCCTAGACTAAGTACTATTGTTCGCTGTCGAGACCCCCGAAATCTTAATGCTGCTATAAGTGTCGCCACAGAGGAAGAAAAAATCTACAACTTCTCAATTAGGTCATCTTGCAAAGTTTGTCATAAAGTAGGTCACTCCGAGTTTGAATGTAGATTTAAAAACCATCAAAATAAGGCCCAATTTCCATCTAAATCAAGGCAGTCAAACTACACGCAAAAGCCCTCAACTTCTAGTTCCCAACCGTTAACATCGCGGAAATCCTGGGAACATAACAAATGAACAAATAAAGAACATTGAATGTAATCAGGTTTCAACACCTGCCGATGACGACAATGATTTAAACTAAATGATCGGATTACGAACCTTTGCCGACGTAATTCTGTCACTATAGGCACTAACCATGGGAAAGTTTTCTTAGGGGCTTCAATTCCTAAATCTAATTCTATTTCCAAATACGAATCTACTAATTCTGAAGTCGCTAATAATTCCAATTCCCCAATTACCAATTCAATTTCTAAATCTAAACGTACTACTAATTCAAAAAATAATGACTCAATCCTTACTAACTCTACTAAATCAACTGCTAATTCTAGAATAAATAATGACTCAATTCCTACTAACTCTACTAAATCAACTACTAACTCTAGAATAAATAATGACTCAATCCCTACTAGCTCTACTAAATCTATTACCAATTATTCTTTAAAAAATAACGACTCTATTGTTACTAGTTCTACAAAATCAATTATCAATTCTATAAAAAATAATAGGTCGCCTGAAGGAATACTAGATAGCTTTATCCAAAGTCCAGGTGGCTATTCCACTATTTACGATGTTTTCCCTAATTCAAGTTCTTCCTTACCGTATATTGTAGTAAAAACCTCACATACTAAAGAGCCTATTCGTCTCTTAGTTGACTCTGGCAGTTCCATATGCATCATTAAAGAGCAATGCCTACCTGTATTACCTACAGTTGAGAAAGATATTCTAAAATTCAAAGGCATTAATGACATCGACTCGTTCTCTGAAACGAAAGGCAAGTTTATACTATCTTTGGGACTAGAAAACGAAATTAAAGTTCCGTACTATTTCCATATCGTAGACAAAATTAATTTAGAGTATGATGGCATCCTAGGTTCAAACTTCCTAGAGTGGTATAAAGCCCTCATTAGTTACGGTGACTCTAAATTAACAATTCAGGGAAATCCCTTGTACTATTTCAATTTAAAAACAAATCCTATTGTAAAGATTATTCCCCCTAGAAGCGAAATGTTTATTCGTTGCAATGTCACAAACCCCGAAATTCAGGAAGGACTTCTGCTAGATGTCAAATTACAAGAATATCCTCGTTTATATATTTCCAGGTGTTTAGTCCGTGTTGACTCCAATAATCAGACTACTATTTCAGTGCTTAACACGTCGGATCAAGAGATAATCTTAAAAAACCTTGAAATAACGCTGGAACCTATCTCGCAAATAATGGAGCCTAACGAAAATACTGCTTCTCTCAATACGGCCACGTCTTATTCTAATTCAACATACCCGTACACGTTTGACCGGGATTTTAAAGTCCAAAACATGATTAGAAGCGATCATCTTAACTCGGAAGAAGAAGATCGCTTACGTAATATATTTTCTAAATTCCAAGACGTATTCTATTTAGAGGGAGACAAACTTACACATACTAACACTCTAGAGCATGAAATCCGTCTTAGTTCCGAAACTCCTATTGCCGTTAAAAGTTATAGGTTCCCTGAATGTCACAAGGAAAAGGTTGACAAACAAATTAAAGATATGCTTGATCAAAATATAATTCAACCTTCAATATCTCCGTGGTCAGCTCCAATTTGGGTTGTCCCAAAAAAGCAAGACGCATCCGGTAAGCCCAAATGGTGGATCGTTATAGATTATCGTAAACTAAATGAGATCAGGCGATGCATACCCAATTCCAAATATCTCAGATATCTTAGATCAGTTAGGCCATAGCAAGTATTTCACGACACTCGACCTTGTATCTTCATTCCACCAAGTTAAGATCAAAGACACTGAAAAAACCGCGTTTAGTGTCCCCTCCGGTCATTATGAATTTACAAGAATGCCCTTCGGACTCCGTAATGCACCATCTACGTTCCAAAGGCTTATGAATATTGTCCTAAGTGGCCTTCAAGGGACCCACTGTTTTACGTATATGGATGATATTGTACTATTCGGGCATGACCTCGAATCACATTGCCGAAATTTGGAATCAGTTTTTGGAAAGTTGCGTGAACATAGATTAAAAATACAGCCTTCCAAATGTGAATTTTTACGAAAAGAAGTACAATACCTAGGACATATAATATCAGACCAAGGCGTGAAACCCGATCCGAAAAAGGTTTATTGTGTTCAAAATTTCCCAATACCTAAATCGCCTCGTGACATTAAATCGTTCCTCGGGTTAGTAGGGTATTACCGCCGATTCATAGAAAACTTTTCCCATATCACGAAACCCCTCACAAGCCTTCTAAAGAAAAATACTAATTTCGTTTGGTCCCCTAAACAACAGAAATCCTTCGATGAGTTAAAGCATAAAATAACGACCGCTCCTATCCTCCAATATCCCGATTTTTCTAAACCTTTCGTGCTAACTACCGACGCTTCTAATTTCGCTGTTTCCGCAATCCTATCTCAAGGAAAAATTGGCCAAGATTTACCAGTTGCATACGCGTCTAGAACTTTTAACAAAGCGGAAGGAAATTATTCTACTACCGAAAAAGAATGCTTAGCTATCATTTTCGGCACAAAAGTATTTAGACCTTATTTATACGGTAACAAGTTCATTGTAGTCACCGACCACAAACCACTTCAGTGGTTATTCAATTGCAAAGATCCTAGTTCAAAATTAGTTCGCTGGCGCTTAAGTCAAAGTCAAAGTCAAGTCAAAGTCAAATAATTTATTTCAATTAGGCACAAAAAGGCACTTTTGAACGTCAACATTTAAATAATAATTGATTCTAGTTGCCCCTTCCAAAAGGTAGTTTTCGTATGGAGAAGAATGGGCAAGAAACTCCACCGTTACTCTTTTAAAATGTTTTCACAATATCTTGTACACGTCAATTATATCATTATATGTGAAGACGATGCACCTAGAATAAGATTACTATACCACGTTAGGTAAAAATAATGAAAAATTAAGGAATGACAGATAAATTAATCATGTGATAGATGCATGGTGCTCACATATTTACAAACATTGTAAAATTATACGATATTCCTAGCATTTTTACAAGTAATATAACTCAGTGTGTGAGTTCGAGTAATCACAGAATGTAAAACCAACATAAAAAAAAATATATATATTATACAATTAAATTAGCAACCAGTTAGATTTTGTCTAGATTCTAAATTGTCCTATGGAGCAGGACCAGCATGTTTCCAAGCATTTTTATCTTGGATATAATCCTCTAATTTGTAATATGCTTGTTTGCAAAGTGTATTTTTTATATGAGTTTTAAATTTTCTTTCATTTAATTCTAATATATCACAAGGTATTCTGTTGTAACATTTAACACAGTACCCCATAAAAGATGTATGTACTTTAGATAGTCTGAAAAATGGTTGATTTAATTTATCTTTATTTCTAGTATTAAAATGATGTCTATCACTTATTTTGTTAAAAAGATGTAGATTTTTTCTCACATACATAATATTTTCATAAATGAATTGGCAAGGTACCGTCATAATATTAATCTTTTTAAATAGTTCCCTGAGAGATTCGCGACGACGTAGATTATAAATGGCTCTGACAGCTCTTTTTTGTAAAATAAAGATAGATTCAATGTCAGCAGCTCGACCCCACAGTAAAATGCCATACGACATAATACTGTGGAAGTAACTAAAATAGACCAAACGCACGGTTTCTACATCTGTTAACTGTCTTATCTTTCTAACAGCATAAGCGGCTGAACTTAGCCGCCCCGCGAGAGATGTTATATGGGGTCCCCATTGTAACTTCTCGTCTAGCGTGATTCCTAGGAAAACTGTTTGATTAATAAATTCCAGTTTTTCTCCATTCAATATGATGTCACATTCGCTACTTCTAACATTTGGTAATTTAAATCTAATGCATTTGGTTTTTTTTTATTTAGTACCAGGTTATTTACCGTAAACCAATCTTGGACCTGAACAATAAAGCTATTCACGTCGTCAAGATTTTGTGACCGTCGGTTTATTTTAAAGATCAATGATGTGTCATCAGCAAATAACACCATCTTCGGTTGATTTTGAAATAAGGTTAGAAGAGTTCGATTATGAAAAAATTCATAAAAAAGGTAAGATGAATTGTAATGCCGATTCCTTGTCTCGGAATCCAATACTTACCACGGATCCTAGTGTCCCTTCTACTTCTGAAACCTATGAAAAATATTTACAAATTAGTCAACAACACAATAATTCCTACGACACTGTTATACAGGAGCATAATGATTCATTGCTTAAAACAAAATGTAAAATGATTACTTACCCCTCTGCCATCGACTTAGACGACTCGATCCCATATTGCTCTGAAATTCTACAAATGTCCAAGTTCGACGAAGACTTACCTGACATACGAAATTTAGAAAGAGAATTATATACGTTTCAAAGCACGTCCAATGAAAAATACGTTTTCACACATTTATTCTTACGTGTCCACCATTATGACGAAATGACTTACAAAGATATTTTTAACATATTAAGAGATTATCGGGAAATGATTACCGCATGGTATTCAGAAGAAAAAGAATTTGCTATTTCCGATTTCCAAGATCCATTTACGAAGTTATCGTTTACCAAAATATACAATATTATAGGATTTCTATTTCATAACACAGGTGTCAAAGTTCATATCTATCAATATCATATTCCCTACTCCCGCAGAGCTTCCCCGTATATTAAAAGATAACCACGACTCACCTTCTGCGGGACATCCGGGTATTTCTCGCATGTATGATAGGTTAAAAACTCTTTACTGGTGGAAAAATATGCGTCAAGACATAGAAAACTACGAGTATGTCAAGAGTTGTAGGTCCTGTCAAATAAACAAACCCTACGTTAAACAAATCGTGCTCCTATGATAATCACATCCACAGCTACGAAACCTATGGAAAAGGTATTCTTAGACGTTGTAGGACCATTACCCGAAACTCACGATTATCGTTTTAAGTTTATCCTTACATTGCAAGACGATTTAACTAAGTATTCACAAGCATATGCAATGACAACATGTTCCGCCGAAGAAACAGCACAAAAATTCGTGCTTTTCATTTCTCATGTAGGTATCCCCAGAATGATCGTGACCGATCAAGGGACCAACTTTACATCCGACGTTTTAAAACAGTTAGAGAGATTATTCGGCATTAAGCATATCTTCGCGTCTCCTTATCATCCACAAACATGTGGCGCTCTCGAAAGAAGTCATGCGACCTTAAAAGAGTACTTACGATCATATATCGAAGATAATCAACATACCTGGAGCTTATATTTACAAACTGCAATGATAGCGTACAATACTAATGTGCACTCCACTACCGGCTTCCAACCGATGGAGTTATTATTCGGATTTAAACCTTACATGCCCCAAAGTGCCGACACCTTAGAATTAAATACCTACACAGACTATATTCGTGCTCTTAATCATAGGTTATATTATAGCAGACAAAAGGCCTTGCAAAATATACAATCGTCCAAAGAGAAGTCTAAACAACGTTTCGATGTTCATGCTAAACCCGTAACGTATAAAATAGGTGACATGGTATATTTACGGTGTCATCATAAACAAAACAAAGCGATGTCTCCTATATGGAAAGGACCTTTTAAAATTGTCAAAATCAATGGTAATCATACGGTTACCCTTTTAATTAATAGAAAATACGTTCGTCATCACTACGACGAAATAAAAATTGCAACAGATGACTAGTACAATCTTTTCTATTTCAGGTTATTACTTCAGCCATCTTCGAGCCACAAATTCGTTACTCCTATCATAGGTAGTCCAGGCCTATACTTCGATCAATTATTGAACGTTACATTACAACAACATAACATTAGCCATATAAAGCCGCATTTAAATAAAGTCGAAGCTCTAATCAAAGAAGTTTCAAATTTCTGTGTTACTAGCTCTTCTAGTAAAATTCAACTAGAATGTACTAATCTACTATCGCCTTTACAAAACCAACATCTTAACAATGTTCGTAAGTTCTTGTCGATATCTTACCTTGTGCAAGATCAAAAACCAAACCGTTTTAAACGCGGGCTCATTGATGCTGGCGGTTCAGTTTTGAAATCAATCTTTGGAACTTTAGACTCTGATGATGCCTTAAAATTCTCAGATGCTATTACTAAAGTACAGTCAGGCGAAAAACAGCTAGCTCACTTAATGAAAGATAATATTCACGTTATCCAATCTACTATTTCAAACTTCAATAACACAATGTCTAATGTAAACAAAAATCAAAACCAATTAAATCAAAATTTAGACACTATTAGAATAGCTTTTGAGCAATTGTCTAATTCAAATGATAAATTAGAAATAAAAAATCATCTAATAATGTTATTGAACTCCTTAGAAAGCATTACTATAGCCTTGTCCTTTGACATTGATGATGTCAACAACGCTATCTTATTTAGCAAGCTCAACATTCTTCATCCAACTGTACTTAGTCCCTATCAATTATTCCAAGAACTAGACCTACATAAAGATAAGCTTCCTAAACATTGCGAACTTCCCACAAGTTTATCTTTAGAAAATATACACGTTATTATAGATATATCTGATTTAGTTTGTTATTATCATCTTAACAAAATTATTATTATTACCAAAATCCCGCTCGTCCTTCCACAGACATACAACCTCTATCACAATGTTCCTCTTCCAGCTCCTTACGACGTTACCAAGCCTGACACTTATATACTTATTGCTCCTAATAAACGTTATGTGGCTGTAACAATAGATCGTATGTTCTATTCACTATTAAATTCAGTGGATAAGTGTGAAGTGATTCATAATGAGTGTTATGTGTGTTCTTTAGGAAATGTGTACTCTACAATGGCGAATCCAACGTGCGAAACAATAATCTTAACTGAAGCTATAATTTCGTTGCCAGATTCTTGTAATACTAAGCTGTTACATGGGTCAGTCGATATATTTTTCAAGTTAAATAATAATAAATGGCTATTTGTACAGTCAGAGCCCGGAAAGGCTCATATTACATGTGAAAACGATCCTAGCAATTACGATGAGATCTTTTTCGGCACAGGTATGCTGGCCTTACCAAAATATTGTGTAGCTTTCTTTAAAACTTTAAAGTTTACGCCTAGTGACAATGTTATGTCTAATGTTACTAATCATATATCTAATTTTAATATTATAAAAGATGATTGCTGCGACAATCAGAGAATAAATAAAACAGTAGGACATCTCCCTTTTGTAAAGTTATTTAATGTTAACGATTTCAATTCTCTACTACAGGCAAGTGTGCATTTAAATGAATTTGAAAAAGAATTAAATAAAATAGAACAACCATCTCACTTACATAAATATAGTACTCACTATCTCTCGTTAACATACGTCGTCTCTACCATTGTCCTTGTTTATCTCTTGTATAGATCTAAGAAGTTGTTTTGTTCGACTAAAAACCCTCGATTATGTATTCAAGTGTTCAATCAATGTTATACTAAAAAGAAACAAACAGTTCAGTCTGTTCAATCCGTAAATAATCAATTCGCAGAATCCTCTGACGAAGATGTCCAAGGATCATGTAAATCCTTGCCTACTCCACTAAAACGCAATGTTATGACTTAGTTTTCTTTATCGACTGTAATCACTATTATTTTTTAAACAGTTAATTTTTGGTTTTATGGAAACGAATATAACTTGTACTAATATAAGTTCTTATGTCTAATTATAGATTAGCCCTAAGTTTGTAATAGCTACAATTATTATGTATCTTATAAATAGTTACTTGTAACCAAAACGAAGTTCAACGTTTTCATCTTAGATTTCTCATCACTCTTAATCGTAATGATCAATCTTATCGGGGGGGTTGTTATAAATTGTAAGATAGCCCTAACCATATAAAATTAATATAAACGCTGACGCCTCATAGGCGTCATGTAACGTTTCCTACCATTTCCCACAGTTGTTGTTTTTAGTTTAGGTAGTCATACTTTGAACTTCGTGACGGACACATTAAAATCATATTATTGTAAAAACCTTATTAATTTCAATTATATTCTTTCAAGTAAGGTTAAAATAGTTTTTTTTTTAAATAGACTTTGAACTTGCCCCGTAACAGCCCCTATGGTTTTATTTGAAGATGACAGTAAGGCTCTTTTTACAAATAACAAAAATAAAAATCATGAACTAGAAATAAATGATTCCCTTTCTAAATTAATAAATTGCCTTACAATAAATATTCTAAAAACAATCTTACAAAAACCCATTACATGAATTTCAAGAATAAAAACGCAAAATTAATTCCATTATCTATTGAGTACAATAATGCAACTGCTCAGATTAAATAATTATTTGATCTGAGTGCAACTGTATCTGAGGTTACAAGTGCAAAATTTCTGGGTATCTATATAGATTCTAATATATGGAAAACACATGTAAATAGTTTATTTAGCAAATTAAATCAATTCTCTTATGTCCTCTACCTGCTCAAAAAAAAATCTAAAATGATAATTAATATAATATTATTAGGTTAAGAATGAGTATCTGTACCTACAGCTGTCATCTAAGACGTCATCAACGTCTATAAAAGCGGTTGTCAACCGAGCCGCGCCCCTTTTTTTTCTGCCTGTCAGCGCTCGCGCAGTGAGGTCGTTGGATTTCGTCTCGGATCTTTGGCGATTAGGCAGTGATGGAATAAAAATACCAGATGAGATATGTAATGATGATGATCTATTTAAACACTAAGCCTGCCTATGTACAAAATTACATGTGCTAAAGAAGTAGTAGGTTTCAACACCATTTACTAAGAATCAACCAATAGCGACGAAGTACAAAATACTCAAAAACATAACAGTTTAGATATACACACTGAAGTTATAAATAGGAGTGACACACCGCGCGGCGCGCCAGTATGATGTCGTGCGGCGCGCGCGCAGGACGTGCGTGCATCCACAGTGCTCCCCCTCAAGCGAAGCGTACCGGTGGTTTGATGACACGTCCAGAGCGCGATGTTTTTATATCATCTGCGCTTGTAGGAACATTTACTACAGTGCTGTCTGCTTCGCATATGGTGAAAGCTGGCTTCAGTCGGTCAATTGATATTACCGCTTCTCTTCGGGGCAGTTGTAGGGTGAATGTTTTGCTATCTCTGCGTAATACTGTGTACGGACCATCGTATGGTGGCTGTAATGGTTGCTTTACTGCATCGACTCGCACGAACACTTGCTTACACGTCTGTAGGTCGCGGTGTACAAACACAGGGCGATTTGTGTCATGCGACTGTGCGTGAACCGGGCGAATATTGTTTATTGACGTTCTCAGCTTTTCGACATAACGTCGCTGTAGAATGAATACCTCGTATGTCAAAAAATCATATTTTTCTTTTTTTTTTAAAAATCGTATGAAAACCACGTATTTTATAATACGGCAAAGCTGCGGACCCTGTATAATTACTACTAATGCCATCTATGGAGTAAAACGAAAACCTCGTATCTATGACTCGTCAGCCATCTTGCATTCATAAATAAGATAACCGCGTAAAAAGTGCATGGTGTGGGCGTTGCTGTGTATTATTGAAATTTTTGAGAAAAATTGTGGATAAAGCGATCTGAAGTAAGTTTTATTTCATTTTTTAAACTTTTTAGTACGTTTTGTTTATATTTTTATATCTGGGGAGTTTCCGTTTAGCAATAAATAAGCGTTTGTTTATTTGGCGGGAATATTGCAATGAATACCTCGTATGTCGCCGCTAATGCAAACCAACTAATGACATACTAGGTTTTCACATTAGACTTTAACGGTTTAAATCGTCAAACTATTTACTCTCATTAATGAAAATAAAGTGATAACATAGGGAAACTTCATTTATGATCAATAACGGTTTGTATTGACAGCAATAAATTAAAAGTCACCTATGAAAACCACGTATAGTTGTTAATTCAAACAACATACGAGGTTTTCATGTCATGATTGTTAAAGATTTTATGGCTTTTCTTTAAAATTAAATTGTTAATATTGCTTTTTTTTTCAGGAAAATGTTCAGTAGGGGCAGAAAATTAGTGGCAGCTTGTCTTAATAACCATTCGCTACCAGAAGACTTAATCACCCTTGCTGACTTAGAAGAATCTCCGTCTTTGTTACAGTTGGATCCAAATATTGATAGACTAGCAGAATGGTCTGCAATGATATCTTCAGAACAGACACTGGAAAATCTTCCATCTACAGCAAATTCCGAGCTTGAAAACTATGAAACAAACAGAGCATTCGAAATTCCACCGTCGGCACCGTCTATATCCGCTGTAGGAGGCAATGACAACACTGAAAATGTTTTAGAGACTGAAGATGATACAGATTTCAGCAGCGACGACTCTGTGGAAGATCCGAATTTTCAGCCAAATGACAGTCCTGAAATTCTGAGGGAAATCTCAAATTATCAAAGAAGAAGAGCTAAACGAGGACGAAGTGATAAATCTCAATGGATGTATGAGCAACAGAAAAACAAACGATTGAAGGGTGAGGGATATCTGGGAAGAAGAAAAGACGAAGAGGGGAAAATTGTCTATGATGTACAAAAGGCGCCAAAAGAAATGAAACCTCGGTGTGAACATAACAACAACGCCAAATACTTTGAATGCTGCAAACTCTCGGATGATTCAAGATTACAGATTTTCAAGCATTTTTGGCTATTGAATAGAGAAGCAAAACATTGCTTCGTGTCATCACTTGTACTGAAAAGTGGTACTGTGCAAAAAAAAACTGCAAGCACTAACTCACGCAGAAGTTTTTCCTATAAGTACCATTTTAAAGATAACGGGGCAATATTAAGAGTTTGTAAAAATATGTTTTTAAACACGATAAATATCGGCGAATGGTCTGTTCACAACTGGGTTGAAAACACCATTCTAAGGAATACAGTGCCCGTTTCAGACAGAAACAGCAACAGAGGACAAGCAAATAATATAAAAAAAAAATTATTGAGAGAATTCTTCCATTCTCTGCCGAAGCTAGAGTCACACTATTGCAGAAAGAGTACAACAAAACTATACTTAGAACCCTATTGGCAATCTAAATCGGCACTTTTTAATGAATATTTAAAATATTTAAAAGACCAAAATACATCTCATCTCAGTGCCTCAAGGTATACATTTTGGGAAGTATTTGAGAGCCTGAATTTGTCCTTATTTCATCCAAAAAAGGACCAATGTGACACTTGCTGTGGTCATAAGGCTGGAAATGTTAGTGACACAGACTATCAATTACATCTAATTCAAAAAACCGAAGCACAAAGCCAGAAAGAGAAAGATAAAACAAACAATGATGATTCTGTTGCTGTATTTACAATGGATTTGCAAGCTGTCTTGCTTTGTCCGTATTTAAAAGCTTCAGCCCTTTATTACAAGATGAAGCTCAAGGTGCATAACTTTACGATAAATAATCTGAAATCTAAAGAAGGATTTTGTTTTCTCTGGGATGAATCTGAAGGAGGTTTAACAGCTGACGAATTTTCAAGTATCATAGTTGATTTCATAATTAAATATGTTGACGTGGCAGTCATTCGCAAACTGATTATATACAGCGATGGGTGCACCTACCAAAATAGAAATTCTATTCTTTCTAATGCACTTCTATTTGTAGCCGTTAAGACAGGTATAGTCATAGTCCAAAAATACCTTGAGAAGGGTCACACCCAAATGGAATGTGACGCGATGCATTCCACAATTGAGCGAAATATTAAAAATCGCGAGATTTATTCTCCAGCAGGGTATGTTGAGGCTTGTAAGACTGCCCGTAACAATCCTGGTCCCTACAATGTTGTCCAGTTAGACCATACAGCCTTCAAAAAATACAGCTCTCAACCGTATTTTTCATCAATAAGACCTGGCAATAAAGTTGGTGATCCGCAAGTCACTGACATACGTTGCCTTAAATATGAACCAGTGGGATCAATTAAGTACAAATTAAGTCATTCTGAAGAATATCAACTACTACCACGAAGAATACATACTCCAAATGCTACTGATTGTTTTCATCAGCTATATCAATCGAAGTTACCAATTACTCGGATAAAATACAACCATCTTCAGGAATTGAAATTTGTAATTCCTCGTGATTTACACCCATTTTATGATAACTTGCCCCATTCATAATATTTTTCTTTTCTTTTTATTAATTTCTGTACTGATTGAAATTGTTACCAAAAACTAATTGTTCACATTAAAATTATTTTTTTAATCTAATTCAGTGTCTTTATTTTGAAAACCTCGTAACTACGCAGATACAAGAAGAGAAAACCTCTTATGTCATTTCTCTAGCATAATCCAGTAAATTAAGACGTTGGTTAATAGCGTAAATAAGTACTTTTTATCATTCAAAACATAAAACAAAATAACATAAAAATATTTTAAATATTGACAAAATTAAACGTTTTTTTCATTTCCTGTAAAGTTTGGATTTCTGGACATACGAGGTTATCATTCTACAGCGACGATAATTACAGTCCATATTGTCTGCAGGTGACGTCACGAAGAAATCACCCGGTAGCCTTAGATTTTGACCGTATGTTAGTTCGGCTGCGCTTACATCTGTGTCGGTTCTGATTGCAGTACGCAGTCCCAGCAATACGGTGGGTAATTCTTCAATCCAGCTATGTTTACTGAGACGAGCAGTGAGAGCAGTCTTCATACAACGATGCCAACGTTCTATTATGCCATTGCTCTGGGGATGATACGGCGTAGTTCGTAGCTTCTTGATTCCAAATAATCTGGTCAGCGCGTTGAATAGGTGGCTTTCAAACTGTCGGCCTTGATCTGTCGTCATCCTAGCCGGACAGCCAAATCTTGCGATCCACCCTTCATATATCGTCTTGGCAACGGTCTCAGCAGTCATGTCGCGCACAGCGTGTGCTTCGGGCCAGCGTGTAGCACGGTCGATCATTGTGATGACGTAACGATGACCATTAGGCGATGTTCGTAGGGGTCCGACGATATCTACGTGAACGTGTTCGAAACGATGTGACTGTTCGAACGTAGCTATGGCACTTGATGTATGTCGTTGGATCTTAGACCTTTGACAAGCGACGCATGTTTGAACCCATGTTTTGACGTCTGTATTCATAGATGGCCAAAAGTACCTTCTCTGTATAAGCTTCCTCGTAGTTCGTATACCTGGGTGGCTGAGTCCGTGGATGGCGTTGAATGCGATAATACGGAACTCTTGAGGTAGGTATGGACGAACGTCGTGAGTTGAGGTTTCACAGTATATTTGCTGAGATGAGCCGGGTAACATTATTCTTTTCAATTGGACATTTGATTGTTGCTTTAGTTCGGCTATGTCCTTATCCTTTGCTTGTGCTTGAGCGAGCGCTTCGTAATCGATCGGGTTCGGACAGCTGATTGCATCGACGCGCGATAGTGCGTCTGCAACTACGTTGTCTCGCCCGCTTATGTGACGTAAATCGTTTGAAAATTCACTGATGAATAATAGTTGTCTTCGTCGGCGTGGAGTCTCAGAATCTGACGAGATTTTTTGCATGGCGTACGTGAGCGGCTTGTGGTCAGTGAATATAATGAGTTCACGACCTTCAAATATCTTCCTGAAATGCTTGGTAGCCATGTATATTGCTTGAAGTTCTCTGTCAAACGTCGAGTAATTTTGCTGGGCTGGTGTGAATTTTTTTGAAAAATAGCCAAGTGGTTGCCATTTGCCTTTGATTTGCTGCTGTAGAACAGCACCAGCGCACCGATCGGATGCGTCACACATCATTCCAAGTGGGACTGAGTGATGTGGGTGCGACAGATAAGTTGTTTCTGTAATACATTTCTTGCAGTTTTCGAACGCTTGAGATGTACCTTCATTCCACTGTATTATTGTTTTGTCTCGCTTTTTTGTGTTGTGCAAGTAGGTGTGTAGTGGTGCTTGAATTGCGGTGGCGTTAGGTATGCTGTCTCGGTAGAAATTCAGCATGCCGAGGAATCTTCGTAACTCTTCAATGTTTGTAGGTTTTGGATATTCGCTAATGATCTTGATCTTGTCTTCTGGCGGCTTAATACCCTCTGCTGATACTTTGTAGCCGAGAAATATTACTTCGCGTTGGCCGAATACACATTTCGAAGGATTGATAGTTATCCCATACTCGTCCAGCCTTTGCAGTACAGTTCGTAGGTGCTGTCTGTGTGTGTCTTCGTCTTCTGAGGCCAATAAAAGATCGTCGATGAATGGGTACACGAAGTCAAGTTCTCGTAGTACTTCATGAATGAATCGTTGGAAGGTTTGTCCTGCATTTTTCAAGCCTGGACACATTCGCGGGAATTCGAATAGTCCGAAAGGAGTTATAATTGCAGTTTTCTCTATATCCTCTGAACGTACTGGCAATTGTTGGTACGCTCGGTTCAAATCAATAGTGGAGAATATTTGTTTGCCCGTGAGTTGGTACGTGAAGTCCTTTATTCTAGGAACTGGATAGCGATCTGGTTTCATGACGGAGTTGAGCCGTCTGTAGTCACCACATGCTCGCAAGTCTCCGTTTTTCTTCGGTACTATATGTAGTGGGCTAGACCATGGACTCTTGCTCGGTCTGCACAATCCTTGGCTGATCATATTCTCGAATTCTTTCTTCGCTCGTTCATACATATGCGGTTGTATTGGTCGTGCTCGGGAGTATATGGGTGGTCCCGTTGTTTCAATGAAATGTTCCACTTTGTGTTTCGGGTTCAATTTCATTGATGATAGACGAGTAGTTCCAGGAAACTCTGCTAATATGTCGTGAAATGTTTGCTGTATATTGATACTATTGACAGTAGGTGTACTTGTATAGCGGCCTGGAGCTTTGGAAGTGAGCTTCGTAGTGTTGTCGATGAGTCGCTGGCTTCGTAGATCAACTAGTAAATTGTGATAGCCGAGGAAGTCTGCTCCAATAATTGGTTTCGTAACTGCGGCGACTATGAACTTCCACTTGTATGGTCGACGTAGATTTAGGTCGAGCTCCAGTGTCTTCTCACCATAAGTTGGTATTACAGTGTTGTTTGCAGCGTATAATTGATATGGTAGCGGTGTCGATCGTTTTCCTTTCGTTTTTGGTATAACGGATATATTGGCACCCGTATCTACCAAAAAACTAGTGGATGTCTTCTTATCAGTGATAAATAGGCGGTAGGATTTCTTGTCGACGTCAGGTTCCGCCACTGCCAACGCCTCGTTTAGTTTTCCGACTTCCCTTCATTGTTGTAATTGCACGGTGTAGTACAATGTCTTGCATTTTTTCCGAATCGCCGATGGTAAAAACAATGCGTTGACGGTGTAGTTGAACCAGTTGAACGAGAGCGGGAACGTGACGTTGAGCGCGCTCGGTACGAGTTGCGCCGGTAGTGTCGCGGCGGCGGCGTGCGCGAGCGGTCGTGATTCATGTGGTGGTATGACGTCCTCAGTTCGGCGATTTCGACATGCAATTTTTTTATTTCGTCGACGAGATTTTGTATGCTCGCAGGTGGGTTTTGCGCTTGCTGGGATGTCGACGCTGATGCGACAGACACTGCTGATACTTCGCATGACTGTTCAAGCATTTTGTTGGCGAGCTTGGCTAGTTCTTCGAGTGCTGTATCCTTACTTATTGCGTCACTTACTACAAGCACTGAGCGGACGTGTGCGGGTAGCAAGTTCATCCACATGAGCCGTAGTGTGTTGTCTGGCACCTTATTGTGAGCGAGATTGCGCATGCGACGTAATAATTGGCTGGGTCTCTGGTCACCAAGTTCCATATCCGAGAGTAGCTTCTGTAGCTGCTTGCCGTCGGATTCTTCGTAAACAGAAATTAGACGTTCCTTTATGGCGGTATATTGACGATCGGCAGACGGATTGTATAACAGGTCACATATTTGCTCGATATCTTCTTTTTGTAGCTGGGCGATGACCATCTGTGCCTTCTCTTTTCTTGAGTTCACGCGTAGCTGCTTCGAAAGTGATGAACCATAATCGAGGTTTGTCGCGCCAGAAAGGTGGTACTCGAAGGGATAGCGAAATACCGGCGATATGTTGGGGTGATAGCGGAACATCTTGTAAAATCGCTGAGCTTGCTCCTGCTGACTCCATGTTTTGCTTGTCGTTGTCACTCGGCATAGTTTTCTTGCGGTTGCTTCGTTCGGGGTCACCACTTTGGCGATTAAGCAGTGATGGAATAAAAATACCAGATGAGATATGTAATGATGATGATCTATTTAAACATTAAGCCTGCCTATGTACAAAATTACATGTGCTAAAGAAGTAGTAGGTTTCAACACCATTTACTAAGAATCAACCAATAGCGACGAAGTACAAAATACTCAAAAACATAACAGTTTAGATATACACACTGAAGTTATAAATAGGAGTGACACACCGCGCGGCGCGCCAGTATGATGTCGTGCGGCGCGCGCGCAGGACGTGCGTGCTGCCACAACAGCTAAGTCTTTGTTTGGCGGTCATTTCTTTTCTATGTGCGAATATTGCCTTCGTTTATTGTGTTTTGTTGAAGTTGATTGTTTCCTATTAAATAATGCGTGGCTATTTGTGTTAATTATTTAGCTCGTTATTTAAATATAAGTTAGGCTGAACTGACAGTTGTTTTTTTAAATTTAATTACCACTCCTGGTCCCTAAGATCAGAAGTGGGATTCGCCCTGGTCCACTAAATTTGATTTACACTAGGAAACAATCAACTTATGTCGTTGTTTAGAAAAATGCCTCAATCAAGGTCGCGTAGTGTGTCATCCGAATCGAACTACCCACAGAAACGCATACATAAACGTAAACGGCACCGTTCCCGCTCCCGCGATCGAGCCCGTTCGCGTTCTCGTTCACGCGATTGGTCCCGTTCCCATTCTCACCGTGTTTCACGTTCGCGAGCTCATCATAAGTCGCGTGACCAATCGAACCGAAGATCTCGTAGTCGGGAAAGCTTTGTAAAACAGGCATTGCAAACGATCGTTTCGCGTCTGAATGCAATCGAGGAAAGTTCCGCAAGTGTACCTAAAACTCCACCGCGACCCGCTGGTCACAGCACGCCTCAAGATGTGAGTGTACCCTCAACAACACAAACATTAACAGAGATACTAAACATGTTAAATCCTGCAATCAGATGGTTATTACCTATCCAATTTTGACCCCGCTATCCATGACATTGAGGTGTGGTGTGAAGAGGTGGAACGCGCTAAGTTATCAAATCATTGGAATGATTACGAATGTCTTTCGCGAGTGTCTTAACTGCCTTAAAGGCGATGCAAAAACCTGGCTTAGTGAGTGGAATACTAATGACCTGTGCTAATGACCGATGCTGGTCTAATTTTAAATTAGAATTTAAAACGTTGTACCCTCGCAAACTTGACTCGCCAATATTTTGTTTGAGGTTATGAATTCTACTTCAGATAAATATTCGACTTATGCAGAATATGCCCTGCGATCGCTTTTACGGTTGCGTATTGTGAAAGGTCTGAGCAATGAGCTAATGGCGTAGATCGTAGTACCGACTCACATGTTCGTGCAGCGGCCGCGAATGCCGACTTAACAATTGATAATTTGGTATCGTTTTTAGCAATTTATATGAAGCCTGCCCGTACCAAGGATGAGACACACGTGTCTTCCTCTAACACAATAAAAAGTCGCCATATTTCTACTAATGATAAATGCTTTTCTTGTGGTCAGACTGGACATAAAAGCTACAAGTGTCCGAAAAATCAGAAACCTCCGGAAAGTGCGGCAAAATCTTCGGAATAGTTTAGTATCTAGGCCGCATTATATGACATGGTCAGGTTAAGCCGAGTCAGCGCAAAATCTTAGCCTTGGTAAACACCCCGGCTCCGACAAACGTTAAACAAGTCCGGCAATTCTTGAGTTTAGCTGGGTACTTTCGACGTTACATCGGGGGTTACGCGACGAAAACGGCAAGTATCTCGTTTAACTAAAAAGGACGTGAAGTTCGAATGGGGACCCGAGCAGGAGACTGTTCGACAAGACCATACTTGCTATTTTCGAACCTAGCCTACCCACGGAGCTCCATACTGATGCTAGCAGTGCTGGATATGGGGCCGTACTAATGCAAGTCCATATCGATGGCACTAAACAAGTGTGTAGTAAAGAATATACCCGTATTTTAGGTTTTATTTAACAAAATTCAACATAATGTTATAATGGCACATTAATCCTGACAACTCAGTTTCTTCTTTATTTAAGACGTTCAATGTTGACCGAGGAGTTTATAATATATTACTACATTCTCCTAGGCTTATTTATTGTGCCACGTAGTCAGCTAGATGAGCAGGCGGACGTCGTACTCTTTCAGAACGACGCAGAGTCTCTGGCGTGATGTTCCGTGGCTGGACCAATTCGTTCTGGGAATCTCGCTGGCCATCTGTGTTATGATCATCGCCATCGACTGCATCGATGAATTCGTCGTCATCATTGGAATCAGCTTCATCCGTTTCTAAAGATACTCCAGCAGGAGCTAGGTGTCGATTAGATACGACAACTTCTCTACCACTGCTCAAACGCACACGAGAATGTTGAGGGTTACTTTCCAGAGTCTCTACTTCTTCAACCAGTGGATCATATTTGCTAGTTCGATTATGGTTTCGCATTAATACTTTTCCTGGGACGTTTAGCCATGTAGGCATCGACTGACCACTTGAGGATCTCCTGGCGTGAGAGAACATCCGCTCATGGGGCGTGCTGTTTGTAGCCGTGCAAAGAAGTGACCTTACAGAATGCAGAGCCTGAGTTAAAACTGACTCCCATTTAGTTATAGGCAGATCTCGGCTTTTCAGAGCCAACTGTACTGTTCGCCAAATAATTCCGTTGTATCTCTCCGTTTGTCCATTACCCTGAGGATTGTAAGGTGTAGTGTAGCTCGTAGCAATGCCCTTCTGGTGAAGAAAGTCTTTCATCTCTTTTGAAAGAAAAGATGTACCACGATCTGAGTGTACGTAAGTTGGCATTCCAAATATAGAAAATAAATCAGTCAGTTTATTAATAACCGTGTTAGTACTCAAGTCTGGGCAGGGATATGCAAATGGGAATCGAGAATATTCGTCCACAATCGTAAGGATATATCGATTGTTCCCAGTGCCATCTGAGGGAAGTGGACCTTTAAAATCTATCGATATTCTTTCGAATGGGGCCATCGCTTTTATTAGTGTTCCCATGTTTCGTTGAAATCGAGGCTTTACTTCAGCACATATAGAACAATTCGCAGTAATACGTTTTATCTCTTCAGTGGAGTAAGCTAAATTTTTGCTTCGAACCCAATGAAGCATTCTTGTTACTCCAGGATGACACAAGGTTTTATGCAGTTCTTTGAGTGCATTTTCTGAACTGTAAACAGAGGCTACTAATGGTGCATTGGCTCTTGATAAAGCATCAGCCGCTATATTTTCCTTTCCAGGGCGATAAACTATATCAAAATTGTATTCTGAAAGTTGTAATCGCCAACGTTGTATTTTGTCATTTTTAATTCTAGACGAATGCTGCTGATTGAACATAAATGCGACCGATTTTTGGTCAGTTATCAGTTTAAACTCTCGTCCGATGAGGAATTGTCTCCATTTCCGCAGACATTCGACTATAGCCGCGGCCTCCTTCTCGATGGCTGGGTGATTCCGCTCACTACTGTGAAGGCTTCTCGAGAAAAACGCAACTGGTCTGCCTTCTTGTGACAGAGTTCCCGCGATAGCATAGTCTGAAGCGTCTGTTTCAACAATAAATTGTATGTTATCATCAATTGCGTTTACTGCTGATCTGGCTATCTCTTGCTTTAGAGCATTAAAAGCATTTACTGCCTCAGAATCGAGAGGGAATGTACCTTGCGAAACGAGGGACTGAATTTTATGAGAGAATCTTGGCACATATTTAGAATAGTGAGCAAATAATCCCAATGCTCGCCGGAACGATGCCGAGTCTGAAGGCAGAGGCAGCTCTAATAGTGGACGTAGACGATCCGGGTCGGGTTTAATAACTCCATTGTTTATAGTATAATATCCTAGAATACTTATCTCTTTCAATGAAAATTCGCTCTTGTCAAGATTCAGTGTAAGGTTATACCGTTTGGCAATATCAAGAAATCGCTGCAGTTTTTGATCGTGGTCAGCTTGAGTTGTTCCACAGACTGTTATGTCATCCAAATATGCGTATACTCCTTTAAGTTCCTCTTTCGCAATTATATTATTGACAGTTCTTTGAAAAACCGCTACTCCGTTGGTAACCCCGAAAGGTATTCTACGAAATTGGTATAAATTACCTTCTGCTTGAAATGCTGTATAAGGTTTTTCTGTTTCGAGAATCGGAATCTGATGGTACGCACTTTTTAAGTCAATTTTGCTGTAGATTCTATGTTTGGCAACCTTAGAAACTATTTCTTCAATACTTGGTAAAGGATAAGCGTCTAGTTGCGTGTATCTATTTATTGTCTGAGAGTAGTCTATACACATCCTTTTTTTATGACTTTCATTTGTAGTTACAAGCACTTGTGCTCTCCATGGTGACGAACTAGGTTCTATAATTCCTTCAGCTAGTAATTTTCTTATTTCAGTACGAATAAACTGCATATCACCATCTGAGTATCTTCGTGACTTAACAGCTATTGGTTTGCAGTCTGGTAAGAGATTCGGGAATAAGCAGATTGGATCGATATTGGCTTGAGTTAGTGCACATAATTTCAATGGAGCTCCAGATCCGCCGAAATGCATTTCTAATGTATTATATCTCTTAAGAATATCATGACCAATTATGATATCCGTACATACGTTCTCCATTATTAATAACGTCCCAGGAAAAGTATTAATCAATGCTCTGGCTGCAAATAATCCGTTTATTTTTATCGGTATCATAGCTTTATCGAGATCAGTTGTAGCGGCCACGATACATGATAACAATTTCTGCGACTCTGCATTTTCCATAAGTTTATTCGGTTCCTCTATAGCATTTGTAAAAGCACTCCGTTGTGGTGGCGCAGTCACTGCACTTTTGCATACTTTTGCAAAATGCCCCCTTTTTCCACATTTAAGGCAGGTTGTACTAGCAGCCGGACAGTTTTGCCGTGCGTGTCTCTTGTTTCCACAGAAATAGCATAGTTCTTGGATGTGTGTTCTCTGATTGTTAATGGGTACCGCATTAACAAAGGTACTAGTATTAGGTTGCTGGTAATCATCACTGTGTATTCGCGCCATCTCTAGAGCGCGGGCCTGCTTGAATGCATCGTCTAATGTGAGAGTGCTATTTTCCAACAGTCTTTGACGAACTATGGACGACGAAAGACCTGATATGAAAGCATCTCTAATAAAATCACTCTCATTTTGTTCAGCGGTCACTTGTTTAAAATTGCATTCTTTTGAAAGCAGTTTCAAGGCTTGTAGATACTGGTCGATGGACTCACCTGGTTGTTGCGCTCGTTTTGCTAATCTGTGCCTGGAATATATTTCGTTAGGTGGCTTCAGAAATAATGCATCAAGTCTCTTTAGAGCAATATCGTAATCAGTGCAATCCTGTATGCGCATAAAAGTCGTAGGGGACAGATGATTCGTTAGTAATTGGAATTTAGTTTCTTTTGCAACAGTTTTCTCGTTCGTAGTTATAGATGTCAGAAAATTTTCGAATGTGCTTTTCCAATGTGTCCACTGAGGGGACAGATCTTGGCTTGAGGACGGGTCTCCGTCGAAACGTTCTGGTCGTAGATATTTTTCCATTTTGTTAAATAAATTGTAGTAAAGAATATACCCGTATTTTAGGTTTTATTTAACAAAATTCAACATAATGTTATAATGGCACATTAATCCTGACAACTCAGTTTCTTCTTTATTTAAGACGTTCAATGTTGACCGAGGAGTTTATAATATATTACTACAGTGGTGGCTTGCTTTAGTAAAGTTACACAGGGCGCTGAAAGTAGGTACCACTCCTATGAATTGGAGACGCTGGCTGTCGTCAGGGCATTGCAGCATTTCAGACATTATTTAATTGGGTTAAAGTTCAAAATCATAACTGATTGCAACGCCCTGAAACCAACCGAGCGCAAAACAAAGATTTGCTTCCTCGAGTGGCACGCTGGTGTATTTACCTGCAAGATTTTAACTTCACCATCAAGTAACGAAAAGGCGCACTAATGTCACATGTCGACGCTTTGGGTCCTTTGCCAGAATTGAATTGTTACAAGTTTGTGCTAGTCTTGATCGACTCGTTCACAAAATTTTGTCTGCTCTACCCTGTGTCGACAAAACGCAGAGGAATTAAAGCGCGTGTTTAATAACGCGATCTCACTGTTTGGCGTTCCAAAATTAGTAGTTTTCGACCGTGGTCGTATGTTTGAGGCATTTAGTTTTGTGAGTTTAGTTACCGAAATGGGCTGCAACATTCACGAGTAAAAAAATACTCGTTGGTCTAATTTGTTATGGAAACCTCAATTAGTTTTGAATATTACAAAACATAAAACCACGAAATCATCCGCTTTAAACTTGTTAATTGGCACTGAGGCGACTACACCTATAATTCCTGCGTTGGTGCGAGATTTGGTGATGGAGGACGCCAAAACAAATCGTGAGGCCTGGCGTGAGATATGCAGGAGCCGCGCGAGTGAGCCCCTTAAAAGGAATCAGGACGAACAAGATTCTCGCGTTAATGGACATCGTGGACATTCGTGGATCTCCAAAGGGATTTAAATTAAATGATTTAGTATTTGTAATGAAGAATTCACAGAGCACTGGAAAGTTGGACTCCGGGATGAGAGGCCCGTACAAGGTCACAAAGATCTTTCCAAGTGACCGGTCGAATTACTGACCGGTGCTCGAGGCAAGACAACCCAAGCTGCGGCGCAATATATGGTGCCGTGGAAAGGAGAATGGTGTCCTGACATCTGTTCAGCCTTTTTTTAATGTGAGTAATTGTTTTTATGTCACAGATTGGTTCGTCTATGTGATGCTTTTCGTCGGCTGCTCTACAGGAGCCGCGATGAAACGGCGCGAGTGCGAAGCTGGCAAACTACTGGCTTGATGCGCGCTGCGGTGCGACTACTCAGCCTCGCTGCCATGTGTGGTGACTGGTGCTGCAGTGCTGATTGAGAAGACAGATATGCGCTGCGGTGCTTCTGTCTTATGATGGATTAGTGCTGCGGTACTCTTCCACTAGTTTTTGGACATGCGCTGCGGTGCCTCTGTCTTGCAGACACGGCTTGTACGTGTATTATCGGACATGTGCTGCGGTATCATGATCTCGATATTGTGTAGAAATGCGCCGCGGTGCATTTGTTGCGTAAACACTTTCTAATAATGGGAATGTGTGGCGCCGAATGATACTCGTATAGAGTGATGGATGTGAGAACAATATAACTGCGATTGACTGAAAGCGATTCGATATCTTAGCTGGATTGTTTCATTGAAAGGGTTGATGAATGTTTGAATAGGCAAAAAAAATACCTTTTGGGTCCTCACTAATCATGTCATGATTTCAGGCGAAGATAACGGTGTTGACACGCAGGCAGGACCCTCGACCAATCCACCTGCGAGCCAAGACGAGGACCCAGCTCAAGATGCAGCCACCTCAGACGTGCCCGAGGACGGTGCACAGTCAGGAGAAGCCGTATTAGGTTAAGAATGAGTATCTGTACCTACAGCTGTCATCTAAGACGTCACCAACGTCTATAAAAGCGGTTGTCAACCGAGCCGCGCCCCTTTTTTTTCTGCCTGTCAGCGCTCGCGCAGTGAGGTCGTTGGATTTCGTCTCGGATCACAGCTAAGTCTTTGTTTGGCGGTCATTTCTTTTCTATGTGCGAATATTGCCTTCGTTTATTGTGTTTTGTTGAAGTTGATTGTTTCCTATTAAATAATGCGTGGCTATCTGTGTTAATTATTTAGCTCGTTATTTAAATTACCACTCCTGGTCCCTAAGAATATAATGCCTATTTATTGGTAACAAAAAGTAGTAATTTATTTTGACAAATCTTAAATACACAAGCTAACACTATACAGGGTGACATGTAATTTGACGTATTCCTTCTAGGACGTGATAGTGTGACACATTTGCAACAATTAAACACCCCATAAGCCCCAAGCAAAAATTGATGGAATTCGAGAAAAACTTTTTTTTTTGTATTTTTGAAAATTACTCAGTTTTCGTGACTAAATATCACTTTTCTCTAAACTCTAAAATTGAATGGCTTTCATTACGATTTCATTGGGTACCTAATACTTTAATAAACCTTTCGATGTAACCAAGTTTTCTAAAACATCAAACAGTAAAGATCAAATAGGTAGATGATTTTTAAATTATTTAAATTTACAGAAACCTGAACTTGTGCAAGAATTAAAACAACTGATAGTACTTCTTTCATAATAAACAGTTTATTTTTTAACATTAACAACAAAGAAAAAATAACATTGAAATAATTATAATTTAACTAACAATAATACCAAACCAACGCTACTCTTATGCTAGCTACACACTACATCACTGCACACGCAGCGACTTCGATCACCAGCGACGCGTTGCCAATGTTTAGCGACAAGTCAAAAAATCAGCAATCAAAATCTGAGTGTGGACGTGACATATTGAAATCGGTATCAAATCGCCGCCAATCAAAGGCGCTTCGTGTGATCTAGCGTAACGCTACAGTCTCATAAATATATTAACAAATTATAATAATTGCATCGAGCCAGAATGAAGACGGGCACGGTGTCTCTTCGCCCGGACGTCCCTCGCGCTCCACGCCTCCGTCCCACGAGCTACCATGTATCATAGAGCTATGATAGGTACTTATGCATTTTATATTATACTAGCTTATGCCCACGGCTTCGTCCGCCTGGATGTCGAAAAATATTCCACGGGTACGTACTACCGGGATTACATAAATAATAGCCGAGGAAAAGGTAATTGATTGCTACCGCTGCGCCCGCGTTGTCGTCAACCATAATTATTTTGTGATATCTTTTAAAGTATTAATTTTAATGATTTCAAGGCATATTTTAAATCTAAATTAAATGCCCAATTTCAATAGCACATTTTATTGGATAAGGATAAATATAATACCCGTCAAAATAGCTTTGGAAATAACAATTAAGTTTTTATCAAATTTTGAAAGATAACAATGGTTATTGTGGATCATCCTTAGAAGATAAACATATGCCATGACGGACTTTTTTGTTGAAATTTTCAAAATGAACCTTTCGGTAGAACATAATTTTTATGTATCTTTTACGATTTACGCGGCGCACGCCAGTAAAGCTCCCAGTCGGCATGATTTTTTCCTACATCTTCAACAATAATCATCATATTTCTGCCAATTTACACAAAACCTTAATTAATTATACACCAAAACCTTCTGCATGGATCACTCCGTCCATTGGTGAACACCGTTTGAAAATCCGTGCGGTAGTTTTTGAGTTTATCGCGTTCAGACAAGCAGACAGACGCGGCGGGGGACTTTGTTTTATATGTAATAACAATCAACAAAATAAACTATGTAGGTACCATTAAATTTTAACATTTGTACCACGGTCACATCGGTAGAGCAGCCCGCACCTACCTACACAGTGTCATACAACATGTAAAAAAAACCGGTCCGATCGGGAGGGTGTTGTTAAGTATCGTACTAATATTCTATTTGTGGGGTTAATTAAGGAAAAAAGAATTGCCTTTTTTTTCAAGGGGGTATTTTACCGGTATTGTACATGGGGCGCGGATGGCCGTCGTTTAGTAGGGTGTAAGTACAAGTCATAACTAATCCCTGTTGAAAATTTGCTTATTTTTAATGGATTTGGGGTAATTTTGTTAATGTTATTGCAGTACCTATGTGCCTCTTTCGGATCGGACAGGTTTTTTTTACATATTGTAGATATTGCCATCCACGAAGACGCGACCCACTTCGTTCCGCTTCGTGCTACAGTACAGCTTACAGTACAGCAATCGCGGAGTAGGGCGTGTGTTCGTGGATGGAACTGTCTATACTACAGCTGCTACTGCTGCTGCTTGAATATTGTGAACGCGTTGATACAACGCAAAACGGAGGAGCTCGTAGTAGGTTTTGTCCGGCATGGCATGGCGCTGGGCGGCACTACTCCGTCCGCCCGTCCGTCTCGACGCCATGCGCCATTGGCGGTAGGATGGATGCATGGGCGTACCCAGCTTGGGTGGGGGTGCAAATTAGAAATTTCTTAACAATTGCAATTTGCAAGTCAATTCAAATTTCTTACGTTATTTTGCAATTTGCAAGTCAGTGTCTCTTACTATAAGACCTTATTTACCGAATTCATGAAAAAGTCCTTCAATGGAACAGATCTAACTAAGAGAGATGTATTAATGATTGTAATGATTACAATTCTGTAAATACTTATTTTTTATGATCGAGAATCATATTTTGATCAAGATACAAAATAACACTGACCAAAGACTGACAGAGCAAAGCCCATTTAACACTTGTCTGTGACCATTGATCTCACCCATGTTTTAATGCGTCCGAGTGTACTGAATGACCATTCAATTGTAGCCGTAGAATAAAGTATTGCTAATAAAAATTATAACGCGCATCGCGGTTTTTTCTAAAATTAATGCATAATATATTGTAATTGTAAAGTTAGTCTTGATGTGACTCTAACATAACTAAAGTAAGTCTTGATGTGACTCTAACATAACTTTTATCGACAACAGTAGGTACTTAGGCATACAAAATCCAGGGGGGGCAGCTGCCCTCCCCTGCCATCCATGGGCGTACCGGGGGGGGGAGGGGGGCTGGGTACGCTCATTGATGGATGTGCTGCTCCAAAATACTAACACCTTACCCTACCGCTCCTTTAGAAGCCTTTCGCCAAGGGCTTTCCGAAATACCCTTTACTTTAAAACGACCTTATACAGGCTGTTAGATAAAACGACGATCATGCTTCAAGAGAGTCGGTCGGTAAAGTCATATTCTAGAGTAGGTAACTCATTTATTATGACGAAATATGAATTATTAACTGCAATATGAGAAAAAAAAACGGCTGTCTCCCACATCTTGATCACGTAGGTAGGTTTAGGAATACCTATGCCTACGCTACGCCTACGCCTATAAAATCTGCTGTTGCAGATTTTATGGGTTCTGTAGCCAAGTAACGGTGTATTTTGTACCATAAGGCCCCGTTCAACCAGATTTTTTGATTTTAGTAGCATTCGGCATATCAATGAAAATTGGAAGGCGATGTATTTTATGCATCGCTTAAAAAAACCGGCCAAGTGCGTGTCGGACCCCGCACAATGAAGGGTTCCGTAGTTGGGATGAATTTATCCCAAGAACTCTCCCATACATTCCAACTGCAAATGTAAGTTTATTCGCACAATATTGAGAGATTTACTATGTTATTGTAAGACCATAGAGTTCTTATAGGTTTCCCTGTAATCTATGAGTAAAGAACCATTCTCCGTATTTTTTTAAAAATTTTAGGCTCAGTATTTTCGGAGATGTGGGAGAATGGTAAATTTTCATTTATTTTCTTATATATCTTTAAAAGTATTTGTCATAAAATTATAAAAAAATATATACACACGGTACAGTTTGAAAACTTTTTAATTTCAATTTGTCCCCGAAGAGTGACCCCCATATTCAAAATTAATTTATTAATGTTACACTTCCGTGTTTGGGTCACAGAAATTCCATATGTGTATCAAATTTCAACTAATTTGGTCCAGTAGATGCGGAGCTAATTGGCTGTGACAGACGGACAACCAACCAGACAGACACACGAGTGATCCTATAAGGGTTGTGTTTTTTTTCCTTTTGAGGTACGGAACCCTAAGTATAGTTTAGTGAAACAGCGAAAAAATAATTTGGGGTGGCACTCCCCACAAATGTAACCAAGGGTTGAAAAATAATATTGAATGCACATAAACCTGTGGGGTATTGTTGGAACCCATAATTAAAAAGATTATTATGTTTTTGGGTCAGATTGCTTTTAAGTCAATAGTTTTTCAGATATGGGATACTTTCGGTTACAACCGCAGAAATAACTTTGGTTTCCACAGTTTTTTCGAGAATTTCTTACTAAGAAATACAAACTCCTTTTTGCGGCCAATAAAATCAATACTGTGCATGTATGAATATTCAACCCGACTACGAACCTTTCACTGTCCGTGAGCCGACCCCCACTTGGCCGTTCTATTTCACATTTCTGAATTGGTGCCACAGTAAGTTGTTCATTTTCATGAGTAGGTACTTACTACGGTCGCCCTCGTTTAACTTGTGTATCGCTTGACCTATTGCTCTGTATAGGTAAGTACATATATACTTAAGTCGTCACGTCAGTGGATTGTACCCGTGCCAGGCAGGGCCGGGTCGCCGGCAAGTACCTACACAATTATATACTTAAGTCGTCACGTCAGTGGATTGTACCCGTGCCGGGCAGGTCCGGGTCGCCGGCAAGTAACTACACAATTATATACTTACTTAAGTCGTCACATCAGTAGATTGTACCTGTGCCAGGCAGGGCCGGGTCGCCGGCAAGTACCTACACAATTATATACTTAAGTCGTCACGTCAGTGGATTGTACCCGTGCCAGGCAGGTCCGGGTCGCCGGCAAGTACCTACACAATTATATACTTTAGTCGTCACATCAGTAGATTGTACCCGTGCCAGGCAGGGCCGGGTCGGAGGCAAGTACCTACACAATTATAACCCTTGAAAGATAATTCATACTAAGTAATTAAAACTAATTACGTATCGGTGGCAATTAATACGCCCGAAGCTCGTGAAGTCACGCCAGTCACCGGACTACCTACTATCTTTTCGGTAGGTAGTTCTTTGGCACTCAAATTTTGGCCCCCGTTCTGACTCTGAGGCTGAAGCATCGTGGAGAAGTACGGTGTGCCCGGCGAGCAGCACTTTCCCACTGTACCACTGGTGCACTAGATAGTGGCTGTGACTTGCGACGGAGGCGGCCCTACAGAGCCCCACGACCGCTTCGCTCTATCTAAGTTAAGCTATACCTATATAAAATTACGTATCCGCCGTGGCGTACTGGTGCTCGGCGGATACGATACGACTACGGACACATTTCTCCTCATAAAAGTATTGAGCAAAATACAAAATCTGATTACAGAAAACATGATATCGAAAGTAAGACTAAGTACATTATTTTATATTCGATCCACAGCCACTTTACACGCATGAATAACTTATTAGATATTATCTTCATACACTATAATAGCAAATTATAAATTGTTCATAAACGTTTATAATTGACACCAGCAAAAACTTATTCCTATTATGTTTACAAGATATCACGGTCGCCCTTTAAGCTGCGCGCACGAAACCTGCGGCGGGGAGCGGTCGAGCGGGGCACGGAACTAGCGGCGCGCCGCTAGTTCCGTGCGCGCCGGGTACCGACAACCGTCGCCGGAGGTGCAGTTACTTCATTGAATACAATTATCGTGAACGTGGAATAACGATTCCTAGCCAAAAGGTACTGACATAGATACCTAACGTACCAATGGTAACTTGATTTCTCCATAAAAGTATCAATCAATTTATTGTAGTATTACCAACTAGGTAGTTATCGTTAACTTACAGTCCTTCGCCTCGGTTCCGATTACAATGAAAAGGTCATTGCTGTCAGTTCTTTCATTTAAGAACGAAACTGCCTCAGGCGTATGCGGGCAAATTATTGACCGACTAGGTCAAAGGAATCTGTCCTACTTGCTATAAGCTATCTAGTGTGAAATGGATGCAACATTAAGGAAAGTAAAGTTATAACTTAACTTATATATCTGTAGTTCAAACTTAAAACGTTTCAAATGAACGAACAGATTCTTTACAGTTTAGAGCCAAAGACGTTATGATCAAGACTACGTCACGGCCATACGGTAGCCAGACGTGAAATATAACGTGTGGCCAGCTTGCCCAGAGAATGACACCACAGCGCGTCGCGTCGGGCCAGTGGTAAAGCGGGCGCTCTAGCCGGGCAGTGGCGCCTCCTCGTAGAAGTCAGGCTCGTCGTCCTTGTCGATATCTTTCTGGGCGCCATCCAACTGCCAATTATATATTCATAGTTTAAAATTACCTGCCACATTCTCGGAAACCGAAAGCACAAAATGACTGCGTGTGAACGTTACCGCTCTGAGCTGCAGCGGCGTGAACACGTAAGCCAGAGACATGCGGAGCGGCACCATCATGACCAGAAAGAAGGGCATCGCGAGCGAGAAACGCGACGACTTGACAGCGTACAACACCGCCAGCCCCGCCGCCTGGATCAGTGTGAACATGTGCATCTTCAGCGTCGGCACCTGCACACAAACACTCCATGAGCGACGTTCGGATACACAATAGATAAGGCCCGGTGGGCACTGAGGGAGTCTGGCCAGTGAATACGTACCCGCCTGACGTAAGGAATTTGGGGGTGATGCTTGACAGGCTTGAACAGCAGGATGCAACGGTCCCAGAACTGGATGCCGCCGAGCGCAGAGATGCCCATGTACAGGAACACGCCGAACAGCACGGCCATGGGCACCAGGCGCAGCCACCGCGCCGCCAGCACCGACACGCCCACCAGCAGTGCCACCAACAGCGCCGTCAACCGCTGCTCTGTAACGCGAGCGCGCACATCACTACGTGCGATGATGCGACCACGCTGTCGCTGACCCCTGCGCTATGCAAAGTTCGTTCGACGGAACGGCAGTATTTTTCCGTACGTTGCATTTTATGATAAGGGACAGTCGGTTTCACTTTCAAGTTATTTCCTGGAAAAGTAATTTGAATAGGCGTACGTAGGCGGATGCAACAGAGACAGCCATAGTCTGTGCTGCATTATCTTGCGAATGGCTTAAAGCAGTAATAGTCCGTCCGAACCCAGCTGCAACACAGCGGTTTGTAATGCAACCGCATTTGTTTGTATAAGGCAATGAAAAGGCGGATTCAACGCAGACACCTATATTATTATTTCCGTTAGATTATAAACTTTAGGAAAATTGTGAATTGGGTGAAATGTGTTAGGTTAGGTTACCTCCTCGTGTGCCTGATACCTGCTGGTCCCTTACAGATTCGTTCCAGAGGAAGAGCAGTTGTCGGGCTGGTGCAACCTGGGTATGGGCAATAATCTCTTCTTGAAAAAGGTCTTGGAATTTTTCAGAGAGGATATTGTCTGCGATGTTCTTCCAGATGTCCAACTGATCAATCGACATTCGTCGATTGACACTGGATGTGACCCTGCCACTACCGTGCAGGCGCACCAACGTGGCTGTTGTTTCTGTATCAAAAAGCAATCTTGAGGAGATAACTTTTGGCGGGTTCGCTGAGTCGGATTAGCCGAAAAGCTAACGGAGGCACGCATAATGCCGCCGTCGGGTGCTTGGCTTAACCGCCCGGCCCAGAGGAAGGGCACCTATAAGATAAAAAATCACCTAATCCTAAGCTTTGAAGCGTGGTGAGAGGAAGAATTGAGTGGCTGGTGGGGGACCAGTCGCTAGCGCTTCCCCTGTAGATACCTGGTATATATGCTTACCTAGTGCAAGAGGCTCTGCCGAGGTGGAAATTTATATCTCCTCACTACTCGTGGGAACAAAAAGGAACATTCTAACAAAAACGAACAAACTAGAGACGTGGATGGTGGTATCGCTTGCCGGTGACGACAACTAGAGTCGAGGAGGCTCCCGTCCCTCTGGGGACCAAAGCATGTCGGACCAGGACTTGCGCGGGCGTTTATGGGGCAAACGTCCGCGCGCCTATGAGTCGGACTGCGCGGTGTCGGTGGGTCTATCCTCGAGCGAGGGAAATCTTTCGGCCGCTAAATTGCCCACTGCGAGGAGAGAAGAGGTCGCATGTCATCTCTCGGAGCGCCCGCTCCGATGTCATCGCGTGACTTTCGGGGTCGCTGCAAGTGCCCTGATACGCCTGGAGTCAGCGGAGCAATCGACTCTGGCGACGAGTCTATAGTATTGGTCGGCACTAAGATGGAGCTCAGTGCCGCAAAACGAGAGGGCCGCATGGCGGTAGTAACGGACGAAATCGCCGAAATGGCAAGACAGGCGAGAGAAAGGCGGTTACAGACCGCCGCACATACCGGTATTTGCACGATCTACGCGGATAAAAGTCCCAGTATCCCAATAACAAAAACATTAATAAAAACGAGTTCCACGAACAGAGGACGAACCAGGGAACAATACCCATCCTCGATCTACCTGCCACCGCACACCCCGCGCGCGTAGCGTCAGTCGGAATTCGACCATTTCGACTAGTGTACGTATCTGTTCTCGGTGCTTTTCTAAAGTGTATTTTTATATTTTCAAGTTGATCTTACGAATTGAAAGTGATGGATTCTGATAGAGCAGGTAAGAGACTTACAAACTACATTAATAAAGTTATGATCTACTAATAAACAACATTGTTTTTTTATAATGTATGAACTCATTTCCATACCGTGGTTTTCTTTAATATTTTTTCTTTGCTAGTGTGTTTGTTTGTGTATCGGGATAGATCGGGCTATGGTTATAATAGGTTATTATTTGAACTTTTTTCTTATAACTACTATCAAAAACATCTCCGGAAACTTCCGGATAGATTCATTTTTGGGGGATTAAAGATATTTAGCAATAAAATGCGATTTTTGTAAGCGACATAGTGTACTTTTGTTTTAGGTTCACAGGGTGCGTCAGGAGTAAGGATTGTAACCCAACAATACTTGTTTGACCGCATTAAGAAAGAAAATTTGCCTAATTTAGATGCAAAATTAAATCATCTAAAAGATCAACTTTTGTCAGGTGAAGATTACAATGAACACCAAATTGTTAATTTGAAACGTAGTTTTGCTCATTTCAAATCAAAACTCAAACAAAGGTGGACCAAAGCTCATTATAAAGAAGACATTTTTCTAAAATACAACCGGTTATGGCTGGAAATTACGTTTGAAATCCCTGTTGTTGAGACCTCACAAAAAAGACCGGATCGACCACCCAAATCGTTCGAAGAGGCAAGTGAGAGGTGCAAAAGGCGAAAGACTGAGGAACTTCGTTCTGGTTTCAAAAAGGAGATCATAGTACACGCTGCGCAAGTGGAACTGGGAAAATCTGAGAATACAGATGCATCAAATGTCCTTAAAGATATCACCAGTACTCCGACACGAGCAATTAAATATAAGAAGGCATTTTGTATTACAAAATCAAGTATAGAGCAGCCCTCTTTGACACCAACGCAAGCGTTGCAAATGTTTGTAGAATATACAGATTTGACACAAGGACAATACGAAATTATAAGAAAGACAAATAAGAAGTTTTTCCGTGTTACAGTGCGAAACAAAAGGCCGAGAAGAAATGTTACCCACCTGAAGAATCGTGTACAGTAAAGAATACCAGTGCCGAAGCCCAGTTTCGCCGCGATTTTGTCGACTAATAAGATTCCGTTTCATCAAGGAAAAAATGATGTCACTGAAGAGGAAATAAGACATGTTAAAAGCGCTATTAGCTCTTTAGTGCCCACAGAGGTCGACATAGCAAGGAAAAAGTTCCTTATTAAACATACATTCATAATGACAATGGTAGATGGAGAGGTCTGCAATTCAGCCACAGGCACAAAGTCTACAAGTAGGTGCTACATTTGTGGAGCAACATCCAAGGATTTCAATAAATTGGAATATACAAGAGAAGTGAATTTTGCAGCCCTTGAATTTGGCATATCGGTATTACACGCCAGAATTCGTATATTTGAAAGTATTTTACATTTAGCCTATAAACTACAAGTAAAGAAATGCAGGGAAAAAAAATCGCAAGAGGAAAAATACATAGAAGAACGGAAAAAAATAACATACAAGAAAGGTTTCGCACTGAAACAGGTCTAATAGTAGATATGCCAAAATCCAATTTCGGGAATACAAATGATGGAAATACCAGCAAAAGGTTTTTTGAGAAGCCGTGATTAGCTTCCGATATAACAGCTCGGCTGGCGGCTTCAGTTATGATCTAATTTACAGACCAAAAGTTATATTAGAAGCTATTTCAAGCGGGTACCAAATTGACATTGAATGTTTGTAAATATGTGAGCACCATGTATCTATCACATAATTAGTTTATCTGTTGTTGCTTCATTTTTAATTCTTAATTCTTTTTACCTATTGTGGTATAATAATTTTATTCTAGGTGCATCGTCCTCACATAACTAATGTATCGTCTAACTAATACCGTCCTCATATAGCTAATGTACTTATACAAAATATTGTAAAACATTTTAAAAGAGAAACGGTGGAGTTTCTTGCCCATTCTTCTCCATGCGAAAACTACCTTTTGGAAGGGGCGACTAGAATCATTTCATTTTTTTTGTAAATTTTTGACGTTCAAAAGTGCCTTATAAGGGCCTATTTTAAATAAATGATTTGACTTTGACTTTGACCCTATAAAATACGAAAGATATGCTTCAGAAACTGCTCTTGTTTATGTTAACTTATATGAATGGCATCCCATGACGCCAACAATGCACAAGGTTTTACTCCATGGCGCAGTTATCATAGAAAAGACATTATTACCAATCGGGCAGCTTTCCGAGGTAGCAGCTGAGGCTCGTAACAAACATTTTAGAGAATGATGTTACCACCAAGATTTTGCTAGGAAATTTTCCAGAGAAAGTTGCATCCAAGATATTTTTAACCGCCTTCTTCTTAGTTCAGATTCTTTGCTAAGTAGTAAGCGAGCAGTAAAAAAAGGAAAGCAAACACATTTATGCCTGAAACCTTGGCCATGTTTGTATCTGCGGAACCAAATATAATTGAAAATTCATCAGAGAGCGATGAAGAAAGTTTTACAGAAACTTAGCATTTTTTATTTTTTTCCTGTAGTCTATGTAACCTATCTAAAGTTTTGTGAATAAATATTATTTTGTAAAAATATGTATTTTTTTTCTTATTGCGTCCAAATAAGCATCAAAAGAATTTTGGCCCCGTAGATCGTGCAAATACCAGTATGTGCGCTGCTGCCACTCAAGGAGTGACGGCGGCGGCTCTTAATCGCCAGGTAATGGACGGCGGTTTTTTTAGCCGATAAACCCTAACCCTATTATAAATACCTACATTCTGAGCAAATAAATGAATATGAGTATGAGTATGAGTGGACGTACCGACGTAGTACTAAAAGTTGTATCTGATGTACGTGTGCACGTGGCGTGTCACTGATGTATTTGGGAAAATCTTGAATGCTCGATTGGCCAATATGCAAACGAGGAAGGCCACTTGCAGCGCAAGAACAATCCCGTTCGGGGCCCATACAAGAGGCCAGGAAACCCGAGGAAAATAAGAAGCCTGCGGAGGAGGCCAAAAAGCATGCGAAGGGGGCCAAAAAGCATGCGAAGGGGGCCAAAAAGCATGCGAAGGGGGCCAAAAAGCCAACGAAAGGGACACAAAAGTCCGTGGACACGCAACCTACTGCTACGCCGCTGGCCAGTTCGAATGTTTGGATGACGGCCGTCGGCCGTAAAAAGAAAAGAAGAAAGGGTGGCAAGACAGTGCCGGAACTGGCAGGATGGTCCCCCAAGGATACCAGAAAATGCCCAAGGTACGCGTCTCTCGCTCCGCGGCTGTAGTATCACACTACTCATTACAATGTTTTTTTTTATGAGTTGTATTACACTATGTGGTTAGGTAGCGACCTCGACAATTGATCATATATTATTCTTGCCTGAGTAATCGGCAGCAAGTTCGTCATGCTTCCTTAGATGTCACTGCTTAGCGTCCGGTCAGGTCTTTCCTCAAATATGGCGAGGGAGGTGATGACTGATTTTTGCGTTATGCTCGTGGAAGGGTGCTGCTTGTGGTGACTGGTCGTCTTGCTGACCATGGTTTTGTTATTGTTATGACTGTTAATTTATTTTTATTTCGATGGTCCTAGTTTATCATATGTGACTTTGAGTAACAGCTTTATTAGCTATATGTAAGCGGGTACGCCCTATATGCCTGCAGGCCTAACATGACACACGCAACAATTACTCACTCTCGCGTCAGTAATTGTCGTCTATTTCTGTCACTTTTCTCTATTCTATTCTATTTTTATTAAATGGCAAGCAAAGCCGATGTCGACTATTCTGCCAATGTCTAAAGTGCATTAGAAAACAAGTGTGCATGAAGAAAAAAAAAAAATAAAAAAAACCAAAAATCCAACAAAGAAAATCAATAAGTGAATAGACAAGTGATCTTCGATTGATACAGTTGAACACAATGTAGATCTTGTTGGGTTAGTACGGGACTGAAACAAACAAAAAATAAAATAAATAAATATTATAATTGTTAAAACATAAAATATACGCATACCACACACACAGAATTTACAGTTTTATGTTATTGTGACGGATAATGCGCCACGAGCAGTTCAGGAGAGGAATGTGTTAACAAGGACGAAAAGTTAGTCGAAAGTGGGATTTTAAATTTAGGGAGACGGCTATAGAGATCTAGAGGTGGAACGTTGTTTGAGCATTCAAAGAAGATGTGATCCAGAGTGCCCTCCTCCAACCCGCACTCGCAGAGAGAGGAGTCCCTAACCCGGATTTTTTGCAAGAACACAGGGGTACAACAAAACCCCAGGCGAATACGACAAAGGACGGATATAACAGTTTTGGAAACTTTGTGGTAGCCGTAGAACCAAGGTTTTGACTTCACGGCTGGTTGAACTGCATAATAACACCTGCCCCTTATTCTTTAAAGATAAAGATAAAGATAAAGATAAAGATAATTTATTTGTTCAAAACATGAGTATACACAACACATGGCATGCAAGATGTTACATCAATAATATAGCAGACAGTCATGTTTTGCCTGAATGGCGTACAAATGAGAAACAGGACGCTAGACAGCATCAATTAATTTTAAAATTGTCCATTATACACATTTATAATTAATCATTTAAATTAGAGCATTACTTGAAATTTGGCGGTACAATAAAATAATGTCATAAGCTCATCATAATAATACAATAGAAATAAAAAAAAAAAAAAAATCAAATGTCAAATCAGGTATTAATAAAATTAGGATGTCAATAAACAAGTCAAATTAAATTGTCAGATAAGATTATCTTCCAGAGTTATTCCACTGTTCCTGCCATGAAGATTGAGCGACCCCTGATGAGTATTATGGGTAAGATCAGCTACTGCTGATGAGCAAGCATCTTTGGCCAGAGCATCAGCGAACTCATTGTCCTTAATGCCACAATGACTAGGTATGTCACTTTTCTCGTTTTCTGACAGCGCTTCCATACAAAATAGTCGACTCCTGTCAAACTTGATGTTTTTTCGACAAACCCTAAACATGGCACCTTAATTATCTCGATTTTTGACAATTCAACTCGAGATAATCTCGATAGTCGTTTTTACTCGTCCTCGATTTTGACGACGAGAAGAGTAGACAACATTATGATACAAAAAAAAAAAAACTCCAAAATAACATGGCAGTTTCATAATCGTACTTATTTTAGTCATCACTTCATTTTACAATATATTAGAAAATACTTAGTTTTAAACTACTATTTATTTTGGAACGACGTGTTTTATATGGAATTGTTCACTGTTTGTATGGAATATATGAAAAATTATTACCTACATGTTGAGTATTAGGGGTTTATGGGCTTCATAAGGGGGGTGAAATATTCATTATTTTTGCGATAGGACACACCATTTTCAAGATATAAGCAAGATAAAAGAAAAAAGGATACAGCACTGTTTTTGCACCGTCGAGTTGTTGGTGTGAATTTTAGTTCATGACAATAAATTTCCACACCTTTTTAATCGGTATTAAAGAAAGAAGAAAGAAAGAAAGAAAGAAAAAGTATTTATTGGGACAAGCACAGGAGATCTTAATTAAACTAAACTCACACTCACTAAAAATAAAAAATAAAAAACAAACAGAGTAAAAATTAATATGAAGTGCAAAGTCCTGTGCGAGGCCAAAAGGCTCCTATCTCAGCATGATGCTGCGACATTTAATAATAAATGTCACAGCGCTGGTATTCTGATAGGGCCTGCAGTGATGTCACGGACAGAAAGATTCATATACATAAATACAAAATAAAAGTATTTAAACATAAATAGGTACAAAAAATAAATCATAATGTTGTCCGCGTGTCAGCACCCGACGTAACATCAGTTACTTGTCTATGCTTTTAGTGTCTGTGGCATTGTTGTGACAAGTAGAGAGACGCAGACGCCGACACCGGCCAAAAATTGTTTTAAAAATTGTTAACATTACGGCTGTTTATTCCTACATCATAAAAGTGAATATTAAAGATTTTTTGGTAGTCAGTTAAAAATAGTCAGATTTACGTACGAAAAACGTCAAATTCAGAAAAGCAAAATTGACATTTTCACTAAATTAATAATAATAACCCAGTGCCATCTTAGTGCTGTCAAACTAAAATATAGTTAAGTTGGTGACTTTAGTCTATTTCAGAATGTGAAATCGTCGTTTGACAGGAATAACCTAAATTTTGGTGATTTTTTGTCTAGTTTATTACTATTTGTGACAAGAGAATCGGCACCATTGAATGAATGAAACAGAATATCAAGCCGATCTTGCTATCATAAAAATAATTTGTTTCGACCTTGCAACATCAGTCTCTGGTAGCGAGATATAGAAGTGTCAAAAGTGTGCCTTTTTTGAATATACTCGTCGTTTACGGCCATGTTCCCTAACATGACCGTAAACGATGAGTAAACTTGTTAGTTGTTATTACTTGTATGTTATAATTAGGATGACGTCAGAATCGTAGACAAATTTCGACAAAACGAGAAAAAGAGCGTTCTCGCGCTTGCCTAGCTAACATGAGCTCTAGAGGCTTTTATTCGGTCGGATTTCGATGTTTTTTTGGCATATTGGCGTGTGCTAGCTGACATTATGGCAAATAGTTTTATTTAATGTTTTGAGTAACGTAAATTATTTTGCTCCTCTGGCGGAGGAAGCGGTGTCCCAGTGCAGGGTGTTACTGGTGGTGTCCTTGGACATCTCTAACGCATTCAATAACCTGGCTTGGAGTTGCATTAGGGAGGTGTCACGTTACTACCGGTTGTCCCCCTACCTCTGCCACGTTTTGGGGGCTTATCTAGCGGGGAGGTGTGACACCTTCACGGGACGCGACGGCAGAGCCCGGCCCGAGATGTCGTACGGTGATCCACAGGGTTGGGTTGTGGGCCCTCTCCTGTGGAACATCGGATACGACTGGGTGCTGAGAGGTGAGCTTCTGTGCTCATGCTACCTGCCTGGATTCAATCGAGGCGATCCAGACAGTACTCGACGACTGGCTCGGGAGCAGGCACGGCTCCCTGATATTACGGGCGACGCAAGTGCTCTCGGGGCATGGTTGCTTCGGCAAGTACTTGCGCCGCATAAGCAGGGAGCCGGATACAGCGTGGCATACGCTGGCCGAATGTGTCGCACGGGAGGAGCCACGCCGTGGCCTCGTTTCAGAAGTAGGACACGACCTGCCACTGCCGACCGTAGATCGTGCAATGGTCGGCAGTGCAGAGTCCTGGGAAGCAGTGGTATCCTTCTACGAAAAAGTTAACTCGCAGAAGGAAGCTGCAGAAAGGGAAAGGCGTACTGGACGTCGGCGGAGGGCAGATAACGCCCTCTTCCATACCCCCTAAATGGGTCCAGGGGCGACGGACTCGGGGATATCACGTGTTTCATCTCTCAACGAGACACGACGTGTTGCCTCGCCAAGCACCAACGCAGTGTGAGCCACACTGCCCAAAAACCCCATTTATATAGGTTTACTGCTCGGTCCATCTCGGCTAACAGATGTCGATTTCTTACAGGGTTCTTTATGACTCTTTAAGAACAGTTAAGCGGATTAGGTTACTAAATAGATGTCGTATATTATATTTTAGTGTATTTTTTTTACTGGGCTAGTTTCAACTCCCCCTACGGGACCGGGCCCATAGAGGGCGGGTCGTCACCAGTCCGGGGCAGCGGAAGTTGCAATTGCACTCGCAGACCCCCGACGCAAGTGTGCGAGGGACCCCTCTGCAAACTCTAGGGTGGAGGACATCCTTGTGGATTACCAACAGAAAAAAAAATAGATTGAATTCGCCGTGTCCTCGTGGATGCAATTGGTGACGGGAATCTCTCACGTGCGGCCCTGATCCAGGCCATGGTACGGAGCGAGAAGGCATGGGAGGCCGTCACCTCCTTCTGCTAAGCAGCAATGCTCGCGAAGGAGGAGGCGGAACGCGTAAGGGATAGGCAAATTTCGCGCCCTCACGCCCCTAACCGCCGCTCGGGGAATCGCAGGCCGATTCCTGGCCACCGTAGGCGTGGGCTTGTTTACAATGAGCAATGGGTAGCTCGCCGTCCAATAAGGACCAGGCCCGGGTCAACGGCGCGTTGTGTTCCACGCGCGCCTCAAAGAGATGTCAGCAGAACTGAAGGGGTATGATAGAACCTGATGTATATGTGGCCTTTTTTGTATCAACTTACATTTATTTCTTTTCTCTTCTTTTGTCACTGTCGCAAAGGATAAATGTAATTTTTTTCAAGAGAAAATCGAATACTTGGGTCATACCATTGATACAAAAATAGAAACAAGGTAAACGCTATTCTGGATATAAAACGTCAGCAGCATCAACGAACTGAGGACATTTCTAGGAATGGCTAATTATTACAATAAGTTCATACATGGTTCATACCTAATTTAGCTTCAGTATCCAGCCCTCTTAATAAACTACAGAAGAAGGATATTAAATACCAAAGGACGCACAAATGTAATGAGAGTTTCAAGAAAATTAAACAGGAAATTCTCAGTGAGAAGGTTTTAATACATTTTGACCCAGAGAAACACTTGGTTCTCGCTACAGATGCTTCCTTTTGGACTTGGAGCAGTTCTATCGCATCGATTATCGGACGAATCTGATCGACCTATTGCTTTTGCATCACGTTCATTGACAAGTAGTGAACAAAAATACAGTCAGATAGACAAAGAAGCGACGTCCTTTTTTTTTCACTACTGCTATGGAAGAAAATTCATACTTATTACAGATCATAAACCATTAACTACGATCTTCAATCCACACAAGCATAATGAGACTCTTTCACTATGCACATTTTATATCTGGTTTTGACTACACTATTGAATACAGAACATCGGATGATCATAGCAATGCAGATTATATCACATTATGCAGATTATATAATCTGCATTGCTATGATCAAGAAAATCATAGCAAATAACTTAATTGATGTACATTGCGCATTTCAATGAAATCAGATGAACACAATTGCCGTCGACCGTATAAAAATCGCCGAAAAGACCCAACTCGATGATGAATATAACCATCTATTGGAAGCTTTAAAAAATGGCACCTCAGTGAGAAGATACGGCTACAATGACAACGAATTGACCATACAAGATGGTTTCATTATAAAAGGAACACGAGTGATGATTCCGGCAACCCTGAGACAACAGATTTTAGAAGAACTACACACAGGACATCTTGGCATAGTAAAAATGAAATCACTGGCGCGCGGATACGTATTCTGAAGAAATTTGGATCAAGACATAGAAGACATAGTTAAAAGCCGTCGAGAATGTCGATTACCTAAAGCAAAATACACCTGCTACGCAGTATTACATCATTGGGACTTACCATCAGGCCCATGGCAAAGAATCCATGTTGATTTTTCGGGGCGGTTTAAGGGTTATTCTATATGTATATGTAATAGTGGATACATTTACAAAATGAGTGGAAATTATAGAAACGAAAACAACCACAAGCTCATGGTGTATTCGCCAACTCAAATAACTTTTCGTGACATTCTGATTCCAGCTTACTTTAGTATCAGACAACGGTCGACACTTTGTTTCAAATGAATTTGAATCATTCCTCAGAGAAAGCGGGGTTGTTCACAAAACCACAGCCCCATACCATCCGGCCACGAACGGACAGGCGGAGCGATACGTACAAACAATTAAAAAGGCAATACATAGCATCAGTGCAGAGCCAGGCTCTTTACAGGATAAACTACTAGGTATTAAGGAACGCCTACGAAGGACGCCGAGTAGCAGCACAAATAAAAGTCCATATGAACTCATGTTTGGCAGGGAGATAAGAAACACCCTAAGTGTTCATTTCAAGGCGACGACGAGGGATGAAACACGACCACCGACTGATGAGGCAACGTTCATTTACAGTTGGGCAGAGAGTGCAAATACGCAACTACACAAACGACCAAATTAAATGGGAATTCGTAACCGTTTTGAGGATATTAGGCCGATTACACTATCAAATAGAAACTGATTCTGGTCAGATTTGCAAAAGACATGTTGATCAGATGTTGGGTACCCTAAGGGTGAGGCCAAACGAGCGTAATTTTGTGAGTCGTGAGTCGCAGAATTTCGGTCGCAGAAATTCTGCTTGGTAGAAATTCTGTTGTGATGCCAGACGAGCGCATTTTATTCAGTTACTATCCAATGTTTATAGCGGATGTTTGTGTCGTGCAATGGAACTGTTTAAAATTTAGTGTATTTACGAATCATATTTATTTAGAAGACGAAGAAGTAGATAATGCCAGAAAAAGAAGCTGGGTAAATCCGCTTAATAGTGAAAGACTGATGCTTGGACAGTTCCACACTTTATATGAACGTTTATATGCAAATCGAGATATATTTGAAAAGTACTTTCATTTGCCAATACATGTTTTTCAAGAATTATTACAACTCTTAAAACCTTTTATTCCTAAATCAAGTCCCCCCCAATACTAATCCCCCCCTAATCAAGTCCCCCCTAATCAAGGCCCCCTCGCCCCCCGCAAACTCAATTCGGTCCTAATAATGCGTGTGAGTCGGCAGACAACTCATTTTGCGTCGCCGTGTGAATGAAACAGGACTTTTGTATGAAACTGCATTAGCAGAAATTACGCGACCGAAATTACGCAACTCACAACTCAAAAATTTACGCTCGTTTGGCTTCAGCCTAATCCAAAGAGAGGAAAAGTAAAACCGCCGGAACATCAAGATGATTTGGGACGGAGGTGATGTATATGTGGCCTTCTTTGTATCAACTTACATTTATTTCTTTTTCATTGTGTCGTGTCATTCTTTTTGTCACTGTCATATCATTAAAGCTATTGAACATAAAATGAGTATAATTTTTACTTAAAAGATAAGTACATAATAGAACCGATGCTTGCCGGGGTTGTGGGAAAGTTCGAAAGGGATACCGTGGCCCCGGGCAACGTACAGGCAACTGAAGGAACACGGGTGGGTTTTAGTCAGTAAGAGTTTGACACGAAGAGCGGGAGAAGTTATTTGATAATTTCCCGCCCCAAAAAAAAAGCAGCGTCGCAGTCGTTTTTGTTAAAAAAATGTCTTCCGGAGTCGATGACATTGTAGACAGTTTTCAAATGTCTGTTGTGTAATCGTGTTTGTAATACTTTATTCATACGGACGCGGCTGCGTTACAGAACAGCTACTGTCTGTGTTGCATCCGCCTTTGTATGCCTGAATATAATCGGTATTTTATAAAAGTAAATAATTAAAGAGGAATTTTGATTTTCGTGGTTGATTTCAGTACGTTCAGGGGTTAAAAAAGGGGCAACACAGGGGTAAATTGAAGCATAAAGTATTTTGTAATTATTGTCGGTGAGATCGGACCTTTAACCTCGACGATGTGCGGCTTGTCGCCGGGCGCGTGCGTGGTGGACATGATGGTGAGCGCGGCCACGTGGCTGACGGAGCGCACGGTGGCCACGCACTGCCACGGCGCGCCGAATAGCCCGCACATGGCGTTCACCGACGACATGATCACGATGTCCATGTGGAAGCCGCTGCCCTTCTTCAACTTGCGCTCCGGCTTGTCGATGATCAGCCTGCGCCACACACGTGTCAATACCCAAGTCACTGCTCTACTCGCATCACCGCAATTATATATAATGTATTCTACATATATTTATTGCTGTTACTTTCATTCGCTATGCATTCAATAGTCTAACTAGCTCAGCTAACTAGTACATGTACGAGTACATTCATTACAAAATATTTACTTAATATAACAGACAATTCACAACTTATTTTCGCATGAGTACTCATGGGGATTACGATGCAGTCGCTTAGAACAACATAGTACGATGGAAATAGTCTTACTCAGCGATGTGCGTCTCCATGAAGACGATGATGTAGACCATGAGCGCTGGCAGTCCCATGGCAAAGGCGGCCCAGGCGGGGATGGTGCTGAGCCCATCGTTGAGCGGCACGAACCACGAGCGCTGCGCCGTAGGGCTGAGACCCTCAGGCACGCGCAGCGTTTCCGTCCACACGGGCACGGCGCACGACAACCCCACCATCAGCACGATCGCGATGGGCACGCCGAAATCACCGAGCGCGCGCCGCGCCTGTGACACACCAGCCGGTGAACACGGTACACCACATACTGGACAGCGCCGGTCCCACAGCTATGCGCTACGGCTAACCCCTTATTTCCAGGCACACTTTTTGAGTTTTCCTCTAGGTCAAATCAAGGGTTTATTAGATTTTTCTTTTTCTGAAAGTGAACTTTAAAGTCACAATTCTAACTACTGTTTGAACTAATAACATTATTATTGTTCTTCGTTCATTTCTTACGAAATGTATCGGAAAAGTCCTTCAGTAGCTCCAGAAGAGTCTTTTAATCCTTGTACGAAGCTACATCGAAGGGCATCATAAAAATAAAACGTGAGAATTTACGTTTTCTAGCTGACTGCTCACCAAATAAAAAACCAAGACATAGCACTGCGAACAATGAAGTGAAGCATACCAAAACTACACCTCCGCTCTGTGCATACACTCTGACGCGCACACATTTACAATGAAAGTACAATCAAACTACACACACCTCACTAAGTGCATACATCTCTACGAAACCGGCCTCACGTCACTGTTGACAGCACTCTGTCTTGGTTTTTTTATTTGGTCTGAGGCTAAAGCTGGGAACAAATTATAGGACGCGTCCTTAAGCCACGACTGACAGTCGCGACCGATGAGTGTGCACGTTGTTCCCAGCTCCAGCCGGCCAGATGTCTATCAGACGTCCGAACGCTCAAGGACGGCCCAAGGTCATGTCCGCGACTTACGACCGATAATTTGCAGTGTAATGCTAAATGTACTATCCATACAAATATGCCACAACTGTCAGCTGTGGCTTACGGACGCGTCCGATAATTTGTTCCCAGCTTAACTGTAACATTTTTCCAAAATCTGTGAATGCAGTTGGCAGTTACAGCCTCTTTTCCTGTAGTTAAAAGTTTAAGGTACCTGACATACTGTCCCGCCTTAAAAATCCGCCCTGTATAGGCCCTAGCCTGGAACCCCATAATTATAAACGCAAACTAAAGTTACAATCAGTATAAACTTCAGAATTACCTTAATTTTCCGAGTTGTAAGTTAAATAACTGCTCTACGTTTATACACTGTGTTTTTAAATGCACGTATCACGCGCTGCAAACGCAACCAGTGCAGATTTTTAGTTCAGCAAGGGAGTAAACGCGCCTATACGCGTGACTCGCGTAAAATAGAGACCGAGTGCATAAGCCCTTAGATGTCATCATCGTTCGTTCGTATTTCCGAAGATAGACGATGATTGCCGAAGCACATAAATTTGTAAGTAGTGTAGTTATGTCATAATTGATTAGCGAGGATGTACTCACGCTGCGGCCGAGGAACTTGCCGTTGCGGAAAATGCGCAGGTAGTAGGCGATGATGAAGGTGGAGAGCGTGAGCATGGTGCACCACAGCGCCGTGTTGGGCTGCGCTGGCATGGCGGCGTGCGCCGGCAGCGCCGACAGCAATGCGCTCACGTTGCCTGCCACGGCTGTCACACACACGCACACGTGTAATAAAGTACTTTTATATATTATAACCTTGGCATTGCCATAGATTGTTCGGTGTTGCTGAACAGTAAAGTTAGCCATAATTTGTAACAATTGCTCTATTTAGCTGCTCGTGGGCAATATCCCGAGGTCCTACATTTAAGATGCGCTAGAAACAGGACATCGATATTGTACAATGTCAAATTCTTGTTACTTAGCAATCGGTACTAACTTGCATTCTTTTCGAGCCACCACACGCAGCGCTATCTGGCAACCCGAATCGAATAAACGGTTGACTTTTGAAGGACTTGTATCTTTAGTGGGATTGTACACGAACACGCAATATTTAATATAGACTTCGTCCGCGTGTGTTTCGTACTTTCGCCTTCGACTTCAACAACGAGTGGGTGTTGAACGGTTGAACCCCCTCTTAAAACGGTATTTTCTACGGCGAAGCAAAAAAAGGTTAAGATTTTGACCGGTATGGCTATGTGACGTCACATTAAATTCAATATGGCGCCCCCTAGAGGACATACCTAAAGTCATAAAGATTTTTTTTACAAGTCGGCAGGTCTGGATGGCATCTTCCTAGCCCTGTTGCAGTGGGGGGTGGACTATCTCACACCATGGCTGGTGGAGATATTTCGAGCCTGCATAGCACTCAGGCTCGTACCTGTCGCATGGCGCGAGGTGAAGGTCATTTTTATACCCAAACTTGGCAAAACCGACTACACGCAACCCAAGGCTTATAGGCCCATAAGCCTCACATCCTTCCTACTGAAAACCCTTGAGAGACTATGTGACAGGCACATCCGAGACGGACCTCTCCGGGTAAAACCACTACACAAACAACAGCATGCGTACTTCACAGGCAAATCAACGGAATCAGCGCTCCACAGCGTGGTTTCCAAAATTGAATGTGCAGTGGATCACAAGTGCTCGGCACTGGCTGCCTTCATTGACATCGAGGGCGCCTTTGACAAAACCACGTTCAACAGCATAAACACGGCCCTCAACAGACACAGCATAGACTCGACACTGAGTGGCTGGATCACCAACATGCTCAAACTAAGGGCTGTACAAGTCACAGTAAATGACACTACGAGAGCCATCGTTGCGAAGGGATGCCCGCAAGGGGGAGTCCTCTCGCCTCTCCTATGGAACCTGGTAGTAGACAGCCTCATCAAAACACTCAACGACAAAGGTTATTTCACCGTAGGCTACGCTGACGACATAACCATAATAATTAACGGCACCCACGAAAACACTCTATGCAACCTCATGCGTCATGCCCTGAAAATAGTAGAGGAATGGTGCAACAAACACCAACTCTCAGTAAACCCTACAAAAACCGAACTGGTTCTCTTTACGAAGAAGAGGAAACTGACAACACTACAACTGCCACGATTCTTCGGAACAACCCTAAGCCTCTCAACTGAAACCAAATACCTGGGCATCTATCTGGACAAACAACTGAACTGGGCAAAACACACGAACTATATCACCACAAAAGCCAGCATATCCCTGTGGCAGTGCAAACGACTGCTTGGCCGGAATTGGGGAATCAGCCCCAAGGTCACCCACTGGCTATACACCACAGTCATCCGACCGATTATCACATACGGCTCACTGGTCTGGTGGCCCAGGACAGACCGGTGCACAGCCCAAAAAGATCTCGAAAAACTACAGCGGTTTGCTTGCGTCGCAATCACTGGTAGTATGAGAACTGCACCCACCGCCGCCCTACAGGCAATGCTGGGACTGCCACCTCTGCACCTCATCGTGCGGGAGGAGGCGGCCCTGGCCACCTTTAGGCTCCATTTAACAGGAACCCTATGCAACGACTCCAGAGTTAAGCACATACGCATTAAGGAGGATGCGATCAAACGTGAGCCAATGATGGCATGACCCTACGACAAAGCCCCGAAAACACACCACTTTCAAAATTCAAAGGCACTACAATATAACACTTACAGAAGAACAGTGTGACTACTCAGGCCCAAAAGAGATGAGAGTTTACACCGACGGATCAAAGACCGACTCAGGTACCGGAGTCGGAGTTTTCTCACATGACCTCAACATAAATATATCCAGACCGCTGGGAATGTTCAACACCGTCTATCAGGCGGAGTGTGTGGGCATCATACAAGCGGTCCACGCCCTAGAAGCCAGGAGGGTTACGGACACCCACATACGCATACTCTCCGACAGCGCCTCAGTTCTCCAATCCTTACGGAAGAAATATACTACCTCGAAGCTAACACTAGAATGTCACGATGCCCTAGAACAAATAACGGTATCTAGCCGCAACACGGTGACACTGCAATGGATAAAAGGACACAGCGGATCGCTAGGTAACGACGCGGCTGACGAACTTGCTAGACGTGGATCCAGCACGGCAGCCTGCGGATCCGAGCCTATCGTACCCATACCCTTCAACCAAATACGCAGGTGGCTGCAAAAGTTCACCCACACACAAGCGGAACGTTGGTGGACCTCGACACCAGGTTGCAGACAGTCAAAAGAGGCTATGCCATCTTTGGACAGCAGGCTGACCAGGCGTTTGCTACGCCTGGACAGGAACGGCCTGCGCCATCACGGGACACTGTTCGCTAAACAAGCACTTCCACACAATAGGCATAACGGACAGTCCTCTGTGCAGGGCGTGCATGGAGGCTGAGGAGACCGTTGCGCACGTGCTCTTCGAATGTACGGGCGTCACCCAGATTAGAACAGAAACCCTCGGGTCACCCAGATCATACACAGACGTTCTAAACAGACCAGGAGACCTAATCAGCTTCTGGAGGTAGGTGGGCTGGTTGGAATAACCACCAAACGGCCGCTATGGCCCACGCACAATGGTCCACCTGACGGACTAAGTGCGGAAACCAAACCCCCTAACATAGAACATAGATAGAAGATTTTTTTTATATTTTTTTTTATGCCATTTTGGGTATCAAATTATATTAGCACATTTCAAATATTTATTATACATAATTATATTACATACAACCCATAATTTAAATAAAAATCCGGAGTCACACGTAATCTAACACGTGTGACTCCGGATTTTTTATTTGACTGTTCGTGATGTCTTGTTTATACCTTTTTAGATGACTTTTTTGTCGTAAGTAGTTGGGATTTAGTTTTATAACTTTTTTGAAAATGAATCATTTGAAGGACAGTGGACGCGACACAATAGAAGTTTTATTGTTATTACGTCTGGGGGCGTTTAGTGTCCCACAAAGTGTTAATCTTTATGATCTTTATTATTTAGCCAGATAAGTATTTGTGCCTTTTTAAAGATTGTTTTTCGCAAAAAAAATCTTAGTACACACCTTTGTTTTTAACTACAACTACTGTCTAAAATTCAAGTTTCTATCTTTAGCAGTTTAGATCTGCGAGAGTTACGAACATGACCAGCAGGCCTAAAATGACACACGCGACAATTACTCATTCGCGTGAGTAACTGTCGTCTATTTTCGTCACTTTTCTCGTTTTCTGACAGCGCTTCCATACAAAATAGTCGACTCCTACTGTCAAAATTGATGTTTTTTCGACAAACCCTCTCATGGCACCTTAGTTATCTCGATTTTTGACAATTCAACACGAGATAATCTCTGATTCTTCTGTCATTTAGTCGTATTTACTCGTCCTCGATTTTGACGACGAGAAGAGTAGACAAAATTATGATACAAAAAAAAACTCTAAAATAATAATATGGTAGTTTCATAATTATACTTATATTAGTCATTTAATTTTAAAATATATTAATAATGAAAAAACTTAGTTTTAAACTACAATTTAAATTGGAACGACGTGTTTTATATGGAATTTTTAACTTTTTGTATGGTAAATATGAAAAATTATTACCTACATGTTGAGTATTAGGGGTTTATGGGTTTCAGAAAAGGTGGTCGAAATTTTCATTATTTTTGCGATAGGTTTAGGTTTAGGGTTTAGGTTTTGCGTTTAGGTTTTTTATATGTTTTTGCATTTTCGAGATATAAGCAAGAGAAAAGAAAAAAGACTACCGAGGTGTTGGTGTGAATTTCCACACCTTTTTAATCGCGATTAAAAATATTCAGATTTACTTAGATAATAAAAAAGTTGGTGAAAAACGTCAACTTCAAAGTTGCAAAATTGCAATTTTCCCTAAATTAATAACTCAGTGCCATCTTAGTGATGTCAAACTAAAATATAGTTAAGTTGTGTCACTTTAGTCTATTTCAGAATGGGAAATCGTCGGTAGACAAGAATAAATTAAATTTTGGTGATTAATAATAAACTAGATTTTAGTCTAGTTTAGACCTCTAAACTAGACTAAAAATCACCAAAATTTCGTTTATTCCAAATTGCCTAGTTGTGACAAGAGAATCGGCACCATTGAATCAATGAAACGCAATCTCAAGCCGATGTTGCTATCATAAAAATAATTTGTTTTAAATAACTTGCAACATCGGTCTCTCGTCGCGAGATATAGAAGTGTCAAAGTGCCTTTTTCGAGTTTACTTGTCGTTTACGGTCATGTTAGGGATTAGAATGACGTCAGAATCGTAGACAAATTTCGACAAAACGAGAAAAAGAGCGTTCTCGCGCTTGTCATGTTAGCCCTGCTGGACTAGGGCCGGACGCGAGGACGGCAGTATTGACATAGATCGATCGCTATACGACCGAATTCGGTCGGAAAGTCTTAAAGGCGTCCCTAGACGCGGGCGACGTGCTTCATAAGCACGGGATTTTTTCGTGCTTGTCAAGTAATTTTGACCGTCTAGGGACGCCATTAAAACTTTGCGACCTAATTCGGTCGTATAGCGATCGTATAATTACGTAACACATTTTCGTAAACGATTCCGACTAATCTATTTCATTTTGACAGTTCAACAACATTCATTGCGTTATTTACGATGTTGAGCAGATTTTTTTTTCTATCTTATATAGCAATGGATTAGCAATCTGTTTCACAACGATTCAGATTCTGATTGATCGTGTGTTACGTAATTAGGGTACTGTTCTTCCGAAGATCTTCGTTCTGTGTTCTCTGGGGCTGTACGACCGTATATCCCCACTAAAGACATTTATAAGTCCTTCAACAACAATTCCGAGTTGTAGAAGAGTGGAAGTAGGTGTCCGAGTGTACCTGACAACGTAGAGTTGTCGAGCAGCGTGGAGTTGTCGAACATCGTGGAGTTGGCATCACCGGGGGTGGCTAGGGCGACGAGAGCCGTGGCATTGTCAGGCGCGTAGTAGTGCACGCCCAGTGGGTGCGCGCGGAACACGTTGATGAGGCTCGTCACCGGCTCCCCGATGAAGATTAGCGAGATCAGGAACGCGAAGATATCCTCCGTGAACCTGCATAATCCATGCTCGTTATTAGCTAGTCTTACCGGCCCAGCAGCTTTTTGCAGAGCCCTTACTTCTACGTAAGGGCCTATACACCCGGTTTTGTTATTTATGCGGCCTTTTTTTTCACAGATACGTGTTGAGATACCTATTATGATTTAAGGCCATTAAAATAATAAAGACAAACATCTAGTTCCAAATTGGTTAGTAAGTAGGTAGAATTAGACACAAGAACTGTAGTAGATATTAGGGATTCAATCCAGTCAAAATAAGAAGGGCCTGTGGTGAAACCTCGTGATCTTCTTAACGGCAACGCTGCCCTCGACGGAGGCGACGGCGAGCGCAATGACGATCATCCACAGGCCGCAGTACATGCGCGCCGTCAGGAAGTCGAACCCGTTGGAGTGGCAGAAGTTGGCCAGCGACTCGTCTAGAAGCAGCAGCGGGCCTGTGGCGCCCGTGATCATCATGGGCTGTCCCGACACCAGCGCGAACAGGATGCCGCCCGCGCACGTAAACACCTGCACATTACACGCAGTCAAGCGGACGTACCTAATCACCTGATCTAGCTTGCGGCTAGCAAATTACAGTTCAAGCGAAAAGTAGGCACGAGCAAGGTCGGCTCAGTTCAGCCTGAGTACCTTTCTCCTAATAGAGATTCTTGGCATTACGAATGCTGGCTCACCAGAGTTTCGGCGATGCCAATGTTGCCGTAGGTCTTCTCGGCGAGCAGACCGCCGAACGTGATGGCGGAAGACAGCGCCGCGAAGTACATGAAGATGGTGGCGGCCACGCACTGCCCGTTGAGCGCGTCGCGGAAGTCCGACGCGTAGTGCGGGTAGCGCCGCTTCATGTCGCGCAGCACACCTGTAACACGGATACGCTGAGCCCTCGCCATACGCCACCTGCCTACAGCTATGTCCTATTTTCACACTTTGTTTTACCGCCAGTAGTACTTCTGTATTTAATAAATTATTATATATTAATGATTATATTATATTTAAGTGTATTTTCTTTGTTTTGAAAGGAACGTGTGGGGTAAGAAAGAACCACTGGTGACCGACACTAAGAGTTTAGGTGTAACTGAGACAGAACAGGAACTGGTTAAACTATCTATATGTAGAAATAAAAATGAAATGCTGTTCGTTGGTAAGCGCATCACTGTAGAACGGTTTTTACGGACAGAAAAATTTGAAAAATCACCCGGTAAATTGTATATTCGGGAAAAACTGAAAGTGGTTTTCTCTTAAAACTGAAATTATTGATATTAGGACAGGGCAATATATGTATATCTTTTGGGTCAGCTAGTGATTAATATAGTCTGACATGGAGCGGCGTAAGTTAGTTTCCAAAGATGCAGCAATGTTTAAAACTGACCTCCGAAAAGGCGGCCAGTCCGGCGGAGCGGATCGTCGGGCTCCTTGCTGGGCAGGCCACCGGCCTCCGCGGCCAGCAGCGCCTTCTTCTCATCGAGAGGCGCAGGCGCCTCGCCGGCCGCTCGCTTGCGTTCGAGCGCGTCTCGCTTGCGCCGCCGGATCATCTCACTTTTGGCGCGCAGCTCCTCGAACGGCAGCAGCGCCTGGCGCTCCCAGTCGCCCGGCGGCAGCACGATGGAGTCGTCCAGGAACTCGTTGATGGCGGAAAGCAACTCGCGCCGGTCTTCCGCCTTGTATGCGATTGAGTGGAACGCCGGGTTGGACATGAGCGTGGAGATGGAACGGCCCACCTCGTGGTAGTCGAGGTCGGCGCCGCTCGGGCCCAGCAGGATGAACATGAAGCGCACCGGCACCGGCACCTCGGTGATGGACGGCATGAGGATTCCCTGCGCCAGGCGCACGAAGGCAATGGTGGGCTGCTCCAGGAAACCCACGGCACCCACTAGTACTGTGGTGGCCTCGGCGTCGCCGGGGATGCGCTTGAGGATGGAATCGTTGTGTGGGCGGCGTAGCTCGTCCTGCGAGCCGGCGGCCGCGTCCACCGCCGCCAGGTACTCCACCTCCCGCATGTCCAACCCAGCTGCCGACGACTTCTTGCGCAGCTCGGCCCGCTCCAGCGGCAGTGCGTACGAGCTGCGCCGGCGACGCGGGTCCGCCAGGTTCTGCACAGGCGCACACTGATTACACAGACCATGCCAACGCAACCAGGCTACTTAGCTATTTCCTTTAACAATGCATACTAATATCAAGTAAATGGAACAGTATTCTATTGTGACATCGTTGCTCCGTATGTAAGGCTCGGAAACAACTGTTTCGAACGGATTGTGTACCTACTTGTCTGATGAGAGATTAAGCTCACTATTTAAAGAAAATGAAAAGCAAAATAGTAAATGCAATGCAACTAGTCTAGCCACAGTTAATATTATAAAGTACTTATAGAAAAAAAAAGATTTTCCACCATGTATTTACAGTTTTATATTGCTATTTTTTTATTATTATTGATAGGCTCGCCTTTGACCACTTATTCACCTGGACCACGCTTGCCTACAAGTAGGTACTATCGAATAAATTCATATCTAAGCAGTTTGAAAACCAAATCCCGTGAAAACGATGGCCACATCTGTTACCGCCCCGGTTCTATAGCCGCCGAGCGCTGCAAGCAGAAATAGTCCTTACGATGTATAGATATGAAATTCTTCGATGGTACAAGTAGAGTCCCAGGTTATAGCCATCCGGAAACTCAGACCCCGGCAGGGAATTCCACTCCTTAGCTATACGCACAATGAAAGTGTTCCCAAAACGTTTTTTTTACCCAAAATCACGAGTACAGAATTGCAGCTATTATTGTTTTACAAAACTACCTACAATCAAGAAACCAAAAAGATATTGCCAAACGTTCCCGCGAGATCCTTATCGGCAAACAGCAAAGAGCAAGGCCTGAAGCGTTGTGCTTATTGAGTGCATGTATGCAGAACACAATGTGTTCATCAGAGGCGCGTCAGTGCGCGCTTCAACAAGTCCATGAGGCCTGGTAAGTTCCCGCGGAACTGCGTACTTAGGTACATGTAGATAAGTTATAGATTCTGGGCCGCGAAGATTTATTGTTTGTTTCAAAACCAACGACATTTTGACTGTAACAGAACTTATGGCTAGACCAGGCATAGATATAATGATTAAAAATGGTTCGACAACAGCAAAATAAGCTCAAGTACACTCAAAACCAATGATGAAGCTTAATGCTTCCTATGTCTATTTTACTTATTAGTTCATGATTTCATGAGTTCAACATTATAGTACTTATTGCAAATGCACTATTAATGTCGATTCTATACTTATGTAGGTAACGATCGTGTTGGCAAGGTACGCTACTATGGATAGGTACATATGTACAGACGGCACAGACCGCGTAGTGTATGATGATGTGTCGGTTGTGTTGGCAGAGTAATGTAAGTAGGTGAAGGTACGGTGGTTGGATTCAAACTTCCAAGTGTGCGCGGATAGTGTGGTTACCCAAATTCAAAACTAGGTATAAGAAATATACTCATAGGAATATTGGGGCCGTTTTTGATGAAAGCTAAAATAAGCTAATTCTTAATTTTTTTGAAAAATCAATTTTTAAGCTTAAATAGCTTTATTGGGTCTATTTAATTTTCTTATATTTTTGAATAAAATACGGTGGTAACAAGACGAATGCCTTGTCCTAATACAATGCGATCATTGCGCGATTACGCGATCATCGCGATAGTTTACATGAAAGTGACGCTCGAACGCGATTAATCAAGTCGAGTTTTTTTACTTCATAATAATTCATATAAACGATCTTGGTGATCGCGTATTCGCGCGACCATAGCTTTCCTTTAGGACACGGGGTGCTAGCATTGTACAGGTACTTCATATTCTAAGTAGGTAGGTATTAGCACCTGCATATTGTTTGATTACCCATAAGTATTTAAAAATAAATCAATTTGAATTTAGATTTTATCAAAACCCCGAGGGGCCGGAACTTCATTTCTGAGTATTTTTCGCAATTTCTTATAGTTTCTGGTTTGAAAATCCACTCACTCACGGAAAATTCACACTGTATACAACAGCATATTAACCGATCAAACTTCCTCATACTCGGGTAATTCAGTCTGTATACGTACAACGGCATACTAACCGATCACGCTGCCTCATAGTCGGTTAATTCAATCTGTATACGTACAACGGCACATTAACCGATCACGCTGTCTCATAGTCGGTTAATTCAATCTGTATATGTACAACGGCATATTAAGCGATCAAGCTGCCTCATACTCGGTTAATTCATCCTGTATACGTATTTTTGTATTGAAATTACTGTTCCTATTAGGGATGGGCCGAAATTCGTTTTACATTCGGTTTAACCAATCAATTCGTTAAACTGATCATTATCACTCGAACTCGATACAAGAAAATATTAAAATAACCCTTTAACTTTTCGACTAAAGTAATCAAAATAAACTAGTAAAATAAAATCAAAACCATTTTTTATTGTTTTTAAGTTGTTACTTATTTAATAGAATTTAAACATTGAAATGATTATCGCCAAATATACTGTTTATTTTTTCTAGGTTTTATGGTTAAAAAATGTTGATGTATATAGTATTACGTTGTAACATTTTCAAATTTTGCATGCTATGTTTTATCCTAGCTAAACATGTTTTTGCCATTATAATTATATTTTAATACCATTGTATACCATCATGTTTAATGCAAATAAATGATTTATTTATTATGTGTGTAAACCTCACGTGATTGCCTCACGTGAGGTTTTTAGGACACTTTATGTATTTTTCTGGAAGTATTTTTTTTTTGTGAAAACGTTTTTATTTTTCTGTTTTTGGTTGCAGTTGACGAAGGTTTTAAGATGTTTTCCCTTTTAGACTACACCCGTAGCTCGTATCAATAAGCCAGGCCGTCACACTTATATGTATTAGTCCATATTTAAAAAAAACTGCTGAACCGATTTTGATCAAACTGGCACTATTCCCTAAGTTGATGAAAATATAAACCAATAAAACACTGGCCAAGTGCGTGTGAGACTACGCACAATTACGAGTTCCGCGGGTTTAACAAACTTAACATTGCAGTTGAAAAACATGTTCTTCCCATACATCGATATACGTCACGGTCAAATCTCCAACTGAAAATGAAATTATGTAATCGCAAAAAAAAAATAGTGTGATATAACTACAAATTAGGTAACTATTTTCGGACTTTTTCCTTTACATGTGCTGTGAGACGTTGCATCCTGCCAAATTTCATGATTCTAGGTTATTTTGTATATTTGTTTGGAAGCCCTAATAGATTATCATTTGTGAATATATTGCAGTTCCAATAATATTACATACATACGTTTCGAAATCATAATCTCCTTTTTTGAAGTCGGTTAAAATGCTTGTAATGTGGTCTGATGTGATCATTATTTTAACAACCTTCTTTGAGCAAAGTCGGCCTTTCCGCGCTTCCTACTTAAAGAGGCGCCAGCACAGTACAAAATAATTCCATCTGAATTTCATTGCTGGTGAGTTTTAGCCACCAGCAATTTCCTTTGAAAATCCATTATTGTCGAGTTTTGTTTCAGAAATAATCAGGTGCTTTTTTATATTCAGAATTTTAGTAACTGTAGTTTTATCAAATGTTAGTTTAAATAAATTCTTACTATACTAAGCTGGTTTTCTTTATTGCATTGTTTGAGTAAAACACTATACAAGCCTTGGTCCACAATGACTGCGTTGCTGGCCACGCTTGGCAAGCTTGGTCATCATGGCAGCCCTTGCAGTCTGCGCTATAGATACTTTAAGGGTACTTTACTCGACGGCTCGAACTCTTTGGTAGACGTGACTAATATGCATGCTAATTAGTTTAATTATTTATTTATTTAGTTTTATTTATTTAGTATTTATTTATCTCATTTTTATTTATCGAGCGCGTAAAATTTCATGAATTTGGGCGTATAGATATTATGGAAAACTACTGGATGTATTTACTTAAATTAAAACTATTTCAACTATTGAATAAATTATCTATGCCTGTACGGTTTCTTTTTTGCTATTTTTTTACTACATAAGTTATTTATTTACACCCAAAGACGAGTTAAAATTAGCGTTGAAATATGGAATTTTTGACGCTCATAACTTCCAAACCATATTTTTTTTCCAATTTTGCTTCCATATAGTGCTAGAAAAGCAGTACAAACAAGTACAAGACAAATTGATATAATTATTATAATTTAGTTTTGAACGTACACCGTCAAACAGATGAGTAATCACCATACTACGTTTGTATGGAAGAATAACCGACTAGCGTAGCCTTAAGGCGCTTTATTCCAGCTTGTCCATCAAGGGCTGCAATGCTCATCGCGCTGCGTTGGCCTGGAGCTGCGCTACTATAGTATGTAGGTATATGTTTATAATAATAATATATTCTTTAATTCGGACTACACTATAAGCACGCCCAATCCATACACTATCATAGAAACAATGACATAAAACTATGTCAGTAAAATTTTACAAACTAAAACAACTAATAAAAATGACGTGGGCCGACACACGTTGGTACGTGTGTCAATGCCCAATGCCTTATAAAGGGACTGCACACTTTGTCTAATAATGTTTTTAGGATGCTGTTGGAGTTTCCGCACACCCTGCCTATTATTGACGGTGTTCCCTTCCTCATAATGGCATGAAAATCATCAACACAGGCGCGGAAGCCTCATTACCATCCTAAATCCATTATTATACTGTATGCGCAGGACGTTGTAGGCTCTCTGCGTATATTATACTGTACGCGCAGGACGTTGTAGGCTCTCTGCGTATATTATGCTGTATGCGCAGGACGTTGTAGGCTCTCTGCGTATATTATGCTGTAGGCGCAGGACGTTGTAGGCTCTCTGCGTATATTATACTGTACGCGCAGGACGTTGTAGGCTCTCTGCGTATATTATACTGTACGCGCAGGACGTTGTAGGCTCTCTGCGTATATTATGCTGTATGCGCAGGACGTTGTAGGCTCTCTGCGTATATTATGCTGTAGGCGCAGGACGTTGTAGGCTCTATGCGTATATTATACTGTATGCGCAGGACGTTGTAGGCTCTCTGCGTATATTATACTGTACGCGCAGGACGTTGTAGGCTCTCTGCGTATATTATGCTGTAGGCGCAGGACGTTGTAGGCTCTCTGCGTATATTATACTGTACGCGCAGGACGTTGTAGGCTCTCTGCGTATATTATACTGTAGGCGCAGGACGTTGTAGGCTCTCTGCGTATATTATACTGTACGCGCAGGACGTTGTAGGCTCTCTGCGTATATTATACTGTACGCGCAGGACGTTGTAGGCTCTCTGCGTATATTATACTGTACGCGCAGGACGTTGTAGGCTCTCTGCGTATATTATACTGTACGCGCAGGACGTTGTAGGCTCTCTGCGTATATTATACTGTACGCGCAGGACGTTGTAGGCTCTCTGCGTATATTATACTGTACGCGCAGGACGTTGTAGGCTCTCTGCGTATATTATACTGTACGCGCAGGACGTTGTAAAGTCAAAGTCAAAGTCAAATCATTTATTTCAAGTAGGCCCGTATAAGGCACTTTTGAACGTCAAAAATTTACAAAAAAAATTAATTGATTCTAGTTGCCCCTTCCAAAAGGTAGTTTTCGTATGGAGAAGAATGGGCAAGAAACTCCACCGTTACTCTTTTAAAATGTTTTACAATATTTTGTATAAGTACATTAGTTATATAATTATATGTGAGGACGATGCACCTAGAATAAAATTATTATACCACAATAGGTAAAAAGAATTAAGAATTAAAAATGAAGCAACAACAGAAAAACTAATTATGTGATAGATACATGGTGCTCACATATTTACAAACATTGTAAAAGTAGACGATCCTCCTAAGATTCCACAATTAATAAGTCAGTGTGCGAGGAATTGGTCATAGAAAGTAAAATGAATGTCATATAATAAAAAATAATAATAAAATATACACTTAAATTTGCAACCAGTTTGATTTTGTCTTGATTCTAAATTATCCTATGGAGCAGGACCAGCATGTTTCCAAGCAGTGTAGTGTAGGCTCTCTGCGTATATTATGCTGTAGGCGCAGGACGTTGTAGGCTCTCTGCGTATATTATACTGTAGGCGCAGGACGTTGTAGGCTCTCTGCGTATATTATACTGTAGGCGCAGGACGTTGTAGGCTCTCTGCGTATATTATACTGTACGCGCAGGACGTTGTAGGCTCTCTGCGTATATTATGCTGTAGGCGCAGGACGTTGTAGGCTCTCTGCGTATATTATACTGTACGCGCAGGACGTTGTAGGCTCTCTGCGTATATTTCACCCACAAGCTGCACGTGTAGAAGGTTTGTCAGTATGTCTTGAAAAGCGAGACTTCAACATCCTTATACTTAGACGCGCAAACTTGCGGGCTACCATATTACATCGACCTGCCAACGCCCTCCGTTCCCGCTCTATATCAGCACCGTCAGACTTATCTGACGATGCTGATAAGTCTGACGTGACTACATGCCCTAGGCATAGAATAAATAATAGTACTAAAGGTACCTATATAATATAAACTATGAGGAAGATTGTGCAAAAAAAAATGCGCATAGGTACCTATGGACTCCGGGGTTTGATTGTTTGTTATATTATGGGGCTAATAGTCTGCAATATATAAATACAAATAAATAAAAAAGCACTGAAAGTTTGGTCTAAGTTCGTTTTCGGTTCAAACCACGTTTGGCCCATCCCTAGTTCCTATCTGAGTTCAAATGCATTTTAACCGACTTTTAAATTGTGTATAAGTTCTTTAACGACGCGTTTTTTATGCGATAACAGAAATATCAGATAACTACAGTCATTTAAAACCAATTGTTTTTCATCAGTAAAATGTGTTCCACAGGTTTCCAATCACTCACACACAGGTTCTCCTTATGAAAATAGACCATTCAGTGACATGATTGCATAGGTCTCGTTAGTCGTAGACATTTCGGTCCTCGATGTAACGTTTTAGATCGGGGCTGAGTTGGTGTTAATGATTCGAGACCATGTGAAACTACACGATGGCATGAGTCTCATCGAAGCCGTGTGGTGTGTTGAGTTACAGACTCATGACTCTGACAGTACTGACTTGGGACTAGTGAAGTAGTGACCAGTGACTGCAGACCGTAGACGAGTCCTGGACTCGTGACGGCGTTGGCAACAAACAACAATCCAAACTGAGAACAACAACAACTAGGAACAACTAAATGTAATCACACAAGGATAGATGATCGTCATGTACGATGCTACGTCTATCAGCAGTACGATGACTTGAGCGAACTATCGAGAAGACAAGCTGATGATGGGGTAGCGGAGGGGTGAAGGCACACAGGCGCGGGGGCGGCGGTCCGTACGATAAGGTGCGCGCTGTGGCGGCGGCAGGCGGCCGTGGCGCTGCACACGGAGCAGCGCGCGCGCGCGGCGGGCCCGCCCTCCTCCATCCACAGCGACTGCGACACAACACACACGGTCGACCTGCGCGGCTCCAGCAGGCGCGTCGGCAACCACATGCATGTTGCACGACGCATTCACAAAACAACGAGAAAATATATTACATCTAAAGTCCAGTGAACATTTTCAGAAAATCTAAATCAATGGACGATAAACCTACGGAAAAGCCTTCTATTTAGTTAATTAATTCATTTCTTTCGATGCATAGTCACGGCAGTAATTGAATAACAACTTTCGAAAAGGTGAGTATATGTATGCTGCAATAAGTCATACATGCCCAAAAAATATAAGTATAGGTACTGCAATAAGTCATACATGCCCAAAAAATCTATTTAGCATGTATAGCATGTGATCCAATAGGTAAAAAAATAAAAGAGGTATAGAACAGGAACTTGCTTCAGGACTATGTTACACTTGCACGGATCGCACGAGTCGCACGAGTGGCACGGGTTGCGCGGCTGTGTCGTGTCGCACACGCACAGTCGCACGCGCGTCCCGGCACATCGCAGAACATTCCAGCTCGCGCGCTCGATGTGTTGTCGTACGCATTGATAAGAGGTGTTATGTCACCAGTTGTTTGTTACGGTAGTCGATGGCCGAGTCCTTCGTATCGGATTAGCCTTGAACATTTCCACAAACGTACATTCCGTCCGGCACATGCCAAACGTCAGATTCGGTAAACGTGACTCGCTATCTGACACGACAACACGACAGATTATCTTTTCTAGTTATCATTTTTGTACTTTTCGTGTAGGTTTTTGAAACAGATAAGGTTCATTGTGTCATTCGACAGCAGATTAGTTGTAGGTAATGGCGAGGCTCGGGCGTCAAGGCCAGGCGGCACCGCGGCGCTTCATCTGGCGCTCTTCGGTTAGCTTCGGCTCTCTGAAATAGCCTGCTGATCCGAACGATGAATTTAACATTCAAAATAAAAATTAAATTATTTTATTTCACATATGATAGATATGTGTATAAGTGCCCATGTAGGTACCTACCTACATGGGCACTTATGAAACGTCAGAAGCTAGTTGCACGGTTCCAATTGGATGTTTCCTATGGAGAAGAGCCGGCAAGAAACTCGAGTTTACTCTTTTAAAAATAATCGGTTTTTACAATGTTTTCAAATTACAGTTTTATCAGGCATGGAAGGACAGTGTAGGCAAACAAGTACCAGGTACTTAACAAAATTGGAAATGACATTAAGGGTGATCGAAGTACATGCGTGTGTGTGGCTCACCTGCAGGCTGGTGTACGAGGAGTGCTTGCGGCCGCTGATGGAGAAGCGGAAGCGGTCGTCGTGCACGTGGCGGTGGCGCAGCAGCAGCGAGCGCATCACCACGGGCTTGTCATCCTCCTCGATGAGCCCCTCCGCCACCATGCGCTCCACCACGCGGTAGGCCACGCCTGGCAGGTCCTTCTCGTCCAAGTCCAGTAGCACCACACCCGTCTCCAGGCAGCGCCGCAGGTTCAGCAGCGAATGGAAGGACAGCGACGCTACGTGTGGCTTGCCCCAGCGTGCCGAACCCTCCTCCACGTCCTCCTCGTACTTGATCCAGCGCGCCGTCTCCTTCCACTCCGCCTCACCGTCCTCCGTGGCCAGCAGCTCGTCTAGTTGCACGAACACCTGCAACACCATGACCAGTGCTGATACTAAACAGCTCTTCACGCGCTGCACCTCCCGCTACTTACGTGAGAGACGGCTTACCGAATGTGGGCTGTGATCATACATCTTCTTGTAGGCAGCATCTGTTAATATACTCTGCACTTTATCGCCACCGTCCTTGCGACCCACGTGGACCGTTGATCCCTGGAAGCAAAACGAGTACCTATGATAGTTACAGTATATAGATCTACAACGTCCAATGTGTTCTTCCAAGTGTCGGGCGGCACTAGGTGTACGTGTTGAGGTGGTGAGAGGTGAAACTGACCAAGTGTCGGGCGGCACTAGGTGTACGTGTTGAGGTGGTGAGAGGTGAAACTGACCAAGTGTCAGGCGGCACTAGGTGTAAGTGGTGAGGTGGTGAGAGGTGAAACTGACCAAGTGTCGGGCGGCACTAGGTGTACGTGTTGAGGTGGTGAGAGGTGAGACTGACCAAGTGTCGGGCGGCACTAGGTGTACGTGTTGAGGTGGTGAGAGGTGAAACTGACCAAGTGTCAGGCGGCACTAGGTGTAAGTGGTGAGGTGGTGAGAGGTGAAACTGACCAAGTGTCGGGCGGCACTAGGTGTACGTGTTGAGGTGGTGAGAGGTGAGACTGACCAAGTGTCAGGCGGCACTAGGTGTAAGTGGTGAGGTGGTGAGAGGTGAAACTGACCAAGTGTCGGGCGGCACTAGGTGTAAGTGGTGAGGTGGTGAGAGTTGAGACTGACCAAGTGTCGGGCGGCACTAGGTGTACGTGTTGAGGTGGTGAGAGGTGAGACTGACCAAGTGTCGGGCGGCACTAGGTGTACGTGTTGAGGTGGTGAGAGGTGAAACTGACCAAGTGTCAGGCGGCACTAGGTGTAAGTGGTGAGGTGGTGAGAGGTGAAACTGACCAAGTGTCGGGCGGCACTAGGTGTACGTGTTGAGGTGGTGAGAGGTGAGACTGACCAAGTGTCGGGCGGCACTAGGTGTACGTGTTGAGGTGGTGAGAGGTGAAACTGACCAAGTGTCAGGCGGCACTAGGTGTAAGTGGTGAGGTGGTGAGAGGTGAAACTGACCAAGTGTCGGGCGGCACTAGGTGTACGTGTTGAGGTGGTGAGAGGTGAAACTGACCAAGTGTCGGGCGGCACTAGGTGTAAGTGGTGAGGTGGTGAGAGTTGAGACTGACCCGGGGCTGTATCTTGTGGCGGCGCAGCGCGCGCGGGTCGTCGCTGCGGTGCGCGGCAAGGTCGGCGGCGTCCGCCTCGGGCAGCGACTCTTCGGCAGGCTCGATGGAAACGCGCCGCTCGCCCGCACCCCCCGCCCCCCCGAGCACGCCGCGCGCGCCCTCCTGCAGTGAGTACTTGCGCGGCTTATGCGGATGCAGGTGCTTGCTGCAACACCACCTACTCGTCAGTGATTGACTCTCAACATAATTATGTCGTTTAAAACTGAACTGAACTGAAGTGCACAGACTAATCAAATTAAGCACAGTTGGTATATAAATTTATCTAATTATACCCATATCGTTATTTTTTTATTTGGAAATAAAAAAATGATACCTTAATGACAGACTTTATTAAAACACACTTTTCCGTTCAAATTATTGCTTTAAAATAACTTTTCTTTCTAATGCTAATGTACAGTTTTCAATCATGATTTTAGAGTTATCTGTGGTGGAGGCTGCTGTAGCGCGTAGCCCCGCGGTGGAGTGGTGGTGCGGGGAGCCATGTTTACGATATTACTTATTGTGTTTTTGATGAAATTGCACGGGTTTAAAGTTGTGTAGGTATGAAACTGCACTCAACTAGGAATTTTAACACTCGTGTGATAGGCGGCTCGGTGTATAAACCCACATTCGTGTTTTAATAAGCCCTTTTATGTAAAAGTTTCATAAACTATAATAAATTTGCTGCTTATTATGCAGCAAAATAAAACCAGGCAACCGTCATAATCATAACACATTGTGAGCCACGGCTAGGGCTACATACCCGCGTACCTGCACATAAGGCATGACTTGCGTTCCGTTTATCCCATTTTTGTAGATCATAGTTTCACAAAACCTTAAACGGCGCAAAAAGTTTAAGATGAGGTACCTAGGTACGCAGTCTCAACGAAGAGGAAGTACTTCCATCAATAATTTTTAATACAAAAATAGAGCGTGTAGTAGGCCGTGTGCTAATGAATAATACATGTGATGACGGCTCGTCCGTCGCTGCCGCTCGCATTCGTCACAGCCCTGCGTGCCGCCGGCGCCGGCGCCGTGCCGCGTGAGCTTGAGTCTGCGCTTCATTGTTTGCGTATCGACAGTCACAGATTGGGAGCATTTGCCAGTGTCGTGCGTGTCATGCGGTGCTAATGATGCGATGACGGAAGCACCGCGTGGAAGAGATGCAATGTGCGTGTACGCGTATGGGTAACGATAAAGATCATTTATTTATCCAAAACATGAGCATACACACACATGGCATGCAAGATATTACAATTAAATTATATCACAGTCATGTTTTGCCTTAACGGCGTTCAAAATATAAGTAGGTAGGTTATTTATTACATTTAATCAAATAAATATAAATTTATACATTATTCAAATAATTTACCGTCCAAATTAGAATTTAAAAATTTAAATGTACTACAGAATAGTGTCAACAACTCATAATAAAATTAGTCAATTTATTATCAACGTAATTAGGAATACACAATTATAAGAATTAGATTAATTTATCATTCAGAAATTCGTCAGTGCTGTAGTAGGCTTTCTCTATAAGGGTAACAAACAGTCAGTCAGTTATTTGCGACTTACCCAAGATAACCAGGATTTTTGCAATGATTCTGATAGGTAGGTAACAGATTTTTGCAATGATTCTGATAGGTAGATAACAGATTTTTGCAATGATTCTGATAGGTAGGTAACAGATTTTTGCAATGATTCTGATAGGTAGGTAACAGATTTTTAGATTCTAAATAAGTAGGTAGGTTTCTTGCAATCGTCCTAGGATTAGTCGAAAACCCTTTTTCTTCAATAAATAATTGTTCTACGACTTAATTATTATAAGTGTAACATGTTGAAGTTTATTGCTGAAACCATAAAGTTGTCGTTGTTGTTAGTGATCGTAACCTGTTACCACCACGGTGAGCTCTCCATACGAGCGCGGAGCCAGCCGGCGGCCGCGTGCCGGGGAAGCAGAGCCGTGTGTGCTTATGTACAGTTGCACAAGTCCGGCTCACAACAACGAGCAAAAGGGCACGCATAGGCACTATCAATATTATCACGAACTGAAATGAATTATTGATGGTATTGACAGTATTGCAATATTAATTGCAATAAGTAATATTATCAGGATCTCGATTCGGTATAGATAGTGCCACGTTCCCCGGCGCGCGGCGATCTCAAAGCACATGAATAAGAAAACCGGCCAAGTGCGTGTCGCACCACGCATAATGAAGGGTTCCGTAGTTGGGAGGAATTTATCGCAAGAACAATCTTAAATTAGACATACATGGCGAAACTATAAGGGTTCCTTGTTTACTACGGAACCCTAAGAACCGAGCTCAAAGTACGTAAGCGACGCGGACGCCTCGCACCCGTCCCGACTTCCGAGCCGAGTGTGCTTGCATTCTCTCCTATATGTACGTAGAGCCAGGGCCAAGATGAGTGTGATCGTTTTCACTCGCTGTTTGGAGCCGACCTTCTTTCTGTACATGACGTATCTATTTCGCGGTGCGGCTGCGACGGGGTGGGGCGGCTCATGCGATGTTAGCGTGCGCAAGGTCGCACCATGCCCTTGTGGCGACGCGCGTGCCAGGAGCCGCACCCGCCGCCTGGCCACCTGCCGTGCACCCGCGTGCACCCGTACCGTTGCTATCATTCATCTTCTAGCTAATGTGGAGATTTCGCCTGTTTACTGAAGCATAATCAGCCTATAACGTTCCCACTACTGGGCCACAAGCCCAGTGAGAGGAGGGAGTGCGGGTTGATGGATTCACATGTCTCCAAATTGTTGGTTCTAGGACATGCGGGTTTCCTCACGATGTGTGTGTATATCCTACATCGTTTGAAGAGCAGTGGTGATATAATAAAGGACAATGCCGGTTTTAGTAAGGAAGGTGGCGTCTTTTTTTTTTCTCTCGGCCATCAACCCAATCTTGTTTTTCTACTACAGAATAGTATCAAACGAAACCTATTTAACATGCGTATCTCTAGTCTCAGTCCGAAATAAGATATAAGAGTTAAAGTGTATGTATTTATTAGCTTTGTAAGTAATTTTTGGCTTCTAGGAGTCAAAAATTTGTGGACATTTGAATATTCGGTAAACCCCCTCTCGTGTGTTACCCAATACCTACGACACACAAGTAGGGGCGCTGCCACTGGGCCACCACTGCTCTTCATAACACTAATAATTTAGTATAGGTATTCCCTACTATTCATATTTATTCATGCGTCAGGGGATCCAATATCTCCTGCAGGAGGCTCTACGTGGGAATCGAACAGTCTATGGCGTTCTATGAGGAGGCGCCTTTGTGGGCAGACAACCTGACGTCCCGCAACGTCGTTATTCTGCGAAGACCACAGAGACCGATGGCCGTCAGGATCATAAGAGGCTATCGTACGGTCTCCTTCGAGGCGCCGAGACTCTTGACCGGATCACTTCCCTGGGATCTTGACGCTAAGTTCCTCTCGTCACTACATCGGTGGCTCCAGGACGTAGTACACCGGGACGTAGACACGTCTGGGTTGAGACGGTGACGGGGTCTCCATGCAGTGAGCCAATACTCGGCCGGGGTAGCAGACCGAACTGCGCCAGTACTCCAGCGCCCTGGCCCCTTTGGCCAGGGTTCTAGAGTACTTGCGCAGTAGTTGAAAAACATCTTGTGGTCTTAATCAGTAAGAATCTGACATACGTGAGGATGATATACAAACGCAAAAAAGTGTTATTCTAATGGGTAACATATCATGATAAGTTGAGTTGCTTTATGGCATCAAAAGAAATATCGCTCTCAGCAGACCGTATCTCACGACAGTCATAACCTACGTGATAGTTCACTCAAGTAAGTGAAGGGTGCCCAGTGTCCACTGGGAAGTATGTATCATGCCAATATTAGGCAAGTAGGAAGCGAACTCGCAACTTTTTGATCGGGGTGTGAAGGTACAAGAGCAAGAAGGGAAAATGATCACATGCTTACTTACAGTACGATTCACAGTAAAATAGCAAAAAGTGAAAACTGGATAAGACTGGATTGAATTATAGTAATAAGGCATGTTATTATTAATCTCCATTCAGCATACTCGTACAGTGTCTGACAATTATCTGCATTTGCAAGTGATGTACCTAGGTCTGCCTTAACAGATCACCAAAATAACATCCAAATTTTGTCGACACTTTCAAAAAATTACAATGGCCGTGGCCATTCATACATCGGTATTGAACATTTTTTTCCGCGCGTCCGTCCGTACACATTCAACTAACGTATTGATATGACAGCTGCTAGATGTCACTAGGAGTGTGTGGATGAGCATTGAGCTGCGAGGTTCCGCGCCGCCTGCGTGTGGGCACACTCGAGGGGATGCGGGCTCACCGCTGGTGCTCCAGCTGCGAGGCACGCGCGTACGTGACGGGCATGGCGCTGGTGGTGCTAGCCGGTGGAGGCCGGTAGCAGCCGGTAGAGGCCGGCGGCGGTGGCTGGCGGTGGCTGGCGGTGGCTGGCGGCGGCTGGCGGTGGCTGGCGGTGGCGGCTGACGGCGGCGACAGAGGCGAGCGTGCGGCGCCGCGGCCGCGAGTGGCGTGCGCGCCGAGCCCGCCCAACAATGCCAATGTCAAACTATTTTTGTCACATTACTAACAGATTCAGGTGCCACTTCCGCACGCTCGAGTGTGTCGCGCCAGCCGCTACTCCCCACTCGTCACTGACGATGTGGCTCGTCTCCGCCTCCAGTCCCGCACATACGTTGGCGAAAGACCTCTAATTTACGAGCTTCGTCCGGAGACCGCATGTTTTGCGCGCTGCTACTAGGTAGGTACATTATTATTTTGGAATGGTAAAGGCGTCATGCACATTCATCACGTGCGCGTCTGTTGTGGCAATGTATGTAGGTACGTGCGCTCACGCCTGGCTAATAATAATGTTCAGTCTTCAACACATCTGTGTATCTGCACAACACATTCTACGCATAACAGAGGTGCTGTATCAATAGCAAGAAAACGAAATGTGTAAAGTTCGCCCTTCCAAATGTTAGAAATCTAGGACCCAACATCGTCTTAGATAAAGAGTTGCTTGAAACTGTAAACACGGCAGTTTTTCTGGGCATAACAGTAGATGCCAAACTTCAGTGGGGCCAACATATATCGAGCCTAGCGGGAAGGCTCAGTTCGGCCGCCTACGCCGTCAGGAAAGTAAGACAATACACTGACGTTGATACAGCTCGGTTAGTCTATTTTAGTTATTTTCATAGCGTTATGTCCTACGGTATTCTGCTGTGGGGCAAAGCTGCTGATATTCAAAATATATTTGTCCTTCAAAAACGAGCTGTTCGAGCAATTTACCAGCTAGGTGCCAGAGTTTCTCTGAGAGATTTTTCAAAGATATCGGTATCCTCACAGTGGCATCACAATTCATTTTCGCCAACATATTATATATTAGGCTAAATATACACTTATATACTAAAAACAGTGATATTCACAATGTTAACACTAGAAATAAGGATAAACTACGTACTCCCTTTCACCGGCTTCATAAGGTTCATAACTCATTTGTTGGGCTTGGTATAACCTTTTATAACCAGCTACCTTCTTCTTTGCTAGATTTGCCTTTTAATGCGTTCAAAACTAAAGTAAAATCCAACCTCTGTTCAAAGGCATACTATTCTATCAACGACTACTTAAATGATAAGAATAGTTGGTCGCTGTGATTAACTCAAGACAATGTTTAAATGTTCTTTCTCCAGAATTAGCTTACTTACTGACAGGTTATATGAGTTTATATAATTGTTTATAATTTTACTAATTTTACTTTATTTATTGTTGACATAATCTACTCATTACAATGTTTTTTTTTATGAGTTGTATTGCAATATGTGGTTAGCTAGCGACCTCGATATTTTTTTAATTTACCTCAATGGTCCTAGTTTATCAATTATAACTTCTAGTTACAGCTATATGTAAGCGGGCACGCCCTTTATGCCTGGAGGCTTTTATTTAGATATTGATTTCATTAAGTAATTTTTATTTCTGCTTGAGTATAGTTCTCGATGTTTTTGGTTGGTATATTGGCGTGTGCTAGCTGTCATAAGGCTATTAATTTTATAATTTAAATTATGTTTTGTGTTGCGTAATGTAAATATCATTTTGCATACTATTATATAGAATCATTTTTTTTCTAACTGAACAGACAGCTGTGCTGCTGGGGAGTTTGTTGCGCCACTTCTTCTTCCCAGCTAAAGCACTAGGAAGTGGTGAAGGGTGGGCGTTTTGGGGGACTGTCTTATGTAATTTTGACGTTCGAAAAGTGCTGATTCTCAGCCTAGTTTGAATAAATGACTTTTGAATTTTGAATTTTGAATGCTGTTGTATGGGTAACTAAGTATACGGTTACACATACAAACTCAAACGACCTCGATTATTGAACCTCCTACTCTAATAGCTAGCCATAAACCGTGTCTGTCGTGTCTTTCATTTTATTCATCCGGATTTCAGTCTATTCCTACACGGAAGATGTTCCAGTGCTTTAGACCCCGAGCTTAGACATGCAACGCCCAGTTTTTTTTTTGTTGTACACTTATACAGCCACTATGAGGGTGCCTTTGCAAGTTTGCAGTAATATCCCATCTAGCGTATGTTGACGTCGCATTGTCGCCGCATATACGCTGCGCTATCGTCACGTAGACGGATATTTACGAGTATTATAATTATTTCAAGAGGCAGTAACGTTTGCGTGTTGTTCACATAACACATTCACGGTTTGTAAAAACCGCCGTACTTGCCGTATGAACGGACCCAGGGTGTGTACTGTGTGCAGTGTGACAAAGGGCTAAGTGTCTCGTTTTATGCTACGCTAGGCGCTATGTGTACGCTGGATGCCAAGTGATGTATGTGTCTACGTACGTAGGTACCAAACTGATGTAGATGTAAGTGAAGCAAACTGAACTTTCCTTTCGCAAAACAACAAAAATATTAAAAAGCTTATAGGACATAATGGGCAAACGCGAGCCTATCAACATTAAACGGAGGTGTCGCGGGACACCCGGCTGGAACCTATCAACATTAAACGGAGGTGTCGCGGGACACCCGGCTGGAACCTATCAACATTAAACGGAGGTGTCGCGGGACACCCGGCTGGAACCTATCAACATTAAACGGAGGTGTCGCGGGACACCCGGCTGGAACCTATCAACATTAAACGGAGGTGTCGCGGGACACCCGGCTGGAACCTATCAACATTAAACGGAGGTGTCGCGGGACAGCCGGCTGGAACCTATCAACATTAAACGGAGGTGTCGCGGGACACCCGGCTGGAACCTATCAACATTAAACGGAGGTGTCGCGGGACACCCGGCTGGAACCTATCAACATTAAACGGAGGTGTCGCGGGACACCCGGCTGGAACCTATCAACATTAAACGGAGGTGTCGCGGGACACCCGGCTGGAACCTATCAACATTAAACGGAGGTGTCGCGGGACAGCCGGCTGGAACCTATCAACATTAAACGGAGGTGTCGCGGGACACCCGGCTGGAACCTATCAACATTAAACGGAGGTGTCGCGGGACACCCGGCTGGAACCTATCAACATTAAACGGAGGTGTCGCGGGACAGCCGGCTGGAACCTATCAACATTAAACGGAGGTGTCGCGGGACAGCCGGCTGGAACCTATCAACATTAAACGGAGGTGTCGCGGGACACCCGGCTGGAACCTATCAACATTAAACGGAGGTGTCGCGGGACACCCGGCTGGAACCTATCAAAATTAAACGGAGGTGTCGCGGGACACCCGGCAGGAACCTATCAACATTAAACGGAGGTGTCACGGGACACCCGGCTGGAACCTATCAACATTAAACGGAGGTGTCGCGGGACACCCGGCTGGAACCTATCAACATTAAACGGAGGTGTCGCGGGACACCCGGCTGGAACCTATCAACATTAAACGGAGGTGTCACGGGACACCCGGCTGGAACCTATCAACATTAAACGGAGGTGTCGCGGGACACCCGGCTGGAACCTATCAACATTAAACGGAGGTGTCGCGGAACACCCGGCTGGAACCTATCAACATTAAACGGAGGTGTCGCGGGACACCCGGCTGGAACCTATCAACATTAAACGGAGGTGTCGCGGGACACCCGGCTGGAACCGAGTTTCCATTCACTTGTGCACTTGGCGAATGAGAGCTATACCGGAAAAAGTGTAACATTTTGACGGTCACGACATATTGTTATGTCGTGACCGTCACCGTGACCGTCCGAACTAAAAAAAACGGAACCCTTATAGGATCATTCGTGCCGGTCTGTCTGTCCGTCTGTCACAGCCAATTTGCTCCAAATCTAATGGACCGATAAGTTGAAATTTGGTACACATATGAATTTCTGTGACCCAACCAACGTGTAACGTAAATAAATTGTTTTTGAATATGGGACTCAGTTTTGGGAGGCAAATAAGAAAAAATAAAAAAAGACTCAACAATATTTTACTTAAGATATAAAATTGATGGAAATTGACCATCCCTCCCCCTTATCTCCGAAATTACTGAGCATAAAATTTAAAAAAAAATACAGAATATATTTCTATACTTATAAATTACAGGAAAACCTATAAGAAGTAAGAACCTAACTCTATGGTTTCCTCGCCTAACCCTATGGTTTTAAAATAATATGGCAAATCTCTCAATAGGTATTGTGCGTATAAACATACATTTTTGTCACAAAAATGTTTTTCAACTACAATATTAAGTTTGTTCTTGGGATAAATTCGTCACAATTACGGAACCCTTCATTACGTGGTCCGACACGCACTTGGCCGGTTTTTTCGGTCTAGCTCTCATTCGCGATTCTATATCTGTGAGTCATATAATGAAGGCATTCTTACTTAGTAAAACGATTAGGTGGGTTTGTTGTAAGGTCTAGCTCTTAACAGCTCCCGCTAAATACCACACTTTTGTTTTAACTTATGTTCGGTTAATTAAGCAAAGCTCTCTACAATCATTATGATCGCGTTTTCAAGCGTTCGCCTGTTCAATTTTCATTTCGTAGAGTTTTCTCTCTGATATCCCATCTCAACTGCGATGTCGTTTACTCACATGTTGCGCTGCGCGCGGCGCTCGTCGTTGGCGTCGTCCAGCGAATCGGCGTGCTCGGCATGCTCAGCGTGCTCGGCGCGCTCGGCACGCTCTGCGTCGAACTTGACGTGGCGCGCGTCGGTGTCGCGTGGGCTGCCCGAGCCCGATCCGGACCACGCGCTCGACACCTGCACAGTGCAAACGACTCAACGTTACTCCGCGGCACGGTCCTGAGCCTCACAGCCTCACGTCTGCTTTTGTTGAACTCACTAGGTTACCCGCGGAGAGAGACTGCCACATGCTGCCCGATAGGTTCTAGGACGCGTCTACCGCCCAAGTTCCCACAAAACTTTAGTACTTATAAGTAAATAGCTATAGTTATGAAAAATACTTTTAAAATTTTCAATATTAAAAATGAGTCTAAAAGATATATGATATGTTATGATAAAGCTCGAAAAGATAATAATAATATGAGTATTGCGTGGTGGAGTGAAGCCGGCGAAGCAATGAACGGCGTGGCGGCGGCGGCGCGGGCCCCGCGCTGCGCGGCACGGCCTTCAGCGACATGGCGCGGTCGATCGCGTGCACTCACCTGCTGGTCGGAGCAGACGCCGGCGGCCGGCGGTGACAGCTCCGAGCTGCTCAGCGAGCTGGCACCATCTGCAGACACACGATACTATTAGCAGCACCCGCCACTGGAGTGCCCCCGACTCGTCCGCGAGCCTCTGTTGTTCAGAGAGCCCGTGGTCCTCAGGAGCAGCCTCCGTCGCGGCACTCCTACGACCACTGGCGCGATGTAGCGTCGATACGCCCATATTCACCGATGTAGCGGGAATACTTAGTATTGCCCAATAGCAGCCAAATGAGATGGTTCTAGGCGAGTTAGCGCCACTATGTGTGAACTACTGGTATTCAACCGCATCTGAATAGACTGGATGTCGGTCACAACACTCACAACCTAGTTTGGGAAAAGATCGCTGAGCGTATTTATCATATTTTTTATATGCAAACTGTAAAAACCAACGACTTTAAGGCCGTCCAAACACTAGTTTGGGCAGGTGATACAGCTGAGAGTTTGTATTAGATTACTAGGCCAGATGCCTGAGAGAGAGGGCGCCGAGCGAGGGCCGACTGTGTCGGGTGGCGGCCGTGGCGGGCGCGTGTCGAGGGTTGCCAGCGCTCGCGTGGACATTCGTCGTTTATTCATAAACTACGTCGAGCGCAGTCAGGGTCACTGATGTGTCACGAATTTGAGATCGCGAGTGAAACAGCCTTCACGCCGGTAGCACACCTCCGCCGCGAAACCATAGCAGCGAAACCGCAGTAGTTAAATTCGATAGACTCGCGTCATTTTCCGTTACTCGCATCCGATTCGAGTGTTCGAGTTATGGTTTCGCAGCGGAGGTGTGCTACCGGGGTAAATGCGACATGGATGGCGAAAAAAACAAAATGTTCTATTGTGCACAGAATTACCTCAAAAAGTCGAAATTGTTTTTTAATTTGGTGGAGGTGCACTTACCAGGTAAATGTGTGTGCGAATAGGGGGGCGGCGCGGCGCTGTCACGGCGCGGCTCGGCGGCGGCGGCGGGAAGGCGCGGCGCGGCGTCGCCCCACACCACGCGCTCCATCTCTTCGTCCAACCGCACCTCGTCATCGCCCGCCACCTGCGGAAAAATAATACATTAAAAATTCTATGAGTTGCTTCATGGGCTATTTGTATTAAGCTATATTGAGTTATAATCATATTCGGAATTGCCAGATTTATCAGCGCCGTTAGAATCCGGTTTCATGGCAATCTGAACATCAGTAAAGAAGAAAGATAGCTCTCCATGTAATCTAGGTTTCGCACTTAGACTTCGCGTACATTCGTAAAAATACTCTCAAAAGATAGATCAAACAAAAAATAATAATGATATAATATGATCAAATTAAAATAAAAAAGTAAAAAAAAAATTGGGTTTCTCCAGAAAAACGTTGTTTAAAAAGCAAGTGGCCCCGTATAAACAGACCCCATGACAATAAACCTAAGAGCTATTATGCAGTAAACCAACGAGTAAACAGTATATGACATTCAAAAGTGGCAGAAATGAATAGTTCCAATAATGGCTACTGAAGGGAAAAGTGGCACTAGTAGCTGACTTTGTATATGCCCTCCACACATTGGACATCTAGAAGAGCATCATATTCTATTGTACTCCATGCACCTCTATGCAAAGCAAGCGGACATAGTTACGTTATGGTTGGCAAAATGTCTTTTGTTATTACCTACTACTAATGTGAACATCATCCTAACTAATATTATAAATTATTTATTTATTTATTTATATCACAATTATAACAACTTTACAGATTCATCCAAGGCGATTGTATAAATGTGAAAGTGAGTTTGTTTGTTTGTTACGCTTTCACGCTAAAGCGGCTGAACGAACTTGGATGGCTCACAGATAAACCTTGGATGAAGAAAACCAATAATGCGACCTAGGGATACGTCCAATCGGGCACGCCACTATTGCGGCGATAAGTCCCCTCTTTGAGGAGTGACTAGAGAGGCGCCACGGCGTCCTCACCTTCCGCCTGACGCAGGTCCTCACCGGACATGGTTGTTTCGGGAGGTTCCTGTTTCGTATCAGGCGAGAGGAAACGCCCGGGTGTCATCACTGCGTGGATCGCCCGGAGGACACGGTTGAGCATACGGTGGAGGTCTGTCCGGCTTGGGCAGAGCATCGCCGTGTCCTCGTGGAGGCGATCGGTGGATCTCTCGCGGATCTCTCGCGTCCGGCCCTAGTCCAGCAGGGCTAACATGACAAGCGCGAGAACGCTCTTTTTCTCGTTTTGTCGAAATTTATCTACGATTCTGACGTCATTCTAATCCCTAACATGACCGTAAACGACGAGTAAACTCGAAAAAAGCATTTTGACACTTCTATATCTCGCGACGAGAAACCGATGTTGCAAGTTATTAAAAACAAATTATTTTTATGATAGCAACATTGGCTTGAGATTCCGTTTCATTCATTCAATAGTGCTGATTTCCTTGTCACAAATACCTCTAAACTAGACTAAAAATTACCAAAATTTAGATTATTCCTGTCAACCGACGATTTCCCATTCTAAAATAGACTAAAGTGAAACAACTTAACTATATTTTAGTAGTTATTAATTTCTAAAATCACATAAATCTAAAATTCTGATGGTCCAAGTATTTAATCGCGATTAAAAAGGTGTGGACATTAATTTTCATGAACTAAAATTCACACCAACACCTCGACTTTTTTTTCTTTTCTTTTGCTTATATCTCGAAAATGGTGTGTCCTATCGCAAAAATAATGAAAATTTGAACCCCCTTTATGAAGCCCACAAACCCCAAATACCCCACATGTAGGTAATAATGTTTCATAATATTTTCAATACAAAAAACGAAAAAATCCATATAAAACACGTCGTTCCAATATAAATAGTAGTTTAAAACTAAGTATTTTCATTATTAATATATTGTAAAATAAAATGATGACTAAAATAATTACAATTATGAAAGCCATGTTATTTTGGAGATATTTTTTGTATAATTATTTTGTCTACTCTTCTCGTCGTTCTCGTCGTCAAAATCGAGGACGAGTAAATACGACTAAATGACAGAAGAATCGGAGATTATCTCGTGTTGAATTGTCAAAAGTCGAGATAACTAAGGTGCCATGTTAGGGTTTGTCGACAAAACATAAAGTTTGACAGAAGCAGTCGACTATTTTGTATGGAGGCGCTGTCAGAAAACGAGAAAAGAGGCAAAATAGACAAAAAATACTCACGCGAGAACGAGTAATTGTCGCGTGCGTCATGTTAGGCCTGCAGGCCATAGTACGGAGCGAGAGGGCATGGGAGGCCATCACCTCCTTCTGCGAAGCAGTAATGCTCGCGAAGGAGGAGGCAGAATTGCAGAATGACAGAATTCGCGCCCTCACGCCCCTAGCCGCCGCAGGAGACGCCCTGGGCGTCGGGAATCGCGGGCCGATTCCCGGCCACCGTAGGCGCGGGCTAGCGGACGGTGAGCAATGGGTAGCTCGCCGTCCGATAAGGACCAGGCCCGGGTCGACGGCGCGTTGTGTTCCACGCGCGCCTCAAAGAGATGTCAGCAAGTGAAGGGGTCCGATAGGACCAATGCCTGCCGGGGTTGCGGAAAAGTCCGAAAGGGATACCGTGGCCCCTGGCAACGTACAGGCAATGGAAGGAACACGGGTGGGTTTTAGTCAGTAAGAGTCTGACACGCCCTCCTGCTCCACCCAGAGCGGGAGAAGTTATTTGATAATTTCCCACCCAGAAAAAGAAAGGGTTACGTCCAAAAAATATTATGCACAATGGTTTGTTGCCCTGCAACTGCAAACTAACGCGTTTTCGCTTTGTGTTATGCACCATACACTATACACGGCCAAACAGGCCCCGACGCACAAAGCTTCCCACGACACGTATCCCTAGATATGTCAACATCGAAAACGATGAAAAAGGTCGTGAGGCTTGGATAACTAGAGACGTTGGTTGGTCGACATCGCCCGACGTTTCAAGCTCATTTCGTTTATAGTGCATTGGTTTAGTGTTAATAATTTACTTTTAAACAAGAAAAAGACTAAATGTATTAGATTTCTGACACCTAACGTTCAGCAAGTGAAAACCAATGTATTAGTAAATGAGGCGGAATCGGATCTTGTGGACACCACTGTGTTCTTAGGTATTACCTTGGATTCGAAGCTTCAGTGGGGCCCACATATAACCAAATTGTCGAAGCGGCTAAGGTCTGCAGCCTACGCGGTCTATAAAATCCGTCATTTGACTGATGTAGAAACAGCTCGATTAGTATATTTTAGTTATTTCCATAGTGTAATGTCATACGGCATTTTGTTGTGGGGAAATGCAGCCGACATTCCGACTATATTTGTGCCGCAGAAGCGAGCCATTCGAGCAATTTATAACCTAAGTTGTAGGCATTCACTGAGGGATAAATTTAAGGAAATAAACATCATGACAGTCGCATCTCAATATGTATTTGAGAACCTGATTTATGTAAAAAAGAATATTAATTTATATTCTAAACACAGCGACATTCATAGCATAAATACTAGAAACAAAGATTTACTTATTGTGCCCAGGACTAGGCTCCAAAAAAATAGTAATTCATTTAAGTGCCAAAGTATACGTTTTTACAACAAACTCCCAAGCCATGTTAAAGAACTGAGCCTCAATAAATTTAAATCATTTATTAAACACAAACTATGTCAAAAAGGTTTCTATAAAATTAAAGATTACTTAGACGACAAAACGGCTTGGGACTAGCCCCACACTACTCCATACTGTTTAATTCATTTTATTTGACTGTATAAGTCAATTTATTTCAATTATATTTTCATTTATTATTGATGTAATCTACTCTTTACACAGTTTTTATTTTTTATCTTTATGAGATGTATTGTAATATATGGTCAGCTAGCGACCTCGAAAATTGATCATACTAATCTTGTCTGAGCAACCGGCAGCAAGTTCGTCATGCTCCCTCAGATGTCACTGCTTGCGGTAGCGTCGGGGGTCGGGTTGCCTCCTTCCCTCAAATATGGCGAGGGGGGTAATGGCTGATCTTTGCGTTATGCTCGTAAACGGGTGCTGCTTGTGGTGACTGGTCGTCTTGCTGACCATGGTTTTTGTTGTTGTTATTAGTAATTAACTGTTTATTTATTTTACTTCGATTGTTAGCTAGTTCGCTAGTTTATTATTTGTGATTTCCGAGTTACAGCTTTAATTGCTATGTGTAAACGGGCACGCCCTTTATGTCTGGAGGCTTTCATTCGGGTATTAAGTTCTTTTTACTTTTTTGTTGTTGGTATATTGGCGTGTGCTAGGTGACATATAGAAAATAATTTAATTTAATGTTTTGTGTTGCGTAAAGTAAATTATTTTGCATAAGTACTATTGTATAGAATCATGTTTTTCTAACTATTCAGACAGCTGTGCTGCTGGGGAGTTTGTTGCGCCACTTCTTCTTCCCAGCTAAAGCACTAGGAAGTCGCGAAGGGCGGGCGTTTTTGGGGGACTGGAAATGTAATTTTGACGTTCGAAAAGTGCTGATTTTCAGCCTAGTTTGAATAAATGACTTTTGATTTTTTTTTTTTGAAAGCTACTGGTGCCGCGGACACATTTGTCCAGTGAATACGTGGCTTTATTACTGTCAATACTTGTTATTGGACTTAATAAACTGTAGAGGGATCCGTACGAAGTTACACAGATTGTACATGAATATTATGGCGTACTCCTATGACGTCATTATACTGACGGAAACCTGGCTGATTCCCAGCATTAGGGATAACGAATTTATTGACGACCGTTACGTGGTTTTCAGATGCGATCGTGATCGTTCTGTGAAAAATAAAGAAGACCGAGGGAGAATTCTAATAGCTGTTCTCCGTGAACTGCGTCCTACTAAGCTACCAACACAATTCATTCAGGCAGAAGTTAAGCAAGTTATTGTTCAACTGCCTGCTTCCCAGCAAAATAAACGCCACATCATTAGTGCTACGTACATGCCACCGCGAACACATCACTTAGACATGCTGCAAGGCTTAGCTAACGATCCCACTACCGACTACTACTTTATTATCGGTGATTTTAATCTACCTGACATTGACCGGTTGGACCATGGGAATTATGCAATCGCACAGGTGTCGAACTTAATCGGACGACTATTTTTGAATTTCGTTAATGTAATAGGTGGCTCACAGTTCAATATCATAAAAAACAAATTGGGTCGTATACTAGACTTGTTTATCTCTAATGTGGACGACACGTGTGTGTCAGTCCACGTCATGTATTGCTCTGCTTGACCCCGATGGTCATCATCCAGTTTTTCTGTATTGACTTGTCTGAATACGCATTACACTCCACTAAAGTACCACTCGGTCCGTAGATATAATTTTCATAAAGCTTATTACAACATAAATTCTGATCTTAGTAAAGTTAAATGGGACTCTGTACTTTCACACCTTGACTCTGATCAAGCTGTTAACGTCTTTTATGAAACTTTATATGGAATTATCAAGTCACATGTTCCGTTAACTAGAATAAGAAACTCAAGGTTCCCTGTCTGGTTTACACCTTCTCTCATACGAATCTTTAAAACAAAAGAACGTGCTTGGATAAGATGGAAGAAATACAAATATCAATCTGACTACTTAAAATGTTCTAACTATCGTAAGCTTTTCCACGGGGAGTCATTTAAGTGCTATCGGAATTACATCGACTCGGTCGAAGACAGCATTCCTTAGAATAGAAAATCTAACTATCCGGCTAGTATGTATTTCAGAAATGCTTCGTCAGACGACCCCTTAAACATTGGCAATCTCTTTTCATCTTTTTTTTCTTCTGTCTACGAATCCTCTTCTTTGAACCCTGTCAATTGGCAACCTTCCGGTCGCTATGCAAATGATTCGTCTTGCATATCCAATATTTGTCTATCCTCCGAAAATGTACGCGCGGCTTACAAACTTTAGATTTCTCTAAAGGGGCGGGACCCAACAGCCTACCTCCCAGCTTCTTCATAAAAACACGGGATAGCTTGTGTACTGTATTGCACATACTTTTTAATAAATGTTTTCGTGAAGGTGTTTTTCCCGCAATTAGGAAACTTGCGTTTATAACTCCTATTTATAAGACTGGTGACAAGAATAATGTAGAGAATTATCGGCCCATCTCTATCCTCTCTACTTTGTCTAAGGTTTTTGAGAGTCTTGTGCATGGCGCCTTGTATCCCCATATTCATCAGCTTATTTTACCCGAGCAACACGGTTTCGTCAAACGTCGTTCAACAACAACCAATCTGTTAGTATTTACAGACTATTTATTTGAAAAACTGGATCAAAAAGTTTAAGTGGACGCCGTGTACACGGATTTTCAGAAAGCATTTGATAAGATGGATCATACACTGCTTTTAGAAAAATATTGCTTTTAACGGAATACGCGGTTATTTGCTTAGATGGTTTGTTTCTTATATTTTAATAGGACCCAAAAAATTGCTGATAACGGTTACGAGTCTCACTCTATAGTTGTAACATCAGGCGTACCACGGGGATCCATTTTGTGACCTCTCCTCTTCATTATATTTATTAATGACATTAAACAATGTTTTATTAATTCTAAATTTTTAATGTACGCTGACGACATGTTTGTTATGGTTATGATGTCATGACGCTACACGGTATATGCTATAACCAATTGGATTGTACGGACCTAGTAAACAAATTTCCATACAGACATGTGCAGGACCAATGCTGGGGAACGAGCACCTCTGCGTCGTATTTTATGGAACTGGATATATTTTCTCAATCAAACCAATTATTTAAGAAAATGGCTCTTGATGTTTTAACTGGCGAGGTGGTTTAAGTTATGTTGAGGTAATCTTAGCAACACAGCGTTATTGTGGTAGCGACTATTGTTTTGTTGTTTTCCTTTTTTTTATTGTTTTGCACTTGTCATCAGCACTGCTGTTTAATCTTTAGTTAAAATGAGGACAATGGTGTGGGTTACATGTTTGTTAAAACTTAGTTTCTATATCTGCAGCGTGTAACTGTTTTTTGTCACTAATAAATAAAATAAAATAAAATTAACGGGACAATTGTCAGTCGTCATGTCATTTACGAATATTTTCAATATTAGGTACCTAGGTATTTAAAAATGGTTTTGCCTATACCTACCTAATATCTTATTATATTTATGCAAGGTTCAAAGGCGAAAATAGAATTTAAGACCTGTGAAGGTATTCAGGCTAAGGAGGCCACGCATCCCATCATGATGTCTTACAATCTTGGTCGGCTTATTCATACCTATTATACATTGAGCAAAAATAAAACATTTATTTCGTAATTGAAAACAGCATTTTTATTATATTATTACATTCTAACATAGCATTCTAATCTTAGAAGAACTTCTTCAAATAACTGAGTAGCCAGCGCGGTCGTCATGCTTGTCATCGGCACCACCATACGATGCTCATAACACATACTAGCATCAACTGTAATCTATGGCATTTCATTAGACTCGATCATCTCTGCATACCTGGATTACGTACCATCCTCGTATCTTCACAAAACAAATAAAACTAGAAGGTAAAGAAACTAATCCCCACAACTACACTTGGGAGCAAATAAATCGAGCCACTACCTTTTTTCACGTAAAATGGTAAATATTTTTGGTAATATGGAACGTATCAATTCGAACTATATATCGCCTAAAAGTTTAGTTAATAACCTTTACAATGAGGGTAAATTATTGAATAATAACCTTATTGAATGATAAATTATTGGCTCTGCAAGAAAAATGGTAATTTTGATAGAAAATTTAGTAGGGCTAAAACAGTCCATAAAAACAATAAAAAACAAAATTATTGCAAAAAAAATATTCTTAATAACTGGTATTACCCCCCCGGGCCCTGATACATTCTTGTAGCCTATTAGTCATCGATCTGATCAGCGTTACGATGACATATTGTGGTATGTTCTCCCACTCTTCAAGCACAGCGACTTTAAGCTCGGGAATGGATGAAACAGCGGGAACCCTGGCTCGGACTCTCCGTTTTAGCTCGTCCCATAGGTGTTCGATCGGGTTCAAATCGGGACTTCGTGCTGGCCATACCATTTGTTGAATCCCGATCGCAGACAAGTATTCCGTAACGATCTGCGCGGTATGAGGTCTCGCATTGTCATGCATAAACAAGAAATTTTCTCCGACAAAACCAGCATACGGCATTACGTGGTTTTCAAGAATGTCAGTTATGTATCGGTCAGCTGTTAATCCACGTCTACCACTGCCATCGTTGGCGGGGTCGACGAAGACAAGTTCCGTTTTTCCGTCTAGAGAAATTCCTCCCCACACCATACAAGAACCACCACCAAAACTCACCGTTTCTCGAATGCAACATTGGGCAAATCTTTCACCAGGACGTCTATACACTCGGTTTCTCCCGTCATTGCTAAAAAGACAGATTCTTGACTCGTCAGAAAACAAAACTGACCTCCAGTCTTCTAACGTCCAATTAATGTGTTCTCGAGCAAACTCCAAGCGAGATCGGCGATGAGCTACAGTCAATTTTGGGCCAGTTGCTGGTTTGTGTGATGTTAAATTTCGTTCTTTTAGTCTTCGTCTCACTGTCCACCTACTGATTGCGACTCCTCGAACGTCACGTAACGCTTGCTGTAGCTGAACAGCATTAAGTCCACGGTCGCGCAACGAATTGGTTGCAATAAAGCGGTCGTCACGTTCTGTTGTTGCCCGTGGTCGGCCAGTTCCAGGTCGCCGAACAAAAGCACCAGTCTCCAGATACCTGCGGTATACCCGCTGTACCTTTGAACGACTCAAATGAAGTCTGCGTGCCACTTCACGTTGTCCGTGTCCAACCTCAAGTAAAGCTACAACTTGGGCAGCTTCCGTCGGTGTAGTATCCATTTTATCAGGTTATTTTGATTACACAGACACAGATAAAGACAACAATAACAAGTAATATGGGTATGATTAACAAAAACCTCAAATTTAATCTTTTCTTAACAGAGTACAATAAAAATGTCATAAGCAAATTAAATGCGATAATTTTATTCTACCCTTTAAACTTTAATAAAAATGAAATTTTGACAACTAACTACCCTCATTGTAAAGGTTATTAAATACCCTTTTAGGCGATATATGTTTCGAATCGATGCGTTCCTTAATACCAAAAATAATTACCATAATGCGTGAAAAAGGAAGTGGCTCGATTTATTTGCTCCCAAGTGTATTTACAACGACACGTCCAGAACAACAGAGTAGTGACATTAAAATATGAAAAATAACACATTTCTGATTTGAAGCTGACATCAATAGGACCTACTTATGCAAAAGGGAACCCACACAATGACAGTTTCGAGAAAAAACAATTTTTAATAAAAATAGTGTATACAAAGTAAACTGTTCATAATTATGATAGAATTACTCTGCAATACTATGTAAGATATTGCGTTTTATGAATCTATGTGAAAAAAAGTAGTTTTTTAATGAAAATTTATTTTTATTACTTTTGATTCCTTGTTGAAATGCAGCTTATTCGTGGGTTGGTTCCTTGTCAAAATAATATTATACTTGTGAATATTATTGGTAAAAATAAGAAAAACGCATGATTTTTAAGGAAATTTTGTTGAAAAATCTTTGTACTTATGTACCTAAATACTTCTAAAATCGGGTCGTTAGTAGCTCATGAAAGCTACAAATTTTCACTCATATAAAAGCCATGGGATTCTTTAGGAATGAGGTGGACAAGGCTCTTCAGGTAACTTAGACTCAAGAACAGGCTTCCCGTTTGGCCAAGAGAGGTTCCAGTAGTACGAGGACGAGGGAGATCCCACGTAAGAAAAAAAGTTGGCCTACCGCGAACATTTTTTTTATGTTTTATATTCTACTGTCCCAGGTTCTGCGTTTCGATATTGCAAATAATTGCGTTTTGATAGTCAGATTTAATCAAATATTTGTTTTTTTTTTTTCTTTGTGCAGCTTAATAAAAAAAACCTGATGCAATAAAAAGAAAGGCCCTGTTACTTTTTCATATAATGTTCATGAATACTTTCATGTACATTACTTATTTGAAAGTTAGGTAGTAAGACAACGGAAGTTACCCCTTCAAATAACCAATTATTATTAGTGAATAATAAAATGGTATCTTCTGACAATATTAAACATAATTAAAATAATAAAAAACCAACATACTTTAAAATTATTCAATCAAAATATTCAAGGTTGCTCTTCCAAATTACTGGAAATAGAATTGTTTTTAGAAAATACTAAGTTTAATGTTGTTTGTATTACAGAACATTGGTTAAAAGATCATCAAGTAATGTCAATTAACTTTGAAAATTATTGTGTAGATAGCCATTTCAGCCGAAAACGTATGATGCATGGCGGATCATTAATATTAGTAAAAAATTCTATTCAATCGAAAGAACGAAAAGACATAATCGGACTGTCTGTTGAACACACCATTGAATTGTCCTGTGTTGAGCTCGATAAGCATGTTATAGTATGTGTATACAGACCTCCAAGTTACCAGAATCTATCTATGTTTGATTCTGTAATGGAAGATGTGCTAAAGAAATTGAATGCTAGTAGTAAGTCAATAATCATATGTGGTGATTTTAATATTAATCTATTAGAAAATAAGTCTAATACTGTCAGACTATTAAGTCTTTTCAGGTCATTTGATTTGTCAAATGTTTTTATTGAACCAACCCAAGTGACAGCTTCTTCTGCCACTTGTATAGATAATATTTTCTGCAATTGTACTTACATAAACAAATTGTAAATACGTTGCCATCTGATCACAGTGGACAAACAATAACATTTTGCTCCTACATGCCTTTACAAAAAATGCAAATAAGGTTTAGGCCAATTACATGTAAAAATCTAGAGAAATTAAATAATGCTTTGGATTAATAACGCTTTAAAACTCTGAATACATAATCTATTTGAGATTATGTATTCAGAGTTTTAATAATATATGTGACCCAAATGAGTTCTACGCCGAGTTCTTTTCATTATTGACACACAACAAGCAATTTATTGACACTTTTCCACTAAAGACTAAAACTATTTACACAAAGTTCTTATTGAGTGTGAGTGATTGAGCGACTCCAGGTATTCGTAAAAGCAGGGAAAAACTTTTTGAACTTTATGGCCTAAAGCAACATATGAATAATACAAGATTTCATCAGTATGTTGCAAAATATTCTAAAACTTTTAAAATTGTGTGCATAATGGCTAAAGCTCTTCACATTAGCAATAAAATAAAATCAGCTGATGATAAAATAAAAACTACCTGGCAAATAATAAATAATGAAACCGGTAGGAAAAAACAGCGTAATACTGAATTTTATTTAGAGACTGCACATGGCCCCATCAAATCAGATGTAGAAATAGCTCAGGAATTTGAAAACTTTTTGCTAATATTCCCCATAAAACTACTGAAGCTTTAAATTCCTCATCCGCGCTTTCTGCTGCCTTACTTAGAAATAATGTAAAGGCATGCCCTTTGGAGTTTAGGTTTCAGCATACAAACCCCCAGGCTGTTATAAAAGCTTTTAAATATCTTAAAATTAAATCAACAGAAGATCTATGGGGAATATCTGTAAAAGTCTGTAGATCTATCATCGAAACCATTGGGCCTTATTTAGCTTGCATATTTAATACCAGTGTAGACCATGGAGTCTTTCCGTTTCTCATGAAACACAGTAAAGTAGTTCCTTTGTTCAAATCCGGTGATAGTAAGGAACCCAACAATTATAGGCCTGTGTCAATTCTGCCAGTTCTCAGTAAGGTTTTTGACGTCACTTTACTAAAAATTCCATCTTTCATGATCATCAGTACGGTTTCACCAAAGGGCGTTGTACCACTGACGCCGGTGTCACCCTAATAAAGAACATTTTTAACGCCTGGGAAGAAGCACAAGATGCCATTGGAATCTTTTGAGAACTCTCGAAGGCGTTCGATTGCGTAGACCATGAGACACTTCCGCTGAAACTGGAGCATTATGGGATTAGGAATATAGCTCTTGATTTGTTTAGATCATACATGAAAGATAGAAAGGATAAAGTTCAAGTCAACGGCACAAACTCATTAGGGTCTGAAATGGTAATGGGCGTTCCTCAAGGTTCGATATTGGGTCCATTCCTCTTTTTAATTTATATTAATGATTTACCCCAATTATTTCAAAATCAACCGAAGATGGTGTTATTTGCTGATGACACATCATTGATCTTTAAAATAAACCGACGGTCACAAAATCTTGACGACGTGAATAGCTTTATTGTTCAGGTCCAAGATTGGTTTACGGTAAATAATTTGGTACTAAATAAAAAAAAAAACAAATGCATTAGATTTAAATTACCAAATGTTAGAAGTAGCGAATGTGACATCATATTGAATGGAGAAAAACTGGAATTTATTAATCAAACAGTTTTCCTAGGAATCACGCTAGACGAGAAGTTACAATGGGGACCCCATATAACATCTCTCGCGGGGCGGCTAAGTTCAGCCGCTTATGCTGTTAGAAAGATAAGACAGTTAACAGATGTAGAAACCGCGCGTTTGGTCTATTTTAGTTACTTCCACAGTATTATGTCGTATGGCATTTTACTGTGGGGTCGGGCTGCTGACATTGAATCTATCTTTATTTTACAAAAGAGAGCTGTCAGAGCCATTTATAATCTACGTCGTCGCGAATCTCTCAGGGAACTATTTAAAAAGATTAATATTATGACGGTACCTTGCCAATTCATTTATGAAAATATTATGTATGTGAGAAAAAATCTACATCTTTTTAACAAAATAAGTGATAGACATAATTTTAATACTAGAAATAAAGATAAAATAAATCAACCATTTTTCAGACTATCTTAAGTACATATATCTTTTATGGGGTACTGTGTTAAATGTTACAACAGAATACCTTGTGATATATTAGAATTAAATGAAAGAAAATGTAAAACTCATATAAAAAATACACTTTGTAAACAAGCATATTACAAATTAGAGGATTATATCCAAAATAAAAATGCTTGGAAACATGCTGGGCCTGCTCCATAGGACAATATTTAGAATCTAGACAAAATGTAACTGGATTGTATATTTTTTTATTTTTTTTTAAATATTGGTTTTATTTTCTGTGATTACCACACACTGACTTATTAGTACCTATTACTTGTAAAAATGTTAGGAATATCGTATAATTTTACAATGTTTGTAAATATGTGAGCACCATGCATCTATCACATGATTAATTTATCTGTTATTCCTTAATCTTTCACTATTTTTACCTAAAGTGGTATAGTAATCTTATTCTAGGTGCATCGTCTTCACATATAATTATATAATTGATGTATACAAGATATTGTGAAGACATTTTAAAAGAGTAACGGTGGAGTTTCTTGCCCATTCTTCTCCATACGAAAACTACCTTTTGGAAGGGGCGACTTGAATCAATTATTATTTTTCTGTAAATATTGACGTTCAAAAGTGCCTTTTTCGTGCCTAATTGAAATAAATTATTTGACTTTGCACTTTCATTCATGAACGCTTCTGTAATTAAACGATACTAAAACTTCCTTTCTTCTTTAGGTCTAGTTTGAATCTGACTTGATTGATGCGACACAAGTTTATACAATTTTATAAAAGATGGAATGGATGGATGAATGTGGTTTTTAAGGTTTCTTAAGAATTTTATCTCTTTTGCATTGTAGGTACTGTCACCACTGGAACTACTTGATCACTACCGAGATGCAAATTAATCATTTTTCCTACCTTACAGGTGGTAACAAAATATTTTAACTTAACCTGTTTCTCCTGACATAAATTTCGTAACATAGGGCGTTTTTATCGTTTTGTCTGCATCTAAAATCCATACTTGATGTCGCTCAAAACATTTGGCCTGCGGCTGAAATTCCTGCTCCACAAGCATAAACTAATTGATTAGCATTTGAAAATACCGTTGGAGCTGCTGAAGATTTTAAAAACTATCTTTGCATTGTATAAATTCAATCTCTTAGCATTGTATAATTGCATAGCACATGTGTGAGTACTATGTACCGACTTTAAAGCTACCATTTAGCATGGCTATGTTTTTCATTGACTTGAATGTGTTTCATATTATAAGTTGGGGGATTACATCACTGATAAAAATGCTTGGCTCATTGCTGGTCTTGCTCCGCAACCACAACTAATTAAATAACATTTAAAAAAAACCTATTGGAGCTGCTGAAGATTGTAAGATCATCTTTGTATTGTATAAACTTAATTTCCTTTGTATTATATAATTACATAGCACAAGTGTGAGTACTATGTACTAAAGAGCTACCATTTACCGGATAATATGTATATCATTGACTTGAATTTGCCCTGGCGGCTGAGAGTATGTCATGCTCACTCTAATGTCTCGCTGGCGGTGGCGCGTGTGTTGGATCATTTAGCTCCCTTCAAAATGGTTGAGCTGAATGGTGCTAATCCATGCGTCATGTTCGTGAACGGGCGTCGTCAGTAGGGACTGGTCATCTGTTAGCTGCCACGGTGATTTTAATTTTATTTAATGTTTGAATTAGTTTTTTTTTTAATTTCTAACGGACGCTTTTAATGTTTTGCTTCGTTCTCACATGTAATTTCAACATGAATGATGTAACCATATTTTGATTTAAAAGAGTGTCCGTGGAGTTTGTTGCCGGTTCTTCTCCATAGGTACCTACTACGCTTTGGAATGGGCGACTAGCTTAATATTTCTGACTGACCGACCCCCTAACAATCAAAAGTGCCTGTAATTGGTTTATTTGAAATAAATGCTTTGAGTTTGAGTTTGAGTTCATACCTTAATGTGGCTTAACCCATTTATCCTCATCTAATTTCAAACCATTTAGTTATAGTGAAAAGTGCTACATAAGTCATTTTGATCTGCAACTACTTTATGATACTTCAAGTGCTTAAGCTGAATAGCCTGATTCTATTTTATTATCGCGATGGTTGTTAATACATTTAGCCTTACACTAAAGCAAGTATAACTTGCACTAAAGTAAATCGCTTAAATCCATTTTTCTGAATCTATAATTAACAGTTCAATGCCCTTGAATCATTTAGCCTGTTTCTAAATAAAAGTGATTTGAGGTAATTTTGTATCAAGCGACATTGATTTCTGGTAATAGCAGTGTGGAGGAGAGGGATGTGGCGGAATCTACATCACTACATGCGAACGATGCACCAAAGAACTGACTAAATGACGCTTGATACAAATAGTCCGTGAGCCCTCGATTATATTATACTAACCGGGCAGCTACGATACGATAATATACATCGCGAGCGCGTCACCTTACCGGCCACGTCGCAATGTTTGTCCCTTGTAAAGGCTGTTACATTTTTGCAATGAAGCGCATACAAAACTTACTATTGCACTATTGCTAAGACCTAAGTGACAGTAGCGTGACGTCGGCCTGTAATCTTCCTCAAGAATTGGTTTACCAAATGCAAGAATTTTTCAAATCATTTGGTAGTTTCAGAGATTAGCGCGTTCAAACAAACAAACTCTTCAGCTTTATTATAATAACCTTTATATTGGTAAGTACCTAAAAATAGAATATATTTAAAATAATAATTAGGTTCTATGGTAACATCGACCAACATTCCGTAATGGTCTTTTGTCGCGGCCTAAGGCGCCATACAAAATATTGTAGCTTATTAACATAACGCCTTATGTACAGACGCCAGCACATCAAACTACTACAATCTGTCAAATTTCTTTAATATATTTTCAACTTTATCACTAAATCATAAAGTTCAAAGTTGATTGGGAAAATTTGCCAGTTTCGGGTAGGTTGACCTGCTTGGCGTCTGTACTATAAATTATTAACATAATTTAACGCCTTATTTATTTATTTATTTAATATATTTCTTATCCCTACTAATCTATTATACATAATATAACTAATACTAATAATATACATTAACTCATGCCTTCTTCCCACGGGGGTAGGCAGAAACTACAGAACTCCACCTGCTATACGATCCTTACATACTCCTTTTGCCTCGTTTACGTTCGTACATCTGATCATACTCGCACGCCGGTTGCTAGTACTACGCACCTGTCCCTTCCGATAATATTATAATTTATATAATATTATAATTTATATAATATTATAATTTATATAATATTATATAATAAGAATTTAAATTAAATTAATGCCATCTATCTCATTGCCAAATTTTATCGAAATCCGTTCAGTGGTTTAAGCATGAAAACGAAATATACAGAGTTACTTTCGAATTTATAATATTATAATAATTATAATATTGTAATTATTGTCATTTATTGTTTTGTTTACATTTTTAAATATTTCTTAAAATATCCTCATACGTATTATAAAACAAAGTCCCCCGCCGCGTCTGTCTGCCTGAACGCGATAAACTCAAACACTACCGAGCGGATGTTCAAACGGTGTTCACTAATGGACGGAGTGATTCCTGCGGAAGGGTTTGGTGTATAATTCATTAAGGTTTTGTGTAAATTAGCTGAAATATGACGATTATTATTGAAGATATCGGAAAAAATCATGCCGACTGGGACCTTTACTGGCGTGCGCCGCGTAAACCGTAAAAGATAGATGAAAATTATGTGCTTATGTGCATTTTTCATCTTAAAAAGTTCACCAAAAAATCCGCCATGGCATATGTTTATCTCCTAAGGATGACCCACAGTAACCATTATTATCTTTCAGATTTTGATAAAAAATGTATTGTTATCATATCATTTAAATGAATAGTTTAAAAGATATCACGGGGCGAAGCCGCGGGCAAAAGCTAGTAAGGAATAAAAAAAACATAAAAACAAACAAAAATAGAGGTCCGCCGGTGTCAGGAGCAGGGTCCGAGCTACAGGTGGCTATCGATAGATTTCAGAAAGGCATTCGATGCAGTGGACAATGACATTTTACTGAGCAAATTACAAGCCATGGGATTCACACCAAAGCTTCTGCGTTTTTTTGCTAATTATCTCTTGAACCGGAAACAATTTGTTGCTCATGGGTGCTTTCTTTCGGGTTCTTACCACACGCGATCTGGGGTGAGTCAAGGATCGGTTCTTGGCCCATTACTTTTTCTTTTAATGATAAATGATCTCGTCAGTGTGGTACAACATGCTAAATGTCTGCTATATGCGGACGATTTAAAGTTAGTACTCGAAATTACCGAAAATTGCACTCGTGATGATCTTCAAAGCGACATCGACCGAGTCTTACAGTGGAGTATAACTAATAAATTGTATTTTAACACTAGTAAGTGTTATGTTATGACGTTCAGCCGGAAATCACGACCTAGTCAAGCCGTATACACATTGGGTGATACAGTCGTAACTCGCGTATTCAACATCCGTGATCTTGGTGTGACATTTGATTGTCACCTGACATTTCACGAGCACATCTCCTTAGTGGCCGCCGAGTCATACAGACGACTGGGCTTTGTCTTGCGTAATGCACGTGACTTCCATAACCCGAGCATCATCAAGATATTGTATAATTCCCTTGTTAGAAGTAAATTAGAATTTGCAGCTTGTGTTTGGAGTCCATATGAATCAACATACACCCTAGTAATTGAAAAAGTTCAAAAGGCCTTCTTACGCTACTTGTATAAGAGAAACCACGGGTACTATCCATTTATGTACCCCACGGCCTTTTTACTAGGTATTCTAGGATATAACTCCTTAGCTGTCCGGCGGTCTCGAACGCAGATCATCACTGCTCTGAAAATTATACGGAATGTAATTGACTCCCCAGAATTGCACAACATTCTATGCACATTTTATGTCCCTGACAATTACCTACGTCACCGGTCTAACCGCCGGCATAGACTATTCGCGACTGCACAGTGCCGCACGGTGTCCCGTGCGCATTCTCCGCTGTGTCGCATGAGCAGCGCAATCAATGCCCTTATTTTTGAACTACCCGATTGTGACGTATTGACCGACGGATTCAACCAAATAATGTTATTGTGCTCGAAATTTTGTGAAAAAGATTGTTTATAAATAATTGCATGTTCTAATAATTTGAAACCTAATGAAATGTATTTTTTTTAATTTTATTTTATATTAACGCTGTACCTACCTATCCATATTATTTTATATAATACTTATGTAGTTAATTAATTACTGTTACTGGTGTATAACCGTTGTAATTAATAAATAAATAAATAAATAGAGACGGGAACCTGCACACCACGCGAGCCGTGTCGAGTACTGCCTTCTGAGTCAGGCCCTTGATCCAGGAAAATAGAGGTCCGCCGGTGTCAGGAGCAGGGTCCGAGCTACAGGTGGCTATAGAGACGGGAACCTGCACACCACGCGAGGTGTCGAGGAGTACTGCCTTCTGAATCAGGCCCTTGATCCAGGAAAATAGAGGTCCGCCGGTGTCAGGAGCAGGGTCCGAGCTACAGGTGGCTATAGAGACGGGAACCTGCACACCACGCAAGCCGTGTCGAGTACTGCCTTCTGAATCAGGCCCTTGATCCAGGAAAATAGAGGTCCGCCGGTGTCAGGAGCAGGGTCCGAGCTACAGGTGGCTATAGAGACGGGAACCTGCACACCACGCGAGCCGCGTCGAGGAGTACTGCCTTCTGAATCAGGCCCTTGATCCAGGAAAATAGAGGTCCGCCGGTGTCAGGAGCAGGGTCCGAGCTACAGGTGGCTATAGAGACGGGAACCTGCACACCACGCGAGGTGTCGAGGAGTACTGCCTTCTGAATCAGGCCCTTGATCCAGGAAAATTTATTTAGGGATATGAAAATTCAAATTTATGCTTTTAGTAAGAATTAAAGAATTACACATTTCAGCGTTTTTTGTAAAATCATCTCCCAATTTGTGTCTTCTTTTCAAAAAATTTAAGGGATTGGAAGTATAGGCATAGTCCGTATCTAGAATTAACATTTAGTCTTTATTTCATTATAATCGGCCCACTCGGTCAAGTTATTACAATTTAAAGTAATAAACTAACCTTTATAACATATAGGTATTATATGTTCAACGGCGGCACTAGAGTAGGTATTGCAAATTAATGGTGGTAATAATATTTAAATGTATAATTCGTATTTTAAGTAAGGTATTTAGAATGGGTAATGGCTAATTAAGGCAGCTTCTTTAAAATGTCATTCTCTGTTTCAAATATATTTAGTTGTCTAATAAATTAATAGGTCAGCGACGAACTTTTAGCGTCTAATAAATACTTTTCATGCGACCATACTCGTATATAATATAAATATAAACATTACATACAAAATGACATTATTACTTTGTAAAGTTTTTTTTTTTTTAATTTTTGTGAATGTGAGGACTATGTGGATTTTTTAATTATTATTATTTTTTCTTTCTTATTTACTTTTAATGATGGTCTGGCAGTTTGAGTAGTTTATGAGGCCTACCCAAATGTCCTTTCTATGGTATAGTTCGTCGAGTTGAGCTCCTTAAGTTCTGGGTTGAGCTCCACGATTACTGACAAATGCTTGCACTGACTGGACAGGTCCACTCAAATCTGTGTGGTTCTTTTCTCAAAAGACCATTTCAGACACTAATCTACATGGTCCTCATATGGCCTTACCAAGATTATGTCTGGACTTTAAAAGAGACTGTGACCTGTGAGTTTGTTTCGGCCTTTCTTCTCAGAGTATAAGTCAGATAGGAAACGCCGAACTCATCTAGCTAACTTTTAATATATTTTTTTTTAAGATGACGTGTAATAGTGATTCCAATATCCTATTTACAGAATAAACAATTTCATTTCATTTCATTTCATTATATTGTAAAACAAGCTACTGTAAATATGACTCAGTATAAAGATAATTCTTAACCAAATAAATTTATGATATGTCTACGCATTGCCAGCTTCTAATAAGTGTATTAACTGCATCTATAAAATAATTTCAACGTACTCAATTTCACCTATATTTTTATACGTTAGCATAAGTAATTGATGAGTGAATCTACTATAATTGAACATAAAATTACCTTATTATTGTCATCAAATACTGGTTAATGGAAGCTCTAATTTCATGTAGTCACCTATTTATTTATGTTACCATGAGTAATTGATGACTAGACTGTTATACCTACCCAATTGAACATAAAAAAAATATATACAAGAATGTAAGTGATGGTGTTTGGAAACAGCGGTGAGTGATAATAACTATCGGAGTGCCCTAATTTTGTTACTGCGACCAGTTTCGACGTAGCGCTCGCTCAGCTAGCGCGTAGTTGGTCACAGTTCTAACCTAACCTAACCTATTAGGTCGGAGTGCCCTAATAGTTATATTAGAAAGCCGTGCTCGTATCATTGTTATATTCCTAGTTAGATGAACTGCTTTCACATAACTATATTACGGTATATAGCTATATCCCTAGGGACATAACTATCAGGGATGTTACGGAACCGGAATCGGACGATTGGAAATTGATTGATAGGAATCGGAATCGGAACCGGTACCGGAACCTGAATAGAGCTCGCTCATTGGCGCAAATAGCCGATCGCGCCCCATTTATTCCCAGCGAGCGTTAGGTACACTCCCACCACGCAAGTGTTGGTTATAATTTTCATGAAAAAAGAATATGATTGATTAATGTAGTTGTTGAATAAAAACATTTTATGGGTAATTTTGAGGCTGGAATTTGATATTATTAGCAGACAGATGTTGAATCTCTAAAATATATAAAGTAGCTCACTTACAATATTAGTCGCTGAGTTATCAATTCAGAAGTAAATATCTTTATCGGTAGCTCTGAGTCATATATTATTAATTTACGTTTGTAAATTGACGCTGGTTTTTTTATATTCTGTTGGCAAAGTAAAGATGATGAATGAATATAATAGAAGTTCTATTAACTCGTTGCCTACATACAAAAAAAGATGTTAGGTTGCTAGTGCTAAAGAAGGTGTAAGCATTTTTGTATCTCATTCTAAGTGAACTGTTATAGTTCTTATGAGAAATAAATTCTATAAACTTAAAGAAAACTTTTGCTGCTTCACTCATAATTTCCCATTTAGGATCATATAAACCTGCACCCTAATTACGTAATATACAATCAATCGGAATTTGAATCATTTGAAAAAAATTGCTAATCCATTGCTTCATAAGTTCGAAAAAAAAATCTGCTCAACAACGTTCATAACGCAATGAATGTTGTTGAACTGTCAAAATGAAACAAATTTGTCGTAATTGTTTACGAAAATGTGTTGCGTAATTAGATAGCTGTTTTAATTATTTAAAAAAACCGGACAAGTGTGAGTAGGACTTGCGCCCTGAGGGTTCCATCTCAAAGCTGTGCTTGCTCGGCTGCCCGAATTACCAAATCCGGGTTGAAGGTCAAACTTAATTTCTCAATTGAAAAATAATTTTTAATAGAGTAATAAAATACAGACTAAATGTTACTTCAAGACACGGCGGCACGGCCTATAAATTATTGATCCCAGATTGAAGAACAAACTTAACTTTGCAGTTCATATATAGCTGTAAATGACCAATTTTCGGATTTTCCTCTTTACTTGACCTTGCTTCTCGCCAAACTTCATGCTGCTGGGCCAACGGGAAGTACCAAATGGACTATTTTATTTGCGAGTGTCAATATATGCGGCATAAAAGGCCGTATTCTTTTATTGCGTTGACTTGGAAGTTTGATTTTCGTTATAGCACCAAAAGACAGTAGATCTAAGTTTTTGATATCTATTTCAACTTGATACCTCCACGCGTTCCTGAGAAAAAGTGTCTTGATAGACAACTATATGTATAACCAAAATGTAAAATCTGAATATTTGCACGGCTGAAATGCCGAGTATAGTGAAACCTATAGATCTTAAGAACTTATGTTAGCTACCTATATTCTTGCAAATATATATATTATTAATTCAACGAAGTCATCGTTTAAGGGTTTCAATTTTTCATAACAAACAGATTTATTATCTGCCTGTTACCTTTCATGCCGTAACGGCTGAACGGATTTAGATGCAAGGCATACGGATAGGCCCTGACCTGGGCTAGGACATAGGATACTCTGAACCCCGGCAGCACGATCCTGAGGGATATTTTGCGACGTCCACGCGGGCGAAGCGGCTTCTAGTACTTAATATTATAAATTCGAAAGTAACTCGGTCTGTCTGTATGTTTCGTTTTGACGCCTAAACCACTGAACGGATTTCGCCAGGGAATAGATGGCATCCTGGAAACGGACATAGAACACGTTTAGCCTCAAAAATAATCTTAAAGGTGATATTGGTGACAAAAGTTTTTATTTAAAACCCAGCATTTCTTAAGTTAGGGATATGAAAATTCAAATTTATGCTTCTGGTAAGAAATGAAGAATTACCTACGTGTTTATTCCCCCAAGGGGGTCAAATAGGGAATGATTTTAAAATTCACATGAAACATTGATTTTTTGTGTGGTTGTGGGTTGTAGGAAGTCGGCACCTCTCCTAGAGCTAGCTACTGATGAGTGGTGACAAGAGAAGCGATGGAGGCCACCGCTTGTTTTGGTATTATTTGATTAACCAATGCCTTTGCTGCCAACAGTCACGAACTCACGATATTCACCTATCTGACCGTACGACCACGACACCAAGCCGCGTATAAATAACTCGATTTGATCAATTGAACAGTGCGGTGAGTAGGTACGTTTGTAAAATTGTGGTAAATATATACACGGGCGCGGGCGCGGGCGAAGGGGGCGGTGCGGGCGCGTCGCTGCTGCCCTGACAATGACAACGGGATTTATAAATAAACAGAGTGGCGGGAGCACGCGCCGCTCTGCTGACCTACTCGCACGGGCTGGTCCCGCCCGGCAGCGGTGACAGTTCACAGTAAGTAGTGAGTCCGCGCCGCCACCGGCGACTTGACCTCGTCCGTGGCCGCCGCTCGTCGGCTCCGCGCTGCAGCCGGTGGGTGAAGGTTCGGCACGAAGTGCCAGGAGCGCGCTGTCGACACCGACGCACTACAACCTAATGCATTGACCACAATCATAAAGGGTATAAAGACAGAAAACATTTTCAGCCCCATATTATATACCCTTGAACAACAGCACAACCCCGATTGTGAAATAAATACATGCTTGACTTTCCTGCGACGGAACATGATCGTTCTAATAAGAACTTCCCTTCCGAAACCTTTCGTCCCCATCATCAGACCCTCGATGACAGCCATGTGTACCCCAGTTTGGTGTAATGCCCGCACAGATAAATAAGGCTAGTTTCATTTACCAGAATGTTGCGAAGTTCACTAGAACGTACCTATATTAGTATACGTGACAACTATTCTTTTTGTAAACGTTAGTAAAAATATCTAGTTCCTGTTATCGCTAACATGTTGGTGTGTTCAAACAAATTTTCAGTACACTTTATTAGCGAATGTGTACTGTGTGTGTGCAAATATAATGGTTGACCTTACTGCCGTGCTTTTTTTAACACAATAAAAAAATATTTAATATAAACCGAACGAATTGCTATCATTAGGTTTTGTGTAGATTTACCAGCCATTTAGTAATTATGTAAAAGGGTAAAGGTCACCACAAACAGAATGTTCGTAAGGAACTAAGGACTACTAAAATATACCTAATTATTAAGGTTTACGCAAACCTAAAACAAATCAACTATATTTAGGTATTACGTTTTCGCCTCGGCTCTATGGGGTGCTTAACTGTTGCAAATGGGTCACACTACCACGTCCTGGAAGGAATACGTCAACTTACAAGTCACCCTGTATAATCTTTTCTTCTAACATAAGCCGACAAGTAAATGCAATGCGTAGATATGAAGCAGTTGTTACAACTTTGGGTACCTAGTCTGGGCGTCTGGGCCGCTGGGCATCTGGGCCGCTGGGCGTCTGGGCCGCTGGGCGTCTGGGCCACTGAGCGTCCGGGTAATTGGGAAACATATTGACAGGCTCCGAACTTATCTTAAAAAAGCCGGCCAAGTGCGTATGGCACACTCGAACCACGCACAGTGTAGGGTTCCGTAGTTGGGATGAATATATTTTACGTATGCACAGTATCGATTTTATTTCTCGAGAAAAAAAAAAGTGTTATCACTGTGGTTGTAACCGTATATTCAAACTATTGACTTAAATAATTTTTACATGCATAATTGCATAGAACAATTTTTTTCTCCCTCATCCTTACATCAGGGAGGGCCGCCCCTATTTGTTTCCATTATTTTGTGGTGCACAGAATACACCTTTCCAATTTTCATCAATATACTTAGTGCAAATAGTCTCTGGGTAAAATGGCTGTGTAACGGGGTTGCGGGAAAGTCCGAAGGGGATACCGTGGCCCCTGGCAACGTACAGGCTACTGAAGGAACATGGGTGGATTTTAGTCAGTAAGAGTCTGACACGCCCTCCCGCTCCGCCCAGAGCGGGAGGGCGTGTCAGACTCTGTTATTTGATAATTTCCCATCCAAAAAAAAAAAAACATCCGGACTGACGGATGGACAGATGGGCATGACGAAATTATAAGGGTTTCGTTTATGCCATTTGGGTACGGAACCCTTAAAAACATAGATTAGAGTCACAATGTAGATTTCGAAGCTCATTTCTCTCCCTATTTTTCTACCCCTAGAAGTGGATTAAAAAAAATATATATATGGGACCAAGTTCGAGGTATGGCCCTCTCCGATAACAAACTAATAGTCAAAGTCGGACTACTTTGTTAACATGAGAACCTTCTCCTTTTTTTCGAAGGTTAAAATAAGTGTATAATGTAACCTATTGCTTCGAAACTGCTGCGCCAGACTGTTCCACCTTACGTGAAGAAGAATTGATTCACTTGACCCTAATGGTATAAAATATGTATTTAACTTATAGGTACCACTTACCATTAGGGTTTACCTTGATCGAGGGAAAATCATTGGTGATGTACCTACCTATTAAATTAAATTAAATCTCTATCCTGTTAGCGAGTTATGAATGTTTACCTAGTAGCAGAAGTTGGCAATACCTAGTTGACCTCTGCACTCTGGATGGTCAGACCAGGTCAGGCCGGCCAGGCCAGGTCTATGGAGCAGGCAAGAGTTCTGTTCGGGTATTACTTGCGCACTTACGTAATGCCTGACGTGACCAGATCCAGGTGTCTGTGGATGTGACACTGATACATGATTTATATATTATGTAAGTTGGCTTACACAAACACTTTAATATTTTAAAACTAGTTGAGCTAGGTGTTTCCTATATGACTATTCTGAGAAGAAACACCGAAAAAAGTCTCTTTTGAAGTTCAAACTTAATCTTTGACCCTGGTCCCTGGTCTTCTTTGGATCTTGGTCTCTGCGTCGGGCACTCGACGTGGCAACACGCCGTGTTCGGGTTCGCGACAAGTCAATCGTCATCCTGAGGATGCCTCGTTTGGAGGTGAAACACGTGTTGATTTCCTACAGGGTTTTTTACGACTCTTTAGGAATAGTTAAGCGGAATAGGTTACTAAATATATCTACGCCTATTGTATTTTATAATGGTTTCCGCAAGGTCACGCCTCAATCGATTAACTATCTTTTTTTTTTGTTTACGACTGGGTAATCTTGGCCTGCATCTCACCTGATGGTAAGTGATGATCAGGCCGAAGGTGGAAGCGAGTTTCACCCGGAATCCTCAACCACAGAGGAACTGGCCATCTGGTAAAAACTAAATAAAACGAATACCACTATCTGCTATTTAACAGTGACAGGAAGTTATTATAACATTATCCACATAGACTAACTGCGACAAATACGATATTATTATTGAAGCTAACTCAAAAACCCCCCAAGCAAAATTAATAAAATTAATATGGGACCACCGCGCAAGGTTCCTTAGCAAATGAATGAATTTTCAAAATCGGTTCACCATTTACGAAAATATCGATGCACATTGGTACAATAATTGAAAATAAACATACGACGAACATAGAACGGGTTTGACGCAGAATATGCACTTCACAAAATGTGTACTTGACGCAAAATAGCACTTCTCAAAATGAGCACTTGTCAAAATGAACCATAGAACCTTCTCTATTTTGGAAGTCGGTTAAAAATGACCCACATGGCCCTCACATTCACAAAAATTAAAATAATAATAACTGCACTTAAAAACTACAAAGTACATATTCATGCCATTGTGTATACTTAGAATTGTCATCAAATGTCAAAGTACTTATATTATAATACATAAATGGTATACACAAAAATGGTATACAATAAAATGGTATACACAAAAATATCGGCCAAGTGCGTGTCGGACCACACACAAAGAAGGGTTCCGTAGTTGGGATGAATTTATCCCAAAAACAAACTTAGCTTTGTAGTTGAAGAACAATCATGTTCTCCCATACCTCGATATACGTCAGGGCTCGATTTAAAACTTGTGAATTACACTTTGAAAGATTTTTGTATCATTTTATTAGGCGAAAGAAACTTTGTCGTTTCAAAAAACTATGAAACATTGGTAAATCACATAAAATAAAGCTCGAAAAATAACACATACTAATGTTATTTTATGTGCTCCAACTTAATGGTAGCGTAATGTTGTTTACATTACGCTACCATTAAGTTGGAGCCAATAATAATAATAGAATAGAAGCGTTCAACAAACTTCTATATCTGATGATTTGATGATATAAATATATTCTTTAGAAACCTAAACTCCCGTCCTGCAGGCCTAACATGACGCACGCGACAATTACTCGTTCTCGCGTGAGTATTTTTTGTCTATTTTGTCTCTATTCTCGTTTTCTGACAGCGCCTCCATACAAAATAGTCGACTCCTTCTGTCAAACTTTATGTTTTGTCGACAAACCCTAACATGGCACCTTAGTTATCTCAATGTTTGACAATTCAACACGAGATAATCTCCGATTCTTCTGTCATTAAGTCGTATTCACTCGTCCTCGATTTTGACGACGAGAACGACGAGAAGAGTAGACAAAATTATTATACAAAAAATATCTCCAAAATAACATGGCAGTTTCATAATTGTAATTATTTTAGTCATCATTTTATTTTACAATATATTAATAATGAAAATACTTAGTTTTAAACTACTATTTATATTGGAACGACATGTTTTATATGGATTTTTTCGTTTTTTGTATTGAAAATATGAAAAATTATTACCTACATGTTGGGTATTAGGGGTTTATGGGTTTCATAAAGGGGGTTCAAATTTTCATTATTTTTGCGATAGGACACACCATTTTCGAGATATAAGCAAAAGAGAAGAAAAAAACGTCGAGGTGTTGGTGTGAATTTTAGTTCATGAAAATTAATTTCCACACCTTTTTAATCGCGATTAAATACTTGGACAATCAGAATTTTAGATTTATATGATTTTAGAAATTAATAACTACTAAAATATAGTTAAGTTGTGTCACTTTAGTCTATTTCAGAATGGGAAATCGTCGGTTGACAGGAATAATCAAAATTTTGGTAATTTTTAGTCTAGTTTAGAGGTATTTGTGTCAAGGAAATCGGCACCATTGAATGAATAAAACGGAATCTCAAGCCGATGTTGCTATCATAAAAATAATTTGTTTTTAATAACTTGCAACATCGGTTTCTCGTCGCGAGATATAGAAGTGTCAAAATGCTTTTTTCGAGTTTACTCGTCGTGTACGGTCATGTTAGGGATTAGAATGACGTCAGAATCGTAGACAAATTTCGGCAAAACGAGAAAAAGAGCGTTCTCGCGCTTGTCATGTTAGCCCTGCTGGTCGATTTTGTTACCGTAAAAAGTTACAATTTCTGGCGACTTTAATATAAATTTGCTTAAGAAAACTTATGACGCAACTGAATTTTTGCAAATTTTGCATAGAATACTTAAAATTAGGCATCAACGAACCAACACGGTTATAAAGCAAAACACGCATTGATAATATTATATTCAATATTATGGGATATTCCGCAAAATCTGCACTTTCTGATCACACTGCTTAGTTGCTGCTAGTTGTCCAGTCAAATCTAGTTCCTCCTTAAATCATGGAACATAGAAAAAAGAGACTACTCTAAAGAGAACATTCGTAAATTCAAAGAATGCATAAATTCTCTTCATTTCAATAACGTTTTTTAGAATACAGATCCAAACCTAGCGTTTGATGAGTTTTATGAATTATTCCATCTATTCTATAATCTTTGTTTCCCTACTATATAGATAAAAATATCAACAAGATCTTGGATTACAAAGGGTCTAACAATGTGCTGTAAACGTAAGCGACAACTTTTATGGGACTACAGAAATTAATAAAACTAAATTCTTAACATTATCCTCACGATTAAATCAGATCATTAAGTTAATGCAAAAGTCTCGCAATGATAATTACATAAATACTGCGCGAAATAAATCGCAAGCTACTTGGAAGATTATAAATACCAATAAACTTAATATACCTAAGGATCAAATACAATTTTTGATGGTAAGTTAATAACTGACCCAAAACAGATTGCAAACTATTTTAATAATTTCTTTATTGATAAAACTAAAGGTTCCATACCAGACCATTCAAGATGCCGAATCCCGTTCAAACCAAACTCAACATGTATGCGTCCAACTGTACCAGAAGATATACAAAATAATTAGAGCACTAAAGAACACAAATAGTACCGGATATGACGATATATCAACAAAAGTTTTAATACACTTATCCATTAAGTTATCATTCATACTTAGTCATATAATAAATTTAAGTATAGTTAATGGACTCTACCCAGAAAAGTTAATTTTAACTCTAATTATGAATTTATTAAAAAAAAAAATGACATGAACTGCTATCGTCCTGTAGCACTTGTACCAGTCATATCGAAGATATTTGAGAAAGTGATCCATGATGGTATTTATAGTTACTTTGAAAGAAACTATTTACTTTGCAAAGAACGGGTTGGCTTTCGTAAAAATAAAACACCCTGGATAGAGGTAAGTAAACGTATGCATTGTTTATGGACCTCACAAAGGTTTTCGATTATGTGGACCACAAAATACTCTTAGATAAATTATACGCTTATGGTATCAGAGGAAACATTTATGACCTGATTAAATCTTACTTAAGTAATAGGACGCAAATAGCACAAATAACAAGGATATGTCTCTATGGGAAAAAAATGATAACTTATTCATCCTCGTGTAGACAGGTTACATCTGGCGTTCCACAAGGAAGTATATTCGGTCCGCCTCTTTTTATAATATACATCAATGACCTTCCAAAAGTGACAAAATACAACACAATCCTATTTGCTGATGATAGTACAGTACTGTTCACAGTAGATAATAAATTACACATAGAACCTAAGATAAATATGACTTTAGATAGCATTATAAACTAGTTGGCATCAAAACAATTTACATATTAATCTTGACAAAACAATTTTCATGACATTTAGATGTAGAGTAAGTAAAATAGCAAATATGAATATAAATTACCGAAATAATAAGATTCAAGAAGTTGACGTTACGAGATTTCTGGGATAAAGATAGATAATAATTTGAATTTTAAAGAACATGTCCATACATTATGCACTAAATTGAATACCTTCTCTTATGCAGTGTTTAAACTTAAGCAAACCGTCAGTACTTCTACAGTACTTACAGCCTACAACGGCTATGTTGCACCTACTCTAAAGTTATGTGTTATTTTTTGGGGTAATTCTACTATTAAAGAAGCAAGTGGTATTTAAAGCCCAGAAGAAATGTATACGAGCCATGACTAGTATAAATGTAACTGACAGCTGCAGACCATCATTTTTAAACTAAATCTTCTCACGTTACCATGTATAATATATATATTAGAGGTTATAATGTTCGTAATTATTTGTAATTTTGCATGCCTTATGGTAGGATATGGCTAATGGACACTATTGTTTGTATAAGACCTTTTCTTTTGTACCCGTATTCGCAAATTAATAAATTATTATGATTATCATTACGTTACGGTCAATTCTCCAACTGCAAATGTAAGTTGGAAATCGCAAGTTTGTCTTAAGACTGTATCCTCAACAAAGATATACCTAATATTGTGCAAGAGTTATCTTAAGTAGTACAGTCAGTAGCTAGTAGTATTTCCTCTTATAGTAGCCAAGTTTGCTATCAGTCAGTTATGTTTTCAGATAGTATAGGAAGAGGTTAGGGAAATTAGTTAATAACAACTTGAGTTTTTCTACTCAAAACTATTGTTTACCTGGGATATCCTTCAAAGAAATAATGACAACAATAACAAGAAATCAATATGATTCTAATACCAACAACTGTATTTGTAGGAAATAGTTCCCAGGTCAAAAAAGAAGATATCGCTGACAGTGTTACTGATATTTTAAAGATAAATTGTAATAAAATTATTTTGTGCGCTTTTCCATATTTTGAGAGGTTATCAAATAGAAAAAAAACAATTTTATTATATACATATGCTTAATAAGCATATCCAGTTCTTAGTAAGTCACTACAGTGACAAACTTATATTTTTTGACACAAACAATTTTGTTGATAAGTTGAAATCGACAAGGAGTACAGTGCCTCTGCCCATTAGGTTTAGACTTAAAATAGTGAGGCTCTTAGCTTATATAAACTCAGACATAAGTAGTATGTCGAAGTGTAGTTCTATAATTAACACCGCAATTATTAGTAATAATTGTAATGTACAGGTGGCCACCAGTAACTGTATTACTAATGCTATAAACGTTTACAACAATTGTACGAGTACGAAGGAGTTCTAATTCTTGTCATAATGTGGGGTCCACAAGTAGTAGGGTCTCATTGCCTGGTGATGGAATGGGAGTCTTGGGGCTCACTCTGGATGTTAATTTAAACTAGATAGTAAGACAACAGAAGATACCAGTAACACTATAGTTATACTACCAGGAACAAGGTGTCTTCTTGCTCTCAAATAGTTAATTGTAAAAAGAATCTAAGCAGAATACCTTAAAATTATTTCATCAAAATATTTAAGGTTTTGTTTCCAAACAATTCGAAATTGAATTATTTTTAGAAAAAACTATGTTTGATATTGGTGCCGATTCTCTTGTACACCGAACTAAACTAAATAAACTATCACTAAAATTCCTTACTTTTGACTATGAGAATCTTAACGCTATTCTGAAATAAATGGTCTCTAAAGTTAAAAATTATTTTGACACAACTAAATCGAATTTGACAATCGCGACTCCACATGGATACTTGTTTGCCCTACCCCGTGATTTTTTTAGAGCCGGAGGCGCGCACGTTGGGCAGCCTCGACGTGTTTTATATGGAATTTTTCACGTTTTTCATGGAAAATAAGAAAAATTATTACCTACGTGTTGATTATTAGGGATATATGGGTTTCATAAAGAATACCAGCGCTGTGACATTTATTATTAAATGTCGCAGCATCATGCTGAGATAGGAGCCTTTTGGCCTCGCACAGGACTTACCACTTCATATTAATTTTTACTCTGTCTGTTTTTTATTTTTAGTGAGTGTGTGTTTAGTTTAAATAAGATCTCCTGTGCTTGTCCCAATAAATACTTTTTCTTTCTTTCTTTCATAAAGGGGGTCGAAATTTTCATTATTTTTGCGATAGGACACACCATTTTCGAGATATAAGCAAAAGAAAAGAAAAATATATATATACAGTACTGTTTTTGCACCCGAAGTCGGTGTTCGTGTGAATTTTAATTCATGACAACTAATGGTATTCCACATTTAATACACCCTTTTTAATCGACACCATTTTTAACCGCGATTAAAAATGGTTAGATTTAGTTAGACAATTAAAATTTTAGGTGAAAAACGTCAAATTCAGAATAGCAAAATTGGTGCCGATTCTCTTGTCACAAATGCCTCTAAACTAGACTAAAAAACACCAAAATTTAGTTTATTCCTGTCAAACAATGATTTCCCATTCTGAAAGTTTGACAGCACTAAGATAGCACTGAGATTTTAATTTAGTGAAAATTACAGTTTTGCTAGTTAGACCTAGTTGCTTAGTTTCGGGTGACCACTGAAAATCAGCGCTGTGCTGTGGTTCCCTCATAGCACAGCATCACGCTGAGTGGAAGCCTTCTTGTCACAGTCATGACGTGCAGCTGCCGAATATTTCTGTTGTTTATATTTTTGTTATTTGTATGCACGTGTCTCTGTGACAAATAAACCTATTTTTCTTTCTTTCTTTCTGCTATTCTGAATTTGAAGTTTTTCACCTAAAATTTTAATTGTCTAACTAAATCTGACCATTTTTTATCGCGGTTAAAAAAGGTGTATTAAATGTGGAATACTAGTAGTTGTCATGAACTAAAATGCACACGAAAACCTCGACTTCTGTTGCAAAAACAGTACTGTATACATATATTTTTCTTTTCTTTTGCTTATATCTCGGAAATGGTGTGTCCTATCGCAAAAATAATGAAAATTTTGACCCCCATTATATATGAAACGCTACTACCCCTAATAATAAACACGTAGGTAATATTTTTTCTTATTTTCCATGCAAAACGTGAAAAATTCCATATAGAACACGTGGAGGCTGCCCCCCTGCGCACCTCCGGCTCTAAGGAAATTCACGGAGTAGGGCAAACAAGTATGTACCACGTGGAGTCGCGATTGTCAAATTCGATTTAATTGTGTCAAAATAATTTTTAAATTTAGAGACTTTTTATTGCAGAATAGCGTCAAGATTCTCATAGTCAAAGGTAAGGAATTTTAGTGATAGTTTCGATAGTTTAGTTCGGTGTACAAGAGAATCGGCACCAATGTTTTGCATAGTTCTCACATGCATAACTTCAACATGAATGATGTAACCAATATTATGTAACCATATTTTGATTTAAAAGAGTGTCCGTGGAGTTTCTTGCCCGTTCTTCTCCATAAGTACCTACTACGCTTTGGAATGGGCGACTAGCTTCATATTTCTGACTGACCGACCCCTTGACAATTCAAGTGTCTGTAATTTTTTTTTTTTTTTTTTTAAAAACGTTGCCCCACACTAGGAATTTCTCCTGTATCGTGGGTGCATTTACAAACATATATACTCACATACACAAACAGCCAGACCCGGAACAACTACTTGCAGGTCATACAAATATTTGTTCCGTACGGGAATCGAACCCGCGACACGCAGTGCAGCAGTCAATCGCTTAACCACTGCGCCAACCGTGCCGAATTGGTTTATTTGAAATAAATGCTTTGAGATTGAGTTTGCAAAAAAAAAAAAAAGTGGTAAAACTACAAATTAACGATTTTCAGACTTTTTCCTTTACTTGTGCTGTGAGACCTTGCTTCCTGCCAAACATGATTTTAGGTCAAGGGGAATCACCCTGTAGGTTTTCATTTGTTTGCAAGTATCAAATAAGTCACATAAATGGCCGTATTTTTTATTGCGTTGACTTAGAAGCTTAATTTTTATTGCGTTGACTTGAAGCTTGATTTTTATTGCGTTGACTTAGAAGCTTAATTTTTATTGCGTTGACTTGAAGCTTGATTTTTATTGCGTTGACTTAGAAGCTTAATTTTTATTGCGTTGACTTGAAGCTTGATTTTTATTGCGTTGACTTAGAAGCTTGATTTTTATTGCGTTGAATTAGAAGCTTGATTTTTATTGCGTTGACTTAGAGGCCACTAGGTGAACTGTTCATGCATGACAGTTACACTAATAATAACAAAAACAGAGAAAAAGTAGAAAAGTATTTAAAAACAACAACAAACAATTAGTTTGAGAGTTCAAGTGTCTCATACAAAAGGCTACGAAACCTTTTCAAAGAACATGTAAATATGTCTATATGTTCGAATGCTTCACTGTAGGTTGCTGCCATTCGCCGAACTGGTGAACGTAGACCAGTGTTAGATCGGCAGGTACCTACTGCAAAGAGTTTTCCAGCACGAACCTGCCGTCTATGGACAGTTTTGGGGACTGCATAGCACAATACATTATTTAAATCTATACAATCAAAATTGCCATTAACAAAATTATACAATGTCATTGCTTCCAATTGTTTACGTCTAGAGCTGAGCGTCAAAAGCTTGTATTTACTGAGCAACTGGTTATACTGCAGATAAGTGTTGTGACGCCTGTAGTGCACTGCACGAAGAAATCTTCGTTGGACGTTTTCTATCATGTCAATATATTTGCCATAGTACGGGTTCCAGATGGACACGGCATATTCGAGCAGGGAACGGACTAAGGTTTTATATAGGCAGAGATACGAAGAGGTCCGCTTAAAGTCATGAGTGGATCTCATTATAAACTTACGTCGCGCAAGTGTCGATCCTAAGCTGTGCGAATCATATTTAGTGGAACGTAGTCGAAACACAGATGACAACTAACGCACAAACGATCCCTAATGTCATTGAACCACGTGTAATTAAAATTACCCATGGACCCCGGTAATGGGCTGACCCACGGGTAACGAGTGACGTTATCATCTTTTAACGCAGTGGGCCTCCGCTTGAAGCCTCGTGCAGACTGGCGCGATGCGACAAAAGAAAATAAAAGATAAAAGGTAATGAGCAGTTGCTATTAGGCTATTATAACTTAGACAAATTACAAACTGACCCATTAAAAAGCGATAAATAAAAACTTAAAAAAAGAAAATCCAGCGACTTCCAAAAAAACACTATAAAGGGAAAAATTACTTAAATTCGTGTACTCGTAATTGAGATTACTTCTACATTTGCCAATTACATTCACGCATATAAAATAAACATTAAATATTGTATAATTATTATAATCTAAATACATTTAATTTAATTAAGATTGATTCATGTTCTAAATGCTATTACTTATTTTATTTTATTTTAATATTTAATTTTAATTATTTATCCTGACTTATATTGCTGTGCCCTTACAGGCTCCATAACTGTATCTTAGCTTTAAGACTATTTGTAACAACTTAATTCACATTATAGTATGCAAATAAATGAAATAAAATGAAATGAAATTATATTAAAAATTTAAAAACTCCCAACACAAACATTTAATCATTTCTCTTTCCCTGTTCACCATCTACCTATAACCTATTCATTGAGACCATTCCAATGAGCCCAAACACGATACCCCTGCTGTAAGTTGGTATGGGAGTTGGGTATCCTGCAATTTCCTGGTGATGTTGCAGCATCAGTTCAAGGTTACTTTGTTCTTCTAATATCATTGAAGTAACAGAATATAAAATTTCAAGTCGATCAGACCTGTGGAAGAAGCTCACATCCATTCATCAACTAAAAAAGAGCTGATAATCTTCAAACGGCGAACCGATTTTGATAAAACATGTCTAAGCCATCCATCGCTAGCAAACCTGCTCTCAAATAAAAAAAACCGCATTCAAATCGGTTCCCCCGTTTAAGAGCTACGGTGCCGCAGACACACACATAGAGGTCAAACTTATAACACCCCTCTTTTTGCGTCGGGGGTTAAAAGCCAAAGAAACGAAGTTGGTTGTTTTTTTTTTTAAGTTAAAGCATACGCATCGGAAAATGAAATCGTGTAACTGTAAAGCCCCATTTACGCGGTGCAAGTTTCTGGCCATTCAAGAATTGCATGCAAGTGTTGCACGCGTGCGATTTCCATAAAATGGCATACAATAATTAAATGCAAGTTTTGCCATTCAATAACGCGCTGACTGGCGAAGTGGACTGTTCTGCTTGTCACGTCATCGTCCACAGTTCAATATCTCGATTCCGAATGATTGCTCTAAACACACTGCTAACTTGTTAGCTGCCGTGAAACATGACTGACTACACGTCACACCTCTCCAAACAGTAGCCGTCTACGTTCATCGCCTATTAGCGCGTCCAAATGAGAGCGTTAACTGATCGTGCTTCTGAAATCAGTTATCTATTACACCAATAGATGAATAGATAGTAGTGTGTTTTGGAAGTACCTTTCACGTGACTAATCTGACTTTGCGAAGTTCCAACAAACGTTGTCCTAACCGTTTGGACCCAGGTCACTATGAACGATAACGCTGAGTACGCCGACAGTAAATCATATTGGCGCTGACGCTGACCATGACTTCGTGAGCACCGAGTGCATTAGTGCACCGGCCGGCAAGCGAGTGCCAGCTGCCAGGCAACTGCTGGCCGAGTCTCACTGGCACTCGCCTAACCTTGACATTGTATTCTTCTTTATGATCCAAGTATTTTGCTTTATTTAGGATCTATTTTTTCTATGCCCAGATCATTGATCTGAAGAATAAATGGGTATGGTGCGGTTTGACATATTTTACTTTAATACAAAAGTTATCAAACCATCGAATTAATTCCCTATATTTCAGAACTTAGTGTGGGCAGCCACAGTGATCGGGACGTGGCTGCGCGATTGCTTTAATGATTAAAGCGTCTTATTCACGATCCATCTTGCTGTACGTCCTGCCAAGGTCATGAACGATGCACGACGAAAAACTACAGTGAATAGCTTCGACGTAAGTCGATATTAATTGCTTGCTGGATTTGCACGACACAATTTTGCATCCAGCAAGCGCCCCATAAACTTCTTATAGGTTTTACTGAAATCTATAAGTATAGAACTATTTATTTACTGTATTTTTATCCAAAATTTTAGGCTCAGTATTTTCGGACATAATGGGGGGATGGTCGGTTTTCATATACTTATTTTCTTAAATATCTTTAAAATCATTTATTTTAAAATTATAAAAAAAGAATTGTGTAGATCCTCACAACAAGTTGTTTCATTTGATATTTATGTCACACGGTACAGTAATAAAGTTTGTTTGTTTTTTTTTTCTAACTTTCCCCCGAGTTTTGACACGGGCGTGTTTCGGTCACAGAAATTCATACGAGTATGTCTGTATACCAAATTGCAATTAAATCGGTCCAGTAGATTCGGAGCAAATTGGCTGTGACAGACGGACAGACAGCCAGCCAGACAGACGCACGAGTAATCCTATAAGGGTTCCGTTTTTTCATTCGGACTTACAGAACCCTAAAAATATTTGGAGGTGCCCATTTATTGTTTGATAAAGCTGGCAAATATTGAAAACAACACTTCCAACAGCACATCTTTAGTCTTATTGTCGTCTCCACATTGTACGAGTAAGTATAGGTAACAACTACTCATTGATATACATATAAAATACCCAATATATCAACGCAACTAAACCCTCAGTAACAACATCGATAGCTCGATACCGTTGATTGCAGCTTCGGTTTCATATTTATGAATTGTTCGTCACGCTTGATACAACGATAAAACATCGCGCGGCGAGAACATCGCCGCCGTCGGCGTCGGGGCTGATGCGGCGCCGCCCCGCCCGCACGGATTAAGACTACTAAACTAATAATATATGCTCGGATCACACCAGCATAGCAGAACCCGGCTCCGGGCACCGAGCTTCGGGCCTCGGACGCCATCATGTCTTCGCAAGGTGCAACATGTCTAGTCATGAACTTATGACCAGTTCGCAAGGGATCCTGCCACAGCGACCGAGGAAATCGTGTGGTAGCATTTGAGAACTTATTATCATTTTTGTAAGTAATTGGAAATAATAATAATCATCAACGCTAACTAGGTGGATGCAGGTGGGCGTGTTACTTGAATGTGGCGCAACATGATATTATGAATTTATGATACGGTGTAACAGTGTAGTGTAGTGGCGAGCGCGAGCGAGAGCGAGTCGGTGCGAGCGAGTGCGAGCTAGCGCCGGGAGACGCAGCGGCGCCGGCGCCGGTCACCGGCTGGCTGAAGTCGCGCTTGCCTCTTGAGGGACTTATACGTTGCGTCAAGCAGTGCGCACGCGAGCATACGAGCGCACGCCGCCAGCAGGCCCTTGGCGCGTGTCGAGGACATTGTCACGGTCAAGCACGCACCGCCCTCGGCTGCTGCCAATCTCTGATGCTACAAATAGTTTTAGTTTGCAGTTTTTCCGCAACAGAGTAAAAATTGCGTAACTAGGTTGTGTCCGCTCCCCTTGGAATATGAATAGACGTTAAGTGTTTGCGAACGGCGTTAACATATTCTAGGCGCACTTGTCGTCGGTGTGACATACATCACCACGACCGGTTCCTACCTTGGCGTCGGCGGTTTGAGATCGACCTCAAACATTTGCGGCTGCCGACTTGCCGACGCACATGTACGAATTTCTTACATCTTGAGAAATACTTGTATACTTTTGTGTTACCTACTATTTTAATAAGTAAGTACCAACCTATGTACAGGTTTTATACTGATACACGCACTCACTCCTTAGCAAGTCCGCCTGTTCCTAGCTAAAGGCATCGATTGCCGGGCCCCGTTCGGGGCGATCCGACACAAGAACGCCGACGACTTCAGTCAGGGGGATGTCCTAAGAGAAGTGAGTGTCCGATGAGCCTGCCAGCTCGTGGCTGCGGCGAGCGCCAGCATAGCGGTGCCAAGGTACAGCAGTGCGGGTGGTGCGGCATGACCTGACATGTACTAGAATCATAAGCATTGTACATACACAAGCTTGCCCCTACACGTTTTCCAGCATGGCCTTGACAGCACGTCTCGTCAAGCGCATTTTATGTTACAGTGAAAACCATTTATAACGACTTCGCTTAAAACGACGTACCAGTTAGGTATAACGATGACATTTTGTGGTCCCAGCATTTTGTGGTCCCAGCATTTCTGTTTGGTTATAACGACTGTCGGCTATAACAACCGTTTTGACGGTCCCTTCGAATTCGTTATAAAAGGTTTTGACTGTATAATAATACTTTTGTATTTTGACAAATGTGGTATCGTTGGAAGCGTCATGTTGTTGAAAAATAATTTATAGATTATATTATCGTGTAGGCAAAATAAAATAATGAGTGTTTTTTTAGAGATTACTTTTCTAAAGCCTACTCTCAGTGGAGTCAAGCCCTTCCCTAACGAACATCCTGGATCCGCCGCTGCTATAGAGCGTGATATTATAAGTAAGGGATGAAAAGTATGGGAAACCCGTTACTTCTTAAGTTAAGGAAATGAAATATCAAAATAAAGCTTTTCGTAAGAAATAAACAATTACGTGTTTCAGCGTTTTCAGGGTTCCGTAGTAAACAAGGAACCCTTATAGTTTTGCCATGTCCATCTGTCCGTCCGTCTGTCCGCGGCTTAACTCAGAGACTCTTAGTACTAGAAAGCTGTAATGTGGAATGGGTATACATATTAATTTCGAAGCTCTCAACCTTATAAATTCTTATTTACATAATAGGTCCCAATGTGTAGATGTTAATGGTGTGAAATCTTCCGGGCTACCAGTTCAGTTAGGTGTACCTCAAGGCTCAATACTGGGTCCATTCTTGTTCTTAGTCTATATCAATGACTTACCATTCTATTTAAAGGGTATGTGAAGTTGTACTGTTTGCAGATGATACTTCACTTATTTTTAAAGTAGACAGGAATAGACAAGACTTTGACGATGTAAACAGTGCACTCTCAATGGTTACGGATTGGTTTTCGACAAAAAACCTAGTTCTCAATAGCAAGAAAACGAAATGTGTAAAGTTCGCCCTTCCAAATGTTAGAAATCTAGGACCCAACATCGTCTTAGATAAAGAGTTGCTTGAAACTGTAAACTCGGCAGTTTTTCTGGGCATAACAGTAGATGCCAAACTTCAGTGGGGCCAACATATATTGAGCCTAACGGGAAGGCTCAGTTCGGCCGCCTACGCCGTCAGGAAAGTAAGACAATACACTGACGTTGATACAGCTCGGTTAGTCTAGTTTAGTTATTTTTATAGCGTTACGTCCTACGGTATTCTGCTGTGGGGCAAAGCTGCTGGCATTCAAAATATATTTGTCCTTCAAAAACGAGCTGTTCGAGCAATTTACCAGCTAGGTGCCAGAGTTTCTCTGAGAGATCTTTTCAAAGATATCGGTATCCTCACAGTGGCATCACAATTAATTTTCACCAATATATTATATATTAGGCAAAATATACACTAATATACTAAAAACTGATATTCACAATGTTATCACTAGAAATAAGGACAAACTACCCTTTCACCGGCTTCATAAGGTTCATAACTCATTTGTTGGGCTTGGTATAACCTTTTATAACAAGCTACCTTCTTCTTTGCTAGATTTGCCTTTTAATGCGTTCAAAACTAAAGTAAAATCCAACCTCTGTTCAAAGGCATACTATTCTATCAACGACTACTTAAATATTAATAATAGTTGGTCGCTGTGATTAACTCAAGACAATATTTAAATGTTCTTTCTCCAGAATTAGCTTACTTACTGACAGGTTATATGAGTTTATATAATTGTTTATAACTTTACTTTATAAGTCAATTTATTTTATTTTATTGTTGACATAATCTACTCATTACAATGTTTTTTTATGAGTTGTATTGCAATATGTGGTTAGCTAGCGACCTCGATATTTTTTTAATTTACCTCGATGGTCCTAGTTTATCTAATTACATACATTATAATGTAAGCGGGCACGCCCTTTATGCCTGGAGGCTTTTATTTAGATATTGTTTTCGTTAAGTTATTTTTATTTCTGCTTGAGTATAGTTCTCGATGTGTTTGGAATATTGGCGGGTGATAGCTGTCATACGGCTATTAATTTTATAATTTAAATTATGTTTTGTGTTGCGTAATGTAAATATAATTTTGCATACTATTATATAGAATCATTTTTTTCTAACTGAACAGACAGCTGTGCTGCTGGGGAGTTTGTTGCGCCACTTCTTCTTCCCAGCTAAAGCACTAGGAAGTGGTGAAGGGTGGGCGTTTTGGGGGACTGTCTTATGTAATTTTGACGTTCGAAAAGTGCTGATTCTCAGCCTAGTTTGAATAAATGACTTTTGAATTGTGAATTTTGAATCACGCCGACAAAGTGGTAAAATAAAATCATGTTTTTTTTCTTATTTTCTTCCCATGCGTAAAGTGGGGATGTTTTTTTTCTCATGAATCCAACAGTGTGGGGTGTTGTTGGAAAGGTCGTTCAAAAATATTGTAAGTTTGATAAACCATTTTTGGATTCAGGGATCTGTTTATATAAAAGCAAAATTATAAAAAAAACACAAAATTTAATTAACCTAATGGCTCATTAAATACAATTCAAATTGACAATGAAACAATCAACAACCCTCAATATTAATTGCTGACAAATTCAATGACTAGACTTTCGTAAAAAAAATATTCCAGTACTTACTAGGATCAGGTAAAAGATCGAGTGCTTATATAATAAACAAAAGTCAATGTTCATGGCTCCATGTCAACTGATACAAATATTTAACATTGTAAATGGTCTTAAAACACTAATAGCTTAGGGTATGACGAAATTTCAACTAAGATTATAAAACATGTTGCCAATTTAATTTCTAAACACTTGAGTCTCATTCTTAACCTGTCTATCCGCCAGGGTGTTTTGAACGCCTTATGATCGCCATAGTTAAACCTATATTTAAAAAAGGTAATAAGCAGCTAATGCAAAACTGTAGATCGCGGCCGCGAACAGTTTGTATTCATTTCATTCAAATCGATCCACTCAATCAAAAGTTATTACAAATAAAGCTGCGTGCAGACTAGCGCGACGCGACACCGGTTATTGTTATACCGTGAAGTTTTTTTAGAAATTGTATTGTTCGAGTCGCGTCGCGCCGTCGCGTCGCGCTGGTCTGCACGAACCTTAACGCGGTCCACACGTACAGGCCAAGGGCACCCAAGGGCAGTGCTAGAGGGGATGCGCTAAATTAATCCGCGAGAGTTGCATTTTCTTACGTTTTTTGCAATTTGTGGGTGTGTGTGTGATTGTTCCTAAATTACCCTAGGCTAACAACATTATTAAAAAAGCACAAACAATTATAACAAATTTATTAAAAAAGCGAACATCATTAGAAGGTCAATAAGTTTTAAGAGTAGCAATCCCATACGATATTCCAGTTACATTTCTTTCGTTCTTTCGTTCAAAGACCTGGGCCCTGGTTTAAAAAAAAAACAGGTTTTCCCTTATTACATTCACAAGTTACGACATAGGATACTTTGTTATCCCGGTAGTACGTTGTCGAGGTAAAGTAATAAGTCCGACCTCCGAAGCTGGGTTCTTCTTTCGTTTGTTCTCCACTTTAATGAAGATATCAGTATCCTGTTACCGGGTGGCGAAGTGCTTCGGACTGGTTCGACATCATTATCGGCATATCCTCGGCCTGTTACCGGTGGCGAAGTGCTTCGGACTGGTTTGACATCATTATCGGCTTGTCCTTGGCCTGTTACCGGTGGCGAAGTGCTTCGGACTGGTTCGACATCATTATCGGCATATCCTCGGCCTATTACCGGTGGCGAGGTGCTTCGGACTGGTTCGACATCATTATCGGCTTGTCCTCGGCCTATTACCGGTGGTAAACTGCTTCGGACTGGTTCGGAGGCCGGCTGGTTAGGCACCCTTCTTTGTGTTGGGTTTTTTTTTTTTTTTTTTTTTTTTTTAATAAAAACGTTGCCCCGCACAATTAAATTGACGAGTAAAATAAAATCCATTTCCAAGTAACTTTTGCGGCCGCAAAACTTCTTTGTTAAAGGTTTTTGCTGATTACAAAAAAAAACTGTAGCCCAGTCAATATCGACACAAAAAAATCTAACGTCACAAACGCGCATACGATTTTTACGATTTTTTTATATATTGTTAGGTCCCCTGAGAGTAGTTTATACCCAAGTTTGCAACCCTTAAAACCTTGTGCCCTCGTTCTAGCCATTGTTTCAGTTTTTATACCATAAAGACGCGTCTTTAGATATCTATGTTGTATATTTTTGGGAAGAAACTAAATTTGCAAAAATTTCAGCCTAACCCAAGCACTCTAGGTCTATTGGTTGCGATGCTACAGCTATTCAAAGATGAGCATTTTTTTCCAAAACGTGTTTTTTTCGAAAAAAAAACACGGGTTTAGGGTCATTTACCAAGTTAGAAAGTGTTTCACAAGAGAGTTGATGTTGATCCCCTTACTATATTACAAAGGGTCTGCGTGACAACAAAACAAACAGGTGAACAATTAAATGAGCTACCTCCTTATCCCTCGTCCTTGTTCACTGAAGGAATGCGCAATGGCACGAAATCTTCTTGCTTTTGTTAAAATGAAAATCCACGATGGCGGTTGCGAAATTTTCAAATTTTTCTTCGTGGGTATCTTTTCTATGGTTTACAAGGTTGCTAAAGCCGATAGTGAAGCCAAAACAAATCCGAGATCAAACTCAAAGTCAAAGCATTTATTTCAATTAAACCACAGGCATGTACAGTCACTTTTGAATTGTCAAGAAGTCAGTCAGTCAGAAATATGAAGCTAGTTGCCCATTCCAAAGCGTAGTAGGTACCTATGGAGAAGAACGGGCAAGAAACTCCACGGACACTCTTTTAAATAAAAAAAAATATACAAAATATTGGTTTCATCACTCATGTTGAAATTATGCATATGAGAACAATGTAGAAAGACGCTTGTAAAAGCGTCTGTAATAAAAAGAAAAAAGAAATAATCATTCAGAAAATTTAAAATAAGCCAAGAGAAGCAAATAAGCTAAGAGAAGACTAGTCCCAACTGACGGCGCCCGTTCACGAACATGACGCATGGATCAGCACCATTCAGCTCAACCATTTTGAAGGGAGCTAAATGATCCAACACACGCGCCACCATCAGCGAGACATCTGAGTGAGCATGACATACTCACAGCCGCCAGGGCAAATTCAAGTGAATGATATACATACTATCCGGTAAATGGTAGCTCTTTAGTACATTGTATTTTGAGTTTAAACAATACAAAGATGATCTTACATTCTTCAGCAGCTCCAACAGGTTTTTTTTAAATGTTATTTAATTAGTTGTGGTTGTGGAGCAAGACCAGCAATGAGCCAAGCATTTTTATCAGTGATGTAATCCCCCAACTTATAATATGCCTGCCTACATAGTGTGCGTTTTATGCAAGATTTGAATTTCGTCTCATTCAGTTGAAGTATGCGGGGAGGAATTTTATTGTAACATTTTAAACAGTACCCCATGAAAGATGAGTCTACTTTAGCCAGTCTGAAACCTGGTTGAACTAATAGGTCCCTATTTCTTGTACTATAATTATGTCTATAACCTCTTTTACTAAAAAGATGTAATTTTTTTCTTACGTGCATGATGTTTTCATAGATATATTGACAAGGTACCTTCATGATGTTAATGTCCTTAAACAGTTCCCCTAGAGAATCGCGCCTGCGGAGATAATATATGGCTCTGATAGCTCTTTGACTTTAGGTCTGCAGCCCGTCCCCACAGCAAAATACTATAAGACATGATACTATGGAAATAGCTGAAATAGACTAGCCTCGCGGTATCTACATCAATAAATTGACGGATTTTTCTGACAGTATATGCTGCTGAACTTAGCCGTCCTGCAAGAGATGTTAAAAATGAGGATCCCATTGTATCCTTGAGTCGAGCGTGATCCCCAGGAAAACAGTTATATCGACAAATTCTAGTTTCTCATGATTCAATACTATCTCACAATTACTACTTTTAACATTTGGTAAAGAAAATTTTATGCACTTAGTTTTTTTTTAAATTTAATACTTAATTATTAGCAGTGAACCAATTTTGGACCTGCAGTAGGGCGTTATTTACATCGTCAAAATTTGTAACACGTCTAACTACCTTAAAAATTAAGGAAGTATCGTCAGCAAATAACACCATTTGTGGTTGATTTTTTAATAAATGGAATAGATCGTTAATATACACTAAAAAGAGGAATGGACCCAATATCGAGCCTTGTGGCACAACCATTTTTACTTCTTTGAAACCTAGTGAATTGATACCGTTTATTTGAACTTGCTGTTGTCTATCATTTAAATAATAAGATTTTACTAAATTGAGCGCAAGTTTACCAAGTCCGTAATGTTCAAGTTTCAAGAGTAAGGTTTCGCGATCGACGCAATCAAATGCCTTGGAGAGGTCACAAAAATTCCTATCGCGTCTTGGGCCTCTTCCCACGCGTTAAAAATGTGTCTTAATATTAGGTTACACCGGCGTCAGTCGTACAACGTCCTTTGGTGAAACCATACTGTTGATCGTGGAGGATTTTATTTGTATTACAATGATTGAGCATTTGATTAAGCATTACCTTTTCAAACACCTTGCTGAAAACCGGCAACACGGATACGGGTCTATAATTATTGGTGTCTTTACTGTCCCCGGATTTTAAAAGTGGTATTACCTTGCTGTACTTATTTAATTAAATCCGGGAAGACTCCTTGATCCACACACAAATTAAATATTAAGTTAAGTTGTCGTAGTTATTCGGTTTGGTTCTTCAAACACATTTGACAAATTGAATGATTTGAACAAATTTAAAAATCTAGTGGTATTTGAATTATTTTCTAAAATATTAATGTTAAAGTCACCACAGATTACTGATTTATTACCAGTTGCAAGTTTTGCCAAAACATCTTCCATTACTGACTCAAATATAGTTTTGATAATTAGGGGGTCTGTAAACGCACACTATGACATGCTTATCTAGCTCAACACAAGACAGTTCAATGCTATGTTCAACCGATAGTTCAACTATGTCATTACGGGTTTTGATTTAATACAACTTTGAATTAAGATTAGTGAACCACCATGCAGCATTGATTTTCGGTTAAAGCAAGTAGCCACACTATAATTCTCAAAGTTAATTAACATTTGATAAACTTTTAACCAATGCTCAGTTAAACAAATAATGTCAAACATTGTTTTTTCTAAAAACAATTCAATTTCCAATTGTTTGGAAAAAAAAACCTTGAATATTCTGATGAAATATAAAAATAATTTCAAGGATTTCTGCTTAGCCCCTTTTGTACAGTTAACTACATTGCTAGAAAATACCTTTTTGTTATTAAATGTAACTATACTGTTAGTGGAACTTTCTGTTGTCTTACAAACTAGTTAAAACTATTTGAGTTAACCACCTCAACATTAGTATTATTACTAATTGTGGTGCTAATTATAGTTGACTTCGACATACTTATTATGTCTGGCTTAATATTAAAAACTAATAGCCTAGCTATTTGACGTCTAAAACTAACGGGCAGATACACAGTATCCCTAGTCGACCTTAGCTTATCAACAAAAATGTTGGTATCAAAAAATATAAACTTGTCACTATGGTGACTAACTAGGAAATGCATGTAATTATTTAACATGTGAATGTAATTGTTTTACCTGTTTGAAAAGTGCTCAAAATATGGAAAAGCACACAAAATTACTTTCTTACAATTTAACTTCAATAGATCGGTGACACTATCAGTAATAACATCTTTTTTAACATTAAAACTATTACTTATAAGAACAGTAATAATGGCATTAGGATCATATTCTTTCCTAGTTAATGAAAACATTATTTGTTTGTAGGAATTCTGTGGCATACAATAGTTTTGAGAAGAATGCCTTTTTTTTTGGGAAATTATCAAATAACTTCTCCCGCTCTGGGTGGAGCGGGAGGGCGTGTCAGACTCTTACTGACTAAAACCCACCCGTGTTCCTTCCGTTGCCTTTACGTTGCCAGTGAGAAGAATGCCTCAAGTTGTTGCTAAGTAATATTCCTAATCCTTTTCCAAAACTATCAGAAAACATAACGGGGCAATAACAAACTTTACTACTACAAGGGACAGAACTAGTGAACTACTTGCTAATTTTTCGTCATGGGTGTCGTTTTCATAGTTTTCGAGGGTGCTAAAGCCGATAGTGAGGTCAAAGTATAAATCCAAGATGGTGGCTGCAAAAATATTCAAATTGTTCGTCATGTGTGTCATTTTCATAGTTTTCGAGGGTGCTAAAGCCGATAATGACATTAAAATGTAAATCCAAGATGGCGACTGAGAAAATTTTCATGTTTATATCATGGGTATAGTTTTCATAGTTGTTGAGGGTGCTTAAGTCGATAGTGAGGTCAAAATATAAATCCAAGATGGTGGCTGCAAATTTTTTTTTTCTGTTTTAAATCGTATGTGAGAAGGAACTTCGTGCCTTCGTACCCCGACCGCACGTTTTTTCGAAATAATCTGACTGTATTTTTTATTTTTTTATAATCATATAAAGACAATGTTAAAGAAAAAAATACGAATTGATGAAATTGTAAAAAAAAACTTTGTCCGATCCGAAAAGGGCATATGGTACTGCATATATATGGTAACATTACCAAAGAGTTATTTTTTTATTATTATTATTGATGATAAAAAAGTTATTGGTATTTAAAATTCACATTTTTAGTTCCAAAAAATGCTCACTGTACGATACCTAACAACACCCTCTCGGATCGGACTTTTTTTACATGTTGTATGTTCTCGCTGCTGAGGTGAAACGTTGTATGTAAATAACTTCTTAATAGCTCTCGTGTAAAAACACGAGAGCAAAATTATTTACATACAACAAGTTATTTACATCTCGTGTCTTTGAATCCCTCGCTGCGCTCAGGATTATAACCTAGAATCACTCGTTACGCTCATGATTCAAATAAAGAATCCTTCGCTTACTCGGGATTCAAAATAAACACTCGCAGCAAAAAACAACTTTGTTCTCTTGTTGCACAAATAACTATTTTATAGTGAATAAATGTTTTATACATATTATTAAAAATAACATAAAGATATACATTTAAAAATTAATACAACGATTTTCCCTTCAGCTTTTTTTAGGGTTCCGTAGTCAACAAGGAATCCATAGTTTCACCATGTCCGTCTGTCTGTCTGTCTGTCCGCGGCTTAGCTCAGAGACTCTTACCTAGTACGAGAAAGCTGTATTTTAGCATGGGTATACATAAGAGTATGTTCTATGTTATAAGGCAGGGGTGGCCAACGGGTCGATCACAGCAAGTAGACAATTCGATCGTGGCAAGGCAAAAAAAAGTATAATAAGTATAGGTACTTAATAATAATATTTATATGTAGGTAAAAAATACGACAATTTGTAAACATCAAGGATCACATTATGGAAAAACATCCTACCTTCAATTTCATTCGTGACAAGTACACGGCAGAAATTAAGGCAGTTGTATCAGACTTCGAAATAGCCACTAGAGAAAAAAAGAAATGAAGTTGGTGGTTTATCAGTTATCCGTTTAGTAATTCAATTGATCATAGTAACATCTATGGAATGACAAATAAAATTGTAGGTACGTTTCAAATGGACCACACGATATTTCAAAACGAAATGATTACTCTGTGCTGAGGTATATCATATTTGTAAAAGCAAGGTCATCATCTGGTCTAGATTTCTGGGCATTGGTTTCCAACGAGAAATATCCAAAGAACAAATGCGTTGCATTTGTGTTTTGGTTCAACATATTTATGTGTAGCTTTTTCCTACTTAAAACTACACCGTTCTAGCTTGACAGACGCTTATACATCGGATTCTTCATTTCCCAACTACAAACCTGACTTTGCTAATCTAGCGGAAGATGCCCAGACGCAATGCTTACAGTCTCACACTAATATGAATAAGTAGTTACTAAAAAAATGTCAATTTTATGTTTTCCCTCTAAAATACTACAACATTATCCGTTTCGTTTAAAATTTCAAGAAATATGTAATTGGTAAATCGCACAGGGTTTCGTGAGTAAACAGTAGATCTTGGGTCTAATCTAGTTGGCTACCCCTGTTATAGGGTTTGGTTTCCGCACTTAGTCCCTCAGGTGGACCTTTTGACGGTACGGTTGGCGCAGGGGTTAAGCGATTGATACAAATATTTGTTCCGTGCGGGAATTGAACCCGCGACATGCAGTGCAGCAGTACACTGCGTGTCGCGGGTTCGATTCCCGCACGGAACAAATATTTGTATGACCTACAAGTAGTTGTTCCGGGTCTGGCTGTTTGTGTATGTGAGTTTAAATGTTTGTAAACGCACCCACGATAAAGGAGAAATTCCTAGAGTGGGGCAAAGGTAAAAAAAAAAAAGTGCGTGGGCCATAGTGTCCGTCGGTGGTTATTCCAACCAGCCCACCTCCCTCCAGAAGATAATTAAATCTCCTGGTCTGTTCAGAACATCTGTGAATGATCTGGGTGGCCCGAGGGTTTCTGTTCTAATCTGGGTGACGCCTGTGCATTCAAAGAGCACGTGCGCGACGGTTTCCTCAGCCTCATCCACGCCCTGCTTAGAGAAGCGTTTGTTTAGCGAGCAGTGTCCCGTGATGATCCCCGTCACCAGGCGCAGACGGTTCCTGTCCAGGCGTAATAAACGCCTGGTTAGCCTGCTATCCAAGGATGGCATAGTTTCCCTGGACTGCCTGCAGCCCAGTGTCAGGGTCCACCAGTTCTCCGCTGGTGTGTGGGTGAACTCCTGTAGCCACCTGCGTATTTGGTTGAAGGGGATGTGTACGATAGGCTCGGGTCCACAGACAAGGGAGCTGGATCCTCTTCTAGCAAGATCGTCTGCTGTGTCGTTTTATCCAATGCAGTGTCACCATGTTGCGACTAGATACCATTACTCGTTCTAGTGCATTTAGACATTCTAATGTTAGCTTTGAGATAATATATTTTTCCGTAAGGATTGGAGAACTGAGGCGCTGTCGGAGAGTACCTATATATGTGGGTGTCCGTAACTCTCCTGGCTTTTATGGCGTAGACCACTTGTATGTGTATGATACCCACACACTCCGTCTGATAGAAGGTGTTGAACATTCCCAGCGAGCTGGATATAAATATGTGGATATGCATATTAATCACTAGGAAAACTATCACAGCTAAGTCGACCAATTTCCATTTGCAGTTGGAATGTATGGGAGAACATGTTTTTCAACTACGTAGTTAAGTTTGTTCTTAAATTCATCTCAACTACGGAACCCTGCATTGTACGTGGTCCGACACGCACTTGGCCAGTTTTTCTTCGCAATTCCTCTAGTTTGGTGCCACATGACCACTGACTGGCTCGTTTGACGAGTTCATAATACGACATTGCGAGGCAGTTCTGTTTACGCCGTAAACTGCCTGGAAATAAGAGTTCTATTATGAACTCTTAGGCCCCAGTAGTCAAAAAAGACGGGTCAGTTTTAGACCATTTTTGTACAAGCTCTATCGCAACAACTCAGCAAGTTAGAAATTTGAAACTTCTGTATATATACCATGGAATTACACTTATAATCAACAAATATTAAAAAAGGTATTTTACTTAAATATGGGGGATTTTCTGCAACTGCAAAAAATAACTTTGTAATTCACAGTGGCATTATTATGAAATGCAAAAATATTTTAAATTTGAGGTGAGTAATACTTCGTTTGGTATTTTCATTTAACTGAACTAATAAACAGACCAAGTGCGAGTCGGACTCGTACACGAAGGGTTCCGTTCCACCGTACAATATTTAACACTAAGTTCATACTCATGTTGTGTGTCTGTTCATGCTTGGAAACATGCTGGTCCTGCTCCATAGGATAATTTAGAATCAAGACAAAATCAAACTGGTTGCAAATTTAATTTTATATGACATTGATTTCACATTCTGTGACCAATTCCTCGCACACTGACTTATTAATTGTAAAATTTTAGGAAAATCGTCTACTTTTACAATGTTTGTAAATATGTGAGCACCATGTATCTATCACATAATTAGTTTATCTGTTGTTGCTTCATTTTTAATTCTTAATTCTTTTTACCTATTGTGGTATAATCATTTTATTCTAGGTGCATCGTCCTCACATATAATTATATAACTAATGTACTTATACAAAATATTGTAAAACATTTTAAAAGAGTAACGGTGGAGTTTCTTGGCCATTCTTCTCCATGCGAAAACTACCTTTTGGAAGGGGCGACTAGAATTAATTCAATTCAAAACATTTTCGGCAAAAAACTCCACGGTTACTCTTTTAAAAGTAAATGGTTTTTACAATGTTTTCAAATTACAATGTCCTCTCATACCTATTAAAGACATGAGAGGACAGTGTAGTCCTATCAACAAGTACCAGGTACTTAGCAAGATAGAAAATGGTCGACAGATCTACAGTCTGTAAGCCTACAACGTTCTCACATTCACAACATCTAAAAGAAAAGAATGTATATAAAAGATAAATAAAAAAATAAAATAAAGACCTATTTAAACCAAATAACATTGCCATGACAGCTGTAACACATCTAATTTAATAAAAAATATAGAATATTGTAGGTATACGTCAAATAATTAAAAGATTATGTCAAGGAAGTACGTAAAAGAAAAACAAGGTAAAATTAAATACCAGTTAATAGACGTTTTACATAGTTATGCCGCTAATGAGGTACCAGGGAAGCCACATGTGCATAAGGAATTATTGCCAAACTTCCTTGTCTTCAACGTAGTCTTTAATCTTATAATATGCTTTTTTGATAAGGACACGTTTGATGTGGGTTTTGAACTTTCCATCGCTAAGTTCTGTGCTAATTTCGCTAATATCTAAGGGACTCACGAGGACCCATTTTATACCGAGATCGCGCGAATTGCCCTCTTTTGTAAAATGAAAATTGAATCGCCATGTCTGTCCGCGGCTTAGCTCAGAGACTGTTACTACTAGAAAGCTGTAATATGGAATGGGTATACATATATATAACACTGTTCGCATCTTCCTTCTAAACCTAAACTACGACGAAACTGAAGAGTTCCTAAAAAAGTAATCGCTCTAATACATGCATGCATCACACACTACATAAATTAGCGAACACTCGCCACACTCTAACAATATACACACCACACCAAATCACTGAACATATATTTTTTTTTCTGTTTTATTTATAAATTGTCTTTTCCAAAATTGCTATTTTTAGATTCTAAGTTATTTTTTCTTTTTTTGGTTGTTTAATAACCTAATTTTGTCTCTCATTTTATAGCTTGCTGAAATGATTACTATGCACATATTTCTTATATATATTTTTAACACGTGCTATTATAAGTCAACCATTTATGACGGGGATCGGAACTGTTTCTCCTAAACACAGGTTATTTTGTAACCTATCTAGGAGAGCATTACGGCACCCACTAACTAGATAAAGAACTATGCTTGTGTTTTTTAGTGTTTATTACTTTGTCACGTAATCTAGTCTTAATTGAACAATAAATCTTTATCTTATATGTATACCCATTCCATATTACACGGCGTAATTAATATTAATTACGCCGACAGTGGTAAAAAAAAATTGTTTTTTTTTTTTTTTTTTGCGCACTTCCTCAATTTTTTTTTCTCTTCTATCCCATAATGTGGGGTGCCCAATTAAGCTCGTGCAGACCAGCGCGACGTGAAAAGAAATAAAAGTAAAAAGAAAGAAAACAAAATAAAAAGTGTAAAGTGCGTTGTACGATACTAGCAGGAGTGTGTGCCTCGCGGCTGCGCCAAATAGGCCCAGTTCAGCAAAATATGCCAGACAACTAGTGCCTGACGCTGGTTTTCAACTGGACCTCAGTGCTATTCTGTAACCATCTCACCGTGAGAACTTAGGTGAAGTGAGCTCGGAGTGAGCTGTCAGTCCCTAGCAGCAAGTGGAATGACAGCTCACTTCACGCTCACTTCACCCAAGTTTTCACAATACTATATTATTACAGAATAGACCGGCTGAAGTGTGAGGTTTTAGTGTGAGAATTAGTTTTTACAGTAACGTACCTACCTCAAAGAAACGAAAACCAAACCGGCCGATTACGTTTCGGAGCACGCACAATGAAGGGATCCGTAGTTGGGATGAATTTATCGCAAGAACAAACTTAACTTTGTAGTTGAAAAACATTTCTCCACTAAGGAATGTATGGGTGAACATGTTTTTGCAACCGCAAATGTAAGTTGGTCGATTATTACTCGTTAACTTGTAAAGCCTACTTAGCTGTGATAGTTTTCCTTTTAATTTCGTTACATATACTACTGCCGTGAATTTTTTCACATATCCAAAACCAACCAATGCTGGCAGGGGGGATACTTATTTCGCTTTAATATATTCACTTTAATATGAAAATGGTATTCACAAACTAACAATATTTTTGAATGACTTTTCCAACGACACTCCACACCATGGGATGGATGAGAAAGAAACAACCTCCCCACTTTACGTGAAGGGATACAAAAATATATTTATCATAATTTTATTTTACCACTTTCTCGACGTGATCAATATGTATACCCATGCGGAATTACAGCTTTTTAGTACGAAGTCTCTGAGCTAAGCCGCGGTCAGACAGACAGACGGACGCGGCGAAACTGTAAGGGTTCCTTGTTTACTACGGAATCCTAAAAATGGTGGCAACCCTAGTGGAGACTATGCGCAACTGTTACTTATGCTACTTTCCTAGCTGACAGACAAGTAGGTGCCCACGCTGGCCACGCTCTCCTCACTCAAATGAGTAACCACAAACAACTTGGACTTTGTATATCTACGAGTATGTTAGGTAGGTATGTGTTTGAGCTCATCATAAATTATAAAAAGCCATTTTTTGTTTGTTTTATTATATCGAATGAGTTGTTGTAGGTATATTAAAAGATCATAATGTAAGTACATAACAGCCATGCAACAATCTGAGGAATGCCAGTTGTCATGTCGATGCAACGTTTCATCATCATGTTCGTCAAAGCCCATAAGGCCGGCTTGCTTCCTGATAGAATCGCACAGCATCGATTGGAAACGCACTGCAACGCAGTAATAATAGTAAGAATAACTAAGACTTGTTTTACATAATATGGCCGGCCGCCGCCGCCGCCGCGCCGCCAGTGCCGCCCGCCGCAGCGCCTGCCAGAACCGCGCGATAGGCTGATAGGTAGGTTACCTACGTTTTTATTAAAAGGAGATGAAATTGATTGATGGAGTGAGGCACTTGAAAAAACATATTTTAAGTAGATAAACTACGTTTTTGTCTAGAACTGCGTAGGTACAACCGGTCTATACCCGCGGTTTGACATTGACGCGTGGTTTACGTCACTTTAAACATTTTTCAGAATTTTTCGGTGTTACCTGACATTTATTGATTATTTTTGGTCTAATTAACGAGAATATCCGTAAGACCATAGGTTTAAACAGCCTACAGACGATAATAGCCATTATTTAGCAGTAAAATAGTGACGTCTGTGGTCTGTGGTGAAAAATGTTTTAAGTGACGTAAACCGCGCGTCAATGTCAAATCTGCTTAATGTTCGCGCAGTCATACGACACACGAAGATGTGACCAACCATTATCGGCTATCGTCGCGATGGTCCGGGCTGCGTAGCACCTGGGTGGCGGTACATCAAAGGGTTTTAGCGCGCTACGCTAATCGTGGCGCGTGGTCAGACTAGCGTTGTTCATTTCGACTGTTGTTTCTGGACCACGTAGACGCTCTCTTGAAATAATGGAGAGCTATCTTGGATTATTGCACGTTAATTCATTAAAATTACGAAGCCGCTAATGTGCCCACCGCATTAGCGCGATAACTTTAGCGAGCGAAACATACGAAGTTTCGGCACGCATTGCTTTGCCACGATATACGCACTATAAGATTCGATTCAACATTTGTCAATTTTGCTCGTTATGTTGACATTGTGCCTTTGAAATTCCTGCTTGGGATACACCTCAGCCTGTTTGAACTTTTAGCACCGAAACTGTTCACGCTCCCCGCATGTTCTCATTCGTCAGTGTTTAAAAGAACCTAGTCGAAACGACATAAATATTGCATACATAAAGCCGGCGCCAGCGCTACAGCGCCAGACACAGCTAGAAGCTTTCAATTTGTTCGAAGACATTGGGAGACGAGACGAGCATAGGGCCTCGTTCACCTATAAGCTCCACTCGTATGCCGCCGTAGGTCGGCAGCTGCACTCACTGAGAGCTTTCAAAATGTTTCCTCTCGTACGATCACATCGTATAAACAAATAATAATAAAGACGATGAACGTGGAGCTAAAGATTCACGGTAAGTTGTCATTTTCAGTTTTCGCTGAAATCAAATGGCAAAATGAAATGAATTGCAATGTGACTATATGTCATACCTTCATAAGGAATAATAAATAGGAATGACTGACGAATTGGACCGGTCAGTCCAAAATCGCGTCATTCCAAAATAGTAGCAAAATTATAGCTTATGCCGACGACACAGCTCTAATTGTTCATGGCCGGGACTGGAATGAAACTCGCCTGAACTCTGAGTTTGCCTTGAGCACCGTCATGAGGTGGCTGACCACAAATCTTCTCACTCTAAATGTCAATAAGACCAAATTTATCACATTCTCTACTATGAAGTCAAGTCAGCCTGCTAAACCGATTGAAATTCGTGCGCACACCTGCCCAAACTTACACTCAAACTGTGACTGTCAACAATTAGAAAATACCCCTATTATAAAATATCTTGGAGTCACTCTTGATAGTAACCTGAAATGGAAACAACATATTGCTTCAACTGTAGCTCGTGTGAGAAAGCTCAGAGGCGCGGCCGATTTCAGCTGTTTATTAACAATCTACTTTGCCCTCGCTCAGTCTGTTCTAGGGTATTGCGTAACGGTCTGGGGGGGTGCCGGTAATGCATTGATGCTACGGGTCGAACGAGCGCAGAGAGCTGTCTTGAAGGTGCTGGCAAGGCCAAGGTGATGTTATGTAGACACGATACTTCTCATGCTGCTGCCACTGCTACTCGCGCTGCCCGGCGCTCCTGGGCGGTTTTTTGTGCGGTCAAAGGACCAGCAGCGCGAGCGGCAGTGCGTGTTTACATTCAGCTCCGTCGCTCACTTCTCGCTCTTCAAGCTCTTGGACGAATCGGACGTACGTGCCGCCTTGTTTTTTTATGATCTGCCTAAATGCTTCGACTGGAGAGAAAACACTATAAAGTTTTTAAAACTGCTGGAATCCGAAAAAGCAATATGGTATATAAACGACAAAACCCACAAATTAAAACATAAGGTTCACGACGCCTGGAAGAGGAAATACGACAACGTATTTTCTTTTTTCGAATTTGATAGTTTTTTAAATATTGAACATAATTATGTATTGCAAGAAGACACAGCGCGGACGCTGTGATTATTTCGACGCCTGCCATTGCCGAAAGTCGAAAGCGATAAGAGTGGTAGGGCGGAATGTAAGCACACACTTCCCTCAACTCCCTGAGGGAATTATTGCCGGCAGCGCGAGGAGCAGCGGCAGCAGGCTGTATGTAAATGAGGCATTATGCTACTAATAGGGTTTGGATGAGGCAGCCAGATAGTTTATAACCTGGATAACACATAGTATACTTTTTATCCCGGGATCCCGGGATGCCACGCGAGCGAAGCCGCGGGAAAACCTAGATTATAATGATTAACTAGTTTTAGTAATCACTTTAAAATAGTAAGTCCTCGCAAGTGTGCAGAGGAATGACTGACGAATTGGAATGATGGGTTGGCAACGTCCAACAATTATACGATTCTCACGATCATTTTAGGCAGGACGCTACCCCAAATGCTCTCGCCGATTGACGTGAATGTGGTGCACACGGCGCGGATGTATGACCTGTGTGCAGCGAGCAGACGAGACTAGAGGGATGCTCTTGAATGGAATTAAGTGTTGGAGGTGCGAGCCGTGAGGCACTACGCGCGATGCTTGCGTCTCGTCTATCTTATCCGCAGTCGATTGCGAGGCGATAATTTTCGCGTAAACAACGCTATCGCTATCCGTCTGTATCACGCCTTAAGAACATCTAGCCACCTTCGTCGCGCCGATAACGACTGCTTAAATGATAGGGACGCGTCCCTGACGAAAGTATGTCGGGCTGTCGGCACGTTTCCGTGATCCGCGGTCCGCACTACTGTCAACTACCGTGTGCTTATCGCAATCACAACGCAGCGAGTACACGGTCACATTAACACTAGGTACTTTTCCGAATTTAAGTATCAAGCGCAAACCTTTAATTTTATTATTCGATAACAACAATCTGATAAGGAAGTACAGCCGCGGCCTAGTTACACGGCCAGGTACGCGGCCGTGTGCCGTCCAGAGCGGGCCGGTGCGGGTAGGTGCGGGCCGGTGCGGGCCGGTGCGGGCCGGTGCGGGCCGGTGCGGGCCGGTGCAAGCGAGCGCCTCACGGGCTCCGCGAGCTGTTTGCCAAACACGCTTGCCCACATTACATATCGTTACAGTGTACAAATACTACTGTTAGTTTGACTTGTAACTATTACAGTAAATCCAAAGAAGGTTTATGGTCACGGCGGCCGTATCTAATCTATTTGTTTTTGTTACAAATAAAACGCACGTTTTTAGTATATAGGTAAATCCCTTTGCATACAACGCAGAGCGTGACCGACAGGTTGACAGACAGCCGAGTGACGACGCACAATCTCAAATACTCGAGCTCTTTATTAAGTAATGTGAGTTTTGGTGCTCTAAGTTCTATTACTTTTATTTTAGAAAAAGTCGATCTACGAGGTCGCAGGCAACAGTTACTTGTAAGTAGGCCTCTGCCTACTTCTGACTGACTCTCTAGTCAGCAGTACTTAATGTCTGTATTCTCATACGTACACTAGCTGCGGCCTGCTTGACCTGCGACCGGCGACACGCCGAGGCACTGCCAACATTGCGTGCACGTGTGCAGTACAGTGGCAGCGGACCGCGACCGTGCGGCACTGCACCGCGGCGGCCCGCGCGCCCGGTGCGGCGGAGAGTGGACCCCACTCCGCTAGGCAACAGCGGCAGCGAGCCAGCGAGCCTTCTTGTGCGACGCGTGAAGCGAGTTACAATCAACAAGAATCAAATGGCCGCTCGCCTGGCACGCGCCGCCAGTCCGCGACGCACATCGGCACATGCCACCCATCTCATCTCAACTGATGCAAGTAGGTATATCGTTATACGTTTATGACTGCTACAATAAATGAATGCGCGATACACGTATGTAACGTTGTTTGTTGATGATATCGATACAGTAATACTTTACTTTGATACATCCTGTTATTAGTAACTATGCCAAAGCTGTAATATTTGATGAGTTTTTGTTAAATCTTGCCCGCTAACGGAATTGTAATTATGTACTGGTTATTCAAAATGGTAGCTTTGTTCCAGATAGAAGGTCTGGACTATTCTGGACGCCAGTTGGAAGGAAGAGTGTAAAGTCCCACGTGTGGTGACGCACCGCCCCGCACCGCCCCGCACCGACGCGCGCCTATAATAACTAACCTCACCAGATTATGGATGCCTTACAAAAACACATAATCGACTAATGATTATAGAAAAAAGTGACCTTAGAGACGCGCTCGGCAACTTCTTATAGTACGTAGAGGCGAGTCCGGCAGTAATAATAATAATGTAGCCCTGGCCTGCGCAGCGACCGCTCTCATTGACATGTTAAGTGTCGCGCTGCTCAGCATTGACCATTCATTAGTTTAAACGAGCGCTCGGCGACAGACGCCACGCGCCCGCGCTGCACGCCGCGTGCTGCGTGCAGTGCGTGTGCAAGTAAGGCACGTGTACCTACAGTGCGAGTGCAAGTAAGTCACGTGTACTACGGACTCCAAGTTGGCATCGCGTGTACCCGCTACACTCCGGGCGTAGCGGCGCTACGTCACGCTACGGGTGTCCCGTGCGCCTGCTTCGTAGCCCCCGAGACCCGCTACGAGCAGACGCGCGCTCACAAACTTCATTCAGTTATACTTGATATTGTATCCTATCTATTGCAGACCTTGTATCGGCCGATTAACTTAGTACCTAATATTTTTGAGAGAATTACCAATTTCAAGAAATGAATCCATACTAATATATAGATAGGTACTATATACTAATATGTGTTATAAATTATGCAAATTTAAAGTACCCCTGTATGTTAGCTTTTCACGCTTTCAACTGTTGAAAGCATTTCGATGTTTGTCACTCAGATAGACCTGACCTGGATAATTGTATCTTGGTACTAAGTTCCCGTGGGTCTAATTTCCGACCTCCACGCGATATGCCGCGGGCAAAAGCTTAATAGTAATTAGTAAGTAGGTAAATAGTGTATTTAGTCGGTACGTAGGACGTATATTAGACCTGCGGGAACATGGTGACGCTAGCGCGTGACCGCCGCCGCGCCACCCGGTGCGCGTGCGCAGTGTCCGCAGTGCGCTACACTCGTCGTCGCGTCCGCGTTGTTTTCGTGCATTTACGATATTCGTGTTGGCAGTTGGCACACACACATTTTTTTTATATATCTGTCAGTTGGCACATACCTACCACTAACTATTATTAGAGCTTACATTTAAAATTACCTTTCTATATGTTTTATAACAAGGATGTTTTCAATAAGTATTGTTTTGTAATTTGTCATTAATATTGTAGGTATCAGGAGTGAATTTAATGTAAAATACGAGATCGGTAGAGCAGCTTCAGCCGGACTACTGATCGCCCCTCGGGGGCGGCTCCCGGGGCGGCTTCTTGGTTGCAAGTTGCACGCTGTGATCCCGTGTGCTTACAAATCGTTCTTTATTTAATTTTAACTTTGTGAAAATTAAAGCTTAAAAAATGTTGAAGTACTTACCTACTTACACAGTAAATTTATTATTAAGCGTTTGAAGTGCCTTAAAATAGTCATAAATGAAAGCAATGTCAAGTAAGTAGTAAACATTATAGTAAGTAACGGCAACAAGGTGTAGCGATAGCGACTACCGTGTTCCGGGAAGTGGATCACGCGGCGCCCGCGGCGGCACAGCGCAGCCGTGCCTCACCCTCAGCCCGCTGGCCCGCCAGCGGCGCCAGCGCTGGCTCACAAGAACCAGTAGATGCGATCCACATGTTACAAACAAGCGGCTTCCTTTCAAATACTATTTTGTGGGGAAATATTTAACTGATCCTCTAAAAACTTTTAGATCTTCTAATAATGACCTCCTTGGGATGCGATAAGGGAGCCCGCGAAATCAAAACATTCTCACGTTTTTTGCAATTTACAGGTCAGTGTCAGGTTGTGTGATGATTAAAATATGATTCGCGACCGCAACACATAGGGCTTTATAGAATTGTAGTCATTAGAATCAGCAACACAACTTCTTATTCCTTAAGTTAGAATTGGCCTCAAATGTTATGATTTCATGAAGTAGTCATTCAATAGGATAATCTGAACTTAAAGAGTTGTATTGATGAGTTTTGTGATGATCCTAACTTTAATATTATTATTTATAATTATAATTTTGAGTAGAATAACACACGTTGTTTCTAATTAATTTACCTATACCTCTCTTCCTATACTATCTGAGAACATAACTGAATGATAACAATCATGACTACTGAAAGTTGGACAACTACCAATCTCAGGCTGTACCACTTGAGATAGATCTTGTAAGTACTAAGCCAGATACATGTTGGTGGAGGATACAGTCTTGAGACTCAGTCTGGGACGGGTCCTCCGTTGCATCAGGCTGGACAGCATCAGGGTTTGAAACCTTCTGACAAGTACACTGACACATAACTAACTCATTAGCAGCAAGAATATGTTCTTTAATTTGGTTTCGAGAACCCACACCCACATATTTAATGTAAAGGGGCCCTCAAGTACCTGTACGTCAGACTGTAAGCGCTGTGTATCAATTTCACAGATTTTTTACTGTCTTTTGATTTGAATTGATAATTATTTAATTTATTGATTAAATCAATACGTTCCTTTCTCCGTGGAATATTTTTGGAAAAATGTTTTTATTGTCTCATAATTTGATTGCATTTTTTAATTATTCTATTCAGTTTTGCATATTTTTTCATTTTCTTATAACTAACTTTATAACTATAATTCTGTTTCAGCAAGGAATCTTCATTAAGGTCAATAGTAAGTATGGAATGAGGGTTACAATTAGTATTTAACGATTCATCATACAAGTGGTTAGTTTGTTTAACTGAGTACATACTTTTTCTTTCTATAACAGGATAATACAACGAATTAACTCATGCTAATGCATGAGTTAATTCGTCTTCACGCTAAAACGGCTGAACAGATTTGGATGAAATTTAGCACATGGGTAGACCATGACCTGGATTAGGGCATAGGCTACTTGTATCCCGATTTTCCCGCGGGATCGAGGTTCATGCGGGTGAAACTGCGGGGCGCAGCTAGTATGTATATACCGTGGATTTTTGAGGTGGGGCAGTAAGGGCAGCTACCTGAACCGTTGTAGCTACACGATAACGTCCTTAACTTTTTGAGACATTTTGATCTGCATTCACAGATTTTGTAAAAAAAGCAGTTTTCACAAAAAAAAAATTATGCCAATCGATCCTGTATCTTATAACGATCAAAAACTCTATTAGACCGACTGAGGTTTGAGTACTAAAAAAGTCAGAAATTGCAAAAACTTTTCCCGTACATTTCGTAGGAAATGAGACTTGACTTCAGAGAAGTCTGCAGAAGTTACTACAGGAGGATTTAAGTCAAGTTTGTAGTACATTGTCTTTAGCGGACTTGGCATTAGCTGTGAGTGAGAGTAAGAAGCGGAATGGGAACAAACATATGAATATGAGCAAAGTTAAATGCTTTAAATGTGGAAACAGTGGACATGAGAAGCGATTGTCCCGAAGGAAGGACAGCGGGTCCGACCTCCCACTGAGTGACGTCGCGGTCGTGAGCCTGTCTTCATCCGACGCCGCGCTGTGGATCGAAAAAGGCTCTCAAAGACATTGAAGCTTAAATTTTAAAGTGTCGATTTTGTTATTTGAAATGGCTTCTACGAGTAATAGCCAATTTTATGCATAAATATGTCATAGGATACAATCTGGTAGGCAAATTGTCATAGGATACAATCTGGTAGGCAAATTATCATAGGATAAAATCTGGTAGGCAAATTGTCATAAGATACAATCTGGTAGACAAATTGTCATAGGATACAATCTGGTAGGCAAATTATCATAAGATACAATCTGGTAGGCAAATTGTCATAGGATACAATCTGGTAGGCAAATTGTCATAAGATACAATCTGGTAGGCAAATTGTCATAGGATACAATCTGGTAGGCAAATTGTCATAAGATACAATCTGGTAGGCAAATTGTCATAAGATACAATCTGGTAGGCAAATTGTCATAAGATACAATCTGGTAGGCAAATTGTCATAGGATACAATCTGGTAGGCAAATTGTCATAAGATACAATCTGGTAGGCAAATTGTCATAGGATACAATCTGGTAGGCAAATTGTCATAAGATACAATCTGGTAGGCAAATTGTCATAAGATACAATCTGGTAGGCAAATTGTCATAAGATACAATCTGGTAGGCAAATTGTCATAGGATACAATCTGGTAGGCAAATTGTCATAGGATACAATCTGGTAGGCAAATTGTCATAGGATACAATCTGGTAGGCAAATTGTCATAGGATACAATCTGGTAGGCAAATTGGCTACTTATATATTTTTTTCAAATAAGGAGCGGGTGTTTTTCAAAAAAATCGCACTAAATCTCGTTATTTGAAGTGCTAGCTTTTGCCCGCGGCTTCGCCCGCGTGGACGTCGCAAAATATCCCCCAGGATCGTGCTGCCGGGGTTCAGAGTATCCTATGTCCTAGCCCAGGTCAGGGCCTATCCGTATGCCTTGCATCTAAAACTGTTCAGCCGTTACGGAATGAAAAGGTAACAGGAAGTCAGAATAAATCTGTTTTAGGGTTCCGTACCTCAAAATGAAAAATTGAAACCCTCAAAGGATGACTACGTTTTCAGTCAAGACCCTTTTTCTCAGGAACCCATGGCGGCATCAAGTTGAAATAGATATGAAAAACCTAGATCTACGGTTTCTTGCAGCTGTAACGAAAGTCAAACTTCCAAGTCAAGGTATTAAAAAAATAAGGCCTTTTATGCCGCATATTTTGACACTCGCAAATTAACCAGTCTATTTGGTACTTCCCGTTGGCCTGAGAGATATTTGTCGACGGCATGTGAAGCCAAGTCAGAGGCGCATGGGCGGCTTTTGACACCAAGTTAATCACTAACCACACGAAAAAAAGAAGCAGCATGAAGTTTGGCGAAACGTAAGGTCAAGTAAAGAGGGAAATCCGAAAATTGGTAATTTATAGTAATATATGAACTGTAAAGTTAAGTTTTTTCTTCAATCTGGAATCAAAAATTCAGAGGCCGTGCCTTGAAGTAACATTTAGTCTGTATTTAATTACTCTATTAAAAGTTATTTTTCAATTGAAAAGTTAAGTTTGTCCTTCAATCCAGATTTAAAATTCGGGCAGCCGAGCAAGCACAGCTTTGAGACGGAACCCTCAGGGCGCAAGTCCTACTCACACTTGTCCAGGATTATATGATTCTAAACCTTTCTTAAAATACTAATTATTCATTTTTACTATTATTATCACCATTGATTTGTAATACCTACTCTTGCCGCCATTGAACACATAATACATGGCCGAAAGTTTAGTTAATAAATGTTAACTGTAGTAACTTTTGACCGAGTGGGCAGATTTTAATGACATAAAGACTAAATGTTAATTCAAGATAATGCCTATGACTACATTTCTAATCCCTTAAATCTCTGAAAAGGAAGACACAAAAAAAATATGGAGTTTGGTTCCAGGCCATTTCAATGGAGAGCTTCTGGCTGCCAAACGTGAATTCTCAGGGATCTACAAGGTTGAATGTTGTCAGGCGGTTGTAGATGGGACTGCGTTGGCGTCAGTGAAAGCTGGTAATCCTTTACTAACTTTAATCCCTGACACGTAAATGAGCGAGATTTACAAAAGCTTCCTTCCATGGATTCTGGAAAGAGCGTAATGGAGCCTTGCTATTTGTTATTCTCGTGTTTTTTTTTTTTTCTTTGTGTCATATTTACCGCAAATAAACGTATTTTCTTTCTTTCTTTTCTTTCTTTCCTTGTGTTACTGGTATTGAGGGGAAGGCACATCGTTTATTTTTTCAGTTGGTGAGGCTGAAACGGGAGTCGAGAGACTGCAACTGGTTCACGCAGATATCTTTGGTCCAATGTCTGAACAGGTTAAAGATCTGGTTTTCGATCATTTTAAAGTTTTTCTAGCTGGTGTAGAGCTTGAAACCGGGTTGAAGGTAAAGTGCATACGTACGAACAATGGAACAGAATTTGTGAACAGGAAATTTGATGGGTTTTTACGCCAAAGGGGTATAAAACATCAGCTGGCTGTTCCTTACACTCAGAAGCAGAATGGCGTAGTGGAGCAAGCAAACCGCACTATTGTGGAGATGGCTCATGCTATGTTGGCGGGAAAGGGTCTGAGTGTCAGACTGTGGGCCGAGGTATGTTTATAAGAAAAACAGGCTGCCTCATAGTGGCAATAATGATCTCAGCCGTTCGATAATTTCAAAGTTTTTGGAACGAAGGCGTTTGTGCACGTGCCCAAGGAAACTCGGAAGAAATGGAGTTCTAAAGCGGTAGAACATATCTTTGTTGGTTACTGTGGAGACACCAAGGGATATCATTTAATCAATCCTAGTAATCGTCGCGTCATTATTAAAGCAAGGGATGAAGTTTTCTTGGAGGACTCTACAGTAGCAGTTTCAGAGGATCCTAGTCAGCTCGTAGGTAGCGGTGACAAAGGTGCTGAAGTAATCTGGGAACTTGCAAAGGTAGTAGGCCAGTCAGGTTCGTCACCGTGCAGAAGCTTCTCAAGGGCCGAGTTCCACAGATGGGGCTGAAGTATACGAAGATGTGGAAATGTCATGATGGAAAACTTTAAAGTTGAAATTTCTTTGCATTTTGACGGAGACGTTTCCTGAGGTAGCTGCGCGGTGCGGAAGGGGTGTTGTCACAATTTGACGAATCACTGAGCTCTCGTACACGTTACCACACCTCCACGCCCGCACCACGCTACCTCAGGAAACGTCTCAGTCAACCGATCAGCTGTTAGAAACACGGGTCGCCGTCGTAACGTTCAAGACCACGTGACACTGTGTCAAGGCAATGGTGACGTGGTAATGTGCGTTTGATAATAATTTGTAATAACACTTGGAAATAGAACAAGGAAAAAAAATGCAACTTTGACCTTCAATATCTCCAGAACCAGTGGATTCCCAGGTATGGTCTACTGGAAATAAATTATCCAGATAATGGGTAGAATATGTGGCGTTCGGCGTCAAAGCGTCAAAGCGTCTTTTTAGTGACCTTTTTACACCCGATATAATTATGTGTATTTGGAATTGACTCATTAGGAACCGGCTTTTATTTGATACCAATATTGTTGTTATTTTTTTTAAATCTCCCCCTCCCTTTTTTTGTATTTGTAGATTCAATAGGTATATAAATATTACATAGCTTCTATGATTAATACGAATTAAACGAAACCTCATAATATGTTAAAATCCGTCAAACCGGCTACAGAGCGTGCCAAAGAAATAGATGCAAACATGCATACTCTCGAAAAACATTATTCTTCTGGGGCAGTCGTGTAAAAAACGTAGGAAAATTTGATTTTCGCGAGCTACCCTGACAATTTCGCCTTAATAAATAGAGTGCATGTTGCGCGAATAAAATAGTGGTCAAATAAACGCTCCTTAAACTCGCATCTTGGTTTTCACTTTTCACCCAGCAGTCAGTACCACTACACCAGCAGTATTATCACAACTCGCTTTGCAAGGTTCCATTGAAATAATTCAAACCTCAGACACCCCAAGCCTTGTGCGACCCGAGCCCTCCTGGTTCACAGGCTGAATCATGACCAAACGGAGAGTAGAGGAGGCCAAGTATGCTTTGTACCTGACACGACTGTGCCGCTGGGGCAGCGCGACAGCGTGACCCCGCGAGCAGCCAGACAGCAGCCGCATCCGAGCGGAGCCGGCTAGACGCACGCCCGCTCGAGCGTAACCAGCCCTGCGCCCGTGAGCTCAATGGCGCGCGGCTACTAACTAGAGCACCACGAGTACCACGGTACACCGCCCGAAGATCTACTCCCTTCCGTGCGATCTACGTGTGGCTATGGTGATTCGAATCGTATCGAGAAAATCTCAAAAAGATAAACTAACCAGTAGTCTATGCACCTCGCAGCCTCGCTCATCTCATTTAATTGGTTCACGTTAATGATTGGCGAAAGTCTATAAAGTCGCTAAAAGGCAATAACAAACAAGAAAATACATTCGCAATAGCTACAAAGTGTAAAACTTAGTTCGAGGTTCCCTAACATACTGGCAGGTGGCAGCGTGGCTCTGGCGACTGGCGAGAGACTGGGCCAGTCGCCCGTCGCCAGTCGCTGTCGCGGTCGCGACACCATGGAATCTTTAAAAGTAGGACAAGTAGGACATATGTTTTCACAATAACAATACGGACTATTTCGATAAATTAATAACAGCAATGGCCTTCCACGATAAAGTGCTGCACCCCGCAACCAGATAACATGGAACATGGCGGCATGGCGGCAGTGTAATGTTTCCGTTTATTGATTGTTGTCCAATATGCTAATAATACCCCCACCGCCGTATCTCTATGTTGACATCGTGGGGGGGGCTTACGCGCTCCGAACTCTAGGTCTGGAACAGGTCTAGTATGAGGAGCCAGACCAAGAGATACAGAAATCCGCAGGTCAGTATGTGGCGAGCGGTCAGTATGTGGCGGCAGTAGCGACCTCGCGGAGCCTATCTCCCGGGAGAAGTCTTGTTTCTCATCTCTGGCTTGCCTTTATTGACTGGCTGGAGTGAACACTGACGAGGAACAGAGCTCCCACCTCATTCTTGCCTTTATTGGCCGGCTTGAGTGGAGATTCGCAAGAGCAAACGTGTTCGGAGGAAGGGGGTATTCCAGTAAGTGCTGGTAGGGATCTTGACCATCTACTGGGCTCTGGGATTGTTCTGATAGCCGTGGAATACCTCTCCACACAAGCAGCTCAGGACGTGTTGCCCCCTTGTCGCTATGTCACTAGTTGCTAGCGACAGTTTCCGGGGGCCCATTATTGAATGTGCAAGTCACCCCCTGCCATTTTATCCGTGTATCACATAACATCATGCATGATCAGGCAGTGGACATAGTCCTTCCATAGTTCTGACCAATCCACTATAGCCAACCAAACCCATAGCCCAATATGCTTTGTTTTCGTGTTCAGCAATAGTCCTGCACCAACCGGGTGTTGGTCTTGAGTGCACTTGCATAGTGCATACAGGGATAATCGTCGGCTGGTGCCTCATCACTTAAAAATCTCTGCGAATTGGCTTCAGCCCCTCGTATGCCTTCCCGGGGTCTCTAGGACTCCAGGGTCCCGAGATATGTCAAAGATATTTAAATAATAATAATAAATGTGAATGTGGGATGTGGATAAAGCAGTCATTGTGCCGATAGTCGTGACAGCCAATGGCATAATAGTCAAGAGCCTCGACAAACACCTGTGGAGGCTATCGTAAGGCAGCTTGATCCAGGAAGGGAATAGGTTTTGTTGTTGTTTTTTATAATAATATTTAAAAATGTAAATGATTTATATTGAAAGATATGAATAAAGGAGATAATAATAAATATCGACTTAGCGCACGAAGTTGTCGACATATGGGATGTGAGCTCGGCTGTCATTGTGCCGATTGTGTAAACCTACCGCGATCGGATCGGGGTAGGTTTACCATTTCTAAATTTAAAACACCCTGCTGAACAAAAGGCGGATATTTGGGAGAAATGTTTGTTTTGCATGTACACCCTACCAATGTAAAATATGTGCCAATAAATGATATAGTTTTGGAACATGCTCATCAAGGCCTTCAATTGGATACCAATATTGTAAGAAATGAATTTTTTGTTTTCTTTTACACATTTGAATATGGAGCCATACTGCCGCCATTTTGTAGCCTATTGGCCCCGACTTACGAGTTGTATGTCGTGAGTTCGAACCTAGGCAGGCACTTTACTAGTGTACTTTTAATTTTATCACCACGCTCTTTTATCACCACCGGCATGTTCTAAAACCAAAAATTCGAAGATCTTCGAATTTTGGTTCTAGTGCATGCCGGGCGCGCGGCCCAGTGTGGGTTACAGGCCACACACTGGGCCCGCGAGCTGGATTATGGCCACGCCCTCTCACTATGAGGAGGAGTCCCAGCAGTGGCAACATTAGAGGTTGATTGAGCTAAAACACCCGACTGCAGAAACACAACTGGAAAGAGAAAAACAAGCATTACAAGAAGTCCGCTCAGTACAGAGGTGTGCATGAGATATTAAATAAATAATAACCCACACGTCATTTTCGTGAACGAGCCCCGTCAGTATTCGGACTGGTCATCTCTTAGCTGCCACGGCATATTTTAATATAATTTAATTTTTGAATTGGTGTGGTGTTTTTTATTTCTATTAACGTTTTGCATCTCACGTGTATAATTTCAACATGAATGATGTAACCAATATTTTGTAACCATATTTTGATTTAAGGCGACGATAACCGACTTTTAATGATTTTGCACTGATGATCACGTCTAAACGAGTAAGGTTAATGATTTGGAAAAATTATATGTCAAATTAGAGCATTTTCTTAATAACTTAATCTGTGAATATTTTAGATTATGTTTATATTACATAGTGAAATTAATTTGTAAAGTTATGTCTAACGCGGATAAAAAACTAAGCATCACGCAAAATCTATCAAGCGTATTTTTCTGAAACCTTCACTATTTTAAAGATAATTTAATTATTAATCTTTTAGTATACGTTTTTTGTTAAAATACCTTTTGTTTTTAGTATAATAAATTAATAATGCGTCTAATTTAGGACAGCGCTCCTTGATGGGCGAGTCCTATTACTGGCTGGACGTACGACGCGTTGCGTGAGCTCAGTACAGGACATGCAAGCTAACCACTCAAGGTCACTGGCATATATCTGCGTCTTAATAGAGTGTCCGTGGACATTCGTTCTTCTCCATAGGTACCTACTACGCTTTGGAATGGGCAACTAGCTTCATCTTTCTGACTGACTGACTTCTTGACAATTCAAAAGTGTCTGTATAATTGGTTTATTTGAAATAAATGCTTTGATAGAGTTTGAGTTTGAAATATAATTTATAGAATTTTGGTATCACAGGGGGGGGACAAACAAAAGTTACACCATGTTTGTCCCCGCCTGCAATACCAAAATTCTAAAATTATTGTCTCTTTTCAGCTGTTTTTGCAGTCGGGTTTTTTAGTTTATTTTTATTTCAAGTTTTTGGTTGTAACATTCGTCATATTGATTTCGGTCGTAAAAAGGTTTACAAAAAAAAAACCGACTGCCAAAAAAGCACTTCAAAGTGAAAAGTAACTTTAATTTCGGAAGTCGGTGTCTTTGGTTTTGAATTTTCGTTTTTTGCCACCGACTTCCGAAATTAAAGTTATTTTTCACTTTGAAGTGTTTTTTATGGATTTTTGTTTTTGTAAAAGGTTTTTATTTTTCACTACCTACCCCACACAAATTCGAATAATCAATCAATAGTTTATTTTACTAAATATAGGTATGGTTACAGATAATAACTAAAATACGTGCACCTTGTTTTGCCAATAAGTATATGGAATACAAAATTAACATAAACAAGCAATTACAATTAAGGTGTCAAAACATCTCAGTTACGTAAACAGGTCATTATAAGTATAGATAAACAACACATGCATACTTAATCAATAAATAAAATCATAAGTGTTTAATTAGCAAGTCGGAATCGACATATCTCTGTCTATCAGTAGAAAGCTTAGGGATGGAGTAGTAACATCTATCTAAAAGGAATTTAAATAAAGACCTCTTAAAGGATCCCAAACACTTTACTTCTAATAGCTGCCGGCATGCGATTCTATATTTTTAGGGCCATACCTAACACATTTTTGCCGAAAAATGCGGTTTTATGAGAGGTAACATGAATGGTATTCTGATAACGGTGAGAGCGCAGTTTTTCAAACAAATGCAGGTTACGGCGAACAAACACTCCAATTTCATATATTATGTGTACATAGAGGGATCAAACTAAGCTCCTTAAATAATGGTTTACAATCAATCGATTGTATTGGGTAAACGATCGCAAGCATTTCTTCTGAGCTTTGAAAGCAATGTCTCTGTCAGTGGAGTTGCCCCAGAAAATGATTCCGTACCTAATGCCAGAAGCCATATGAGCATAACACCACCTGCTGTAAATAACAGTCACAAGAGCTTATTATAACATTATCCTTAAAGACTAAGAGGGAAAAATACGTATTATTGAAGCTAGCTCAAAGACTACTCAAGCAAAGTTTTATTTATATGGGACCTCTGAAGTATGCCTACCAAAAAAAATAGGAATCATCAAAATCAATTCATAATGGGCGGAGTACTCGCGTAACAAACATGCAAAAAAAATGGACGAGTTTGTCATTTCGACTGTACGTTTATACAGTAGAATTGAGAAACTCTTCCTTTTTGAAGTCGGTTAAAATTGTAGCTTACGTCACGAGGACACCTCTTTTGTCAAAATCTAATGAATAGTTTAGACGTTACAGCGGAGCATACGTAAATACTTACAAACATACGTACATAGACTGCTAAAATCACAACCGTCCCTTTTGGGTTTACCGTAGTCGGGTAAAAAGGCATCTCACGGCCGCTCTATTATTTTTAACCGACTTCCAAAAGGAGGAGGTTATCAATTCGGATGTTTATAATATAAATATATAATTCTTTTTAAGTATTGTTCGGGAATAACTTCGACATATACATAAAGACTTCTCAAACTTCTCAAACAAAACAAGGATCAGCAAAAATATGTTTGAAAGGGTATTCTTCCGAGATGGTCCCATTGTCATCAGGGTCTGATGATGGGATCTTAGAGAAATCGAGGGAACTCTTCAAATATTATAGGCACACCTATAGCGATTTGGGTATTTTTTATAATAACTCGTGCAGTTGCTCTCGGAAATTGTCATTTGGTGAAGTGGAACAGATTATGAAGACAGATGGCCACCGGAACTGCTCAATAATAAGTATTTCACGGGTTGCGATTCGATTACTTTAATACGGTTGCCAAGAAATGTATGCTCGTCACAATGCATGTGGCGAACTGGAGCTGATGGTGAAACACCAGGAGAACTCCTCAACGATTAACGTCCCTGCATTAGGAAAAGCAATATTTTGTGAAAGGTGATGAGTAGTTGACATTGGGCTATTGTAATTTAGATAATTAAAAAACCGACCAACTTTTTTACAAAAAAAAAAACAACCGCCTTCCAAAAAAACACTACGAAGTGAAAAATAACTTAATGTCGAAAGTCGGTGGCAAATAATAGTGTGTTTTTAGAAGTCGGTTGTTTTTATTTTGTAAAAAGTTTTTATATCTTTTTGAAACGTCTCGTGTCCTGTTCGCATCTGGATCTTCGGGCGGCTAGGTCGACATGTCAATAATACATTCAGCTGTTCGCACGCTACGAGTACGAGGGAATAATCAATGTAAACAAAGATCCGCGCGCAATACATAACGTGTGTGGCAGTCAGCCAGCTTAGGCTATAGGCATAGGACAGATCCTATGCGATATATATATATATAGCCGCACATTTCAATTGCCAAAAAAAGATTATATTTACCTAATAATTAAATGAAGGTGTTAAGCGACACGCCTCACAATCACTACTTCACTAGCCCAACTGTCTTACACTCGGTTTCTGAGAATTTGAAGTTGAGAACTTGTTGTTGTTGGCCTCTTACTGTATAAACATACCTACATATCTACGCACACGTACCTATATTAATACTAAATCCATAATATAACGAACAAGGTGCTACACAACATACCTGCATGGCTTGTGAAAGAGTCCATTCAAAGATGCTTATGGGTTTTAGAATTAATATTTTTAAATACACTTGCTCGTGAAGTGGCTTTTACTGCACCGCTTTTAGGTCCAAATTATGGTGTAAGTATATAAATAGCGTGATTTTAACTTTTCGTTCCTACACTAGTGTGGCAAAGTGCGCACGTAAAGGACCTCATACACTTTGCAAGATAATATAAAAAATATATTATCTGCGATATATCGCTCACCGTACAATTTAATGGACCACCACGCCAAGTGAAGATAATATTATATATTTTTACCCTAAAGGATTTTTAAGCGCTATAATATGTATTATCTTCAATGTGTGTGATGAGCTTTACTGTATTACAGTCAGAGATGTGCGTTTTCTTTTTAATCTTAGTACACATAGCCTTAGTACATATAGCCTTAGCTTTCATCCTCTGCATGCCTTTCTACATGCCTGGAAATTTTTGTGAGTTTAAAGGTAAATTGCGTACATAAATAAAATAGGATACTTAAATAATCATTATATTCCATCAAATTACTTATTTTGGTCTACAAATTAACATTATTGTGTTCTATAATTATAAAATGTCGTTTTCATATTTTGAATATTAGGCTGATTTGCAGCTAAGATACCCTATTGTGTAACTTATGAAAATTAATAAATTTTACATCGCAAGTGTGTGTGTGTTGAAAAGACCGGCCAAGTGCGTGTCGGACCACGCACAATAAGGGTTTCGTAGTTGGGATGAATTCATCCAAAAACAAACTTAACATTGTAGTTGAAACACGTGTTCTCCCATACATCAAATAAAATTATCTTTATCTTTATCGATATACGCTACGGTCAATTCACTCCAGCTGCAAATGTAAGTAAATAAACCGCAAATAAAAAATGTGTTAAAACTATAAATGAACGATTTTCAGACTTTTTCCTTTAGCTCTACTGAGACCTTGCTTGTTGCCAAATTTCATGATTCTAGGTCAACGGGGGGTCAACTGGGTCCCTATAAGTTTTGAATCGATTATAAAAATATATCGCATTAGCTTCTGTCCGCGACGTCGCCGTCGTCCGCGTGAAACGTCTAGTTCCTGCGCATCGCCCGGCGGCGCTGTTACTTGTTCCTGCGCATCGCCCGGCGGCGCTGTTACTTGTTCCTGCGCATCGCCCGCCAGCGCTGTTACTTGTTCCTGCGCATCGCCCGCCAGCGCTGTTACTTGTTCCTGCGCATCGCCCGGCGGCGCTGTTACTTGTTACTTCGCTTAGCATTCTTTCTAACTTTTTACTTTTGCTCGACTCCTAAGGGTCACAGCTTGATGATAATCAACCTTGATTATGAAACTATTTAGTTGTATAAGGATTAATATCATGAGACAAATATCATCTTTCGAATCTACCCGTTTTGATTAACAAATTTAAACACAAAACGGTTATTGTGACTTAACTATAATAGTTAGACATATAGCCTTGCGAACTTTTTGTGGGTACTATAAACATGCGCATGCGCTCGCAAAATAATTACTTTTACAGGCTTTTTTTGATACCTTGGGTTACATTATTGCAATTTCCGCAGGGATCTCAATAAAAAAAACGCCCTTTTTACCCGCTGATAATGTAGCTTAGTACATATGAGATTTTTTTATATCGGTTTTGTATTTTTTGAGTTTATCCCTTACAAACAAATAAAGAAATATACAAACATAGAACAAATCAAATCTTTTCGCTTTATCATATTAGTTTAGATAAATGGCTGTATTTTTTTATTGCGTTGACTTAGTTGACGCTTGATTAGAGCTCCACGGGACCGTAGATTTACGTACATATTTGATATAAATTTCAACTCGATACCTCTAAGACAAGTGTTCCTGAGAAAAAGGGTCTTGACAGACTGACATATAGACAGACGGATAACGAAGTGATCCTATAAGGGTCCTGTTTTTTCCCTTTTGAGTTACGGATCACCAAAAATGACTCGACGCGTGAGCATTTGTCTTTACACTCTCGGCTCCATTACGCCCTCGCCGTCGTCGGCTCGGGCTGCAATCGTAATGACGAACTTTGCAGAATTGTGTAGGTACATTGTGGTCTAGTTTCACCCAATTTCGGTTATGCACTCTATCCAGGGAGCAGTGTAAAGGTGCTGAACAGACTGTTGCCCGGGCCATCTGTTCGAGGCGCACTAGCGGCGGCGGACAAGGACGGGCCCCGCATCTCCGATAGCGCGCGATACCGGTGTTGATGCGCGCCCGGCTCTCACAGCTCAGCGTTCATATTTATATTTCGATCATTCAATTTCGCGAAGGCTACTTAATTTTTTTAAATATTTTTTTTCCGTCGGACGTCACACATTCTATGCGGTAAACTTTCCGCATGTTTTAGTGTGCAAAACGTATTTAATTAATCAATTAACTGTTTTGCGTAAGTACGGGCGCCAATGCGCACGTCGGCGCTGGCCAGAACTCACCTGCGGGGCGAAGCCCAGGAACGACAGCTTCCTCTTGCCGGAGCTCATGTTGCGTGCGTCGCGGCGTTCGCGCTCGCGTGAGGTCTGTGCGCCCGGCGGCGATACGCGCACGTTTCTCTTGGTTGCCGGCGGCACACCGACTGTGCGCGGCGCACGAGTGGATGTCGCTCGGCGCTGCCGGTGCGCACCGCGGCGCGGCGGGCGACGGGTCGCGGGCGGCGGGCGGCGGGCGGCGGGCGGCGGGCGGCGGGCGGAGGGAGACGTGCGGCGGGCGCGCGGATGGCGGTGGTGGACCGGGGGGAGGAGTGAGCGACTCGCGCGCAGCGCAACACGCACCTCACTACCCCACACGCTCGCTCAGTTGCAAGGGCTGCAACACACAATAATACGACGTCACATTGTATTATTATAAGGACGGCGCTCACTAAGCGGCATGACACGGCGAAGAATTCACATTTATGTGACCGAAGCCTTCCGCGGCATACCGCAGCCTCCCACTATAGGCTAAGCACAGTATAATAAAGTAACAGAATTATGTATCGGTAGTGACCTTGAAATACCGGCCTCTCGGTAGATAAACCTTCCTCGTCCGTGCGTAGCTGCTGCGCACTCGATACTGTTACATACTTCGAAGCGCGGCGTTTCGCCCGTTTTCTATGAAGCCATAATACTGTTACTTATTTATACTGTGGTTCAAGTCACCTTGTGACGATATCAATAAAATGTAAGTGCCAATGATATAACGCCAAATCATGTGCCGAGGGACGAGGTGCACACTTCTGAGCTCTTCGTATATTCTGATATTATATCTACCGCGCCGAAGGCTAGTTGAGATTGGCCGCCATGCCCGAAATACGGTGTGGAGGATTATATTATATTCTGATGCCTGGTCACAGGAAACGGTCGTAAGGACCGCAAGCGCAAGTGTTCATTATGATTAGAAATACAAGCATATTAAAGCATTGAAGTCGATGGCAAAAAACGAAAATTTTAAACCAGACACGGTAGGTACTTCCGAAATTAAAGTTATTTTTCACTTTGTAGTGTTTTTTTAGGGTTTCGTACCTCAAAAGGAAAAACGGAACCCTTATAAATAGGATGATTCGTGTGTCTGTCTGTCTGTCACAGCCAATTTGCTCTGAATCTAATGGACCGATTAAGTTGAAATTTGGTACACATATGTGTTTCTGTGACCCAAACACGGACGTGTAACGTAAATAAATGAATTTTTAAAGTGGGCGAACAAGAAAATTAAAAAAAAAGTTTTGCGAACTGTACCGTGTGACATATCAAATGAAAGGGCTCATTACAAGGATCTCAAATACATTTATTTATAATTTTAAAATAAATACTTTTAAAAATATATGATAATTGACCATTCCCCCCTTATCTCCAAAACTCCTGAGCCTAAAATTATGAAAAAAATATAGAAAATAGTTCTATGATACAGATTACAGGAAAACCTATAAGACATCTATGGTTTTTAAATAACATGGTAAATATTACTCAATATTGTGCGTACAAACTTACATTTGCAGTTGGAATGTATGGGGAACGGGTCGGACCACGCACTTGGCCGGTTTGCTTGAAGTCGGTTGTCAAATACAACCTTTTTCCTTCGTTATTTGACAGTTTTTCACACAAAATCTCTTAAAAAAAACGTGCAAATGAACATAGAACCTCCTCTTTTTTTAAAGTCGGTCAAAGTGGGCCTTTGCAGATATGCTACTGTAAGCATTTGCGAATAGCGATTTAGTCATTTGTCAGATGCTCGATTCAACTGTAAACAACGCATCTCGTATTTTTGCGTCTTGCACAAAAAGGTGAAAACAGGACCACATTACTAAGTCAACGCTGTCTGTACTTATATATTCTGTCAATCGTTTGTATGCTACAAAAACCGTCAGCTCACGAACGCCAGTTTCGGCTGGGCCAAATAGGTAAATTGGCCACTTTTTGGCCGAAACTAAAATTGCTGTCGAAACTCGATTTTTTTACCGAAACATAGTCCAGGACACTGTTGTAAATATAGGTAGAGTAGCGGAACCTCTGCGGGACTTTATGCTCGCAAGCCGGTCAACAATTATTTATTGTACCTATTTAATTTTGTTTTCTTGTAGTCAAATAAAAGCTGTCAATTTCCTATAAAAATCGTTATTGCAAGCTATTATGGCCTGTTATCTGCAGTCGACCAGGTCAAAGTTATTTTTGAGTTCTGCAAACCCTGAGGCCAATGCACTATGGTTTGTCTAGAACATGCTAGCTGGACTCAAACTCAAACTCAAAGCATTTATTTCAAATAAACCAATTACAGGCACTTTTGAATTGTCAAGGGGTCGGTCAGTCAGAAATATGAAGCTAGTCGCCCATTCCAAAGCGTAGTAGGTACCTATGGAGAAGAACGGGCCAGAAACTCCACGGACACTCTTTTAAATAAATAAAATGGTTACATAATATTGGTTACATCATTCAAGTTGAAGTTATACATGTGAGAACGATGCAAAACATTAAAAGCGTCCGTTAGAAATAAAAATATTTATAAACTAATTCAAACATTAAATTAAATTAAAATCGCCGTGGCAGCTAAGAGATGACCAGTCCCTACTGACGGCGCCCGTTCACGAACATGACGCATGGATTAGCACCATTCAGCTCAACCATTTTGAAGGGAGCTAAATGATCCAACACACGCGCCACCGCCAGCGAGACATTAGAGTGAGCATGACATACTCTCAGCCGCCAGGGCACATTCAAGTCAATGAAAGACATACCCAGTACCTAAATGGTAGCTTTATAGTCGGTACATAGTACTCACACATGTGCTATGCAATTATACAATGCTAAGACATTGAATTTATACAATGCAAAGATAGTTTTTAAAATCTTCAGCAGCTCCAACGGTATTTTCAAATGCTAATCAATTAGTTTATGCTTGTGGAGCAGGACCAGCATTGAGCCAAGCATTTTTATCAGCGATGTAATCCCCCAACTTATAATATGCTTGGCTGCATAGTGTGCGTTTAATATAAGATTTAAATTTCGTTTCATTCAGTTGAAGTATGTGGGGAGGAATTTTATTGTAACATTTTAAACAGTACCCCATGAAAGATGAGTCCACTTTACCCAGCCTGAAACCCGGTTGAACTAATTGGTCCCTATTCCTAGTGATGTAATAATTGTGTTTTGCACCTCTTTTACTAAAAAGATGTAGATTTTTCTTCACGTACATAATGTTTTCATAAATATATTAACAAGGTACCGTCATGATGTTAATGTCCTTAAACAGTTCCCTTAGAGAATCGCGCCTACGGAGATAATATATGGCTCTGATAGCTCTTTTCTGCAGAATAAAAATAGACTCGATGTCTGTAGCCCGTCCCCATAGTAGAATACCGTACGACATAATACTATCAAAGAAACTAAAATAGACTAGCCTCGCGGTATCTACATCAGTAAATTGACGGATTTTTCTCACAGCAAAAGCTGCTAAACTTAGCCGTCCTGAAAGGGATGTTAAATGAGGACCCCATTGAAGCCTTGAGTCGAGCGTGATCCCCAGGAAAACAGTTTTATCGACGAATTCTAGTTTCTTTTGATTCAATACTATCTCACAATTACTACTTTTGACATTTGGTAAAGAAAATCTTATGCACTTAGTTTTTTTCCCATTTAATACTAAATTATTAGCAATGAACCAATTGTGTACCTGCTGTAGGGCGTTATTTACGTCGTCAAGATTTGATGCACGTCTATTAATTTTAAAAATTAAGGAAGTATCGTCACCAAAACACACCATTTGTGGTTGAGTTTTTAACAAATGGGGTAGATCATTAATATATACTAAAAAGAGGAAAGGACCCAATATTGATCCTTATGGTACACCCATTTCTACTTTTAAACCGAGTGAATTGACACCATTTATTTGAACTTGCTGTTGTCTATCATCTAAATACGATTTTACTAAACTGAGCGCAAGTTTCCCAAGTCCGTAATGCTCAAGTTTCAAGATTAAGGTTTCGTGGTCGACGAAGTCAAATGCCTTGGAGAGGTCACAAAAAAATCCTATGGCGTCTTGGGCCTCTTCCCACGCCGTAAATATGTGTTTTAATAACGTGACACCGGCGTCAGTCGTACAACGTCCTTTGGTGAAACCATACTGTGGATCATGTAAGATTTTATTGGTGTTAAAATGATTGAGCGAAGGACGAATCTATTTTCAGCGATTTTTGGTTCCTATGGGCTTTCTTATAGCTTTATCACTACCTAATTTAGTTTTGGTGTAAGGGGAGCCATTTTGGGGGAGGGGGAGCAGGAGTCGTGGTTACAGACTATGTAAAAATTCCTTTTTGTATTTAAAAAAACTATATATTATGAAAATAAGACAAGAAAACAAACAATTAGGAGCAATCTGCACATAAACAGATAACGGCTCACATAGCAGGTTGTCAAAAAAAGGACTATTAGGTAGAAATTTTCAATAACTCACAATTTTTTTTTAATTACCTAATCAAACTTTTATGCTACTTTCTATGATTACAACATTATGTGTGTTGTAAATATATAATTATGCTCTGTAATTCTCGTCATCTCAAACCGGATCGTTGGATCGGATCGGATTGGATTTCTACCATGGATCGTCTAACCAAACAACTTACTCTGTCCCTAATTTCTGGTCTAACGCGTCCCCATGTTAATCATTTCAGTTTCATTCCAGTTGAATAAGTAAGCGCCTTCATCCTCTCTCCTAATGAAAATGTTTGTAAATAATTGTAAAAATTCACTTTGCTGTGCCCGACAGGGTCCATAATTGATTCTATGTTTAACATACCAACTGTTTTTATGTACACATTATGGCATGCAATAAAGTATTGAGTATTGAGTATTGAATCGGGAGACATAAAAAAAATCATCATATCAATTAAATCAAAAGCAGTGGGATGTGACAATATCGCCCGTGGTATGATCATTACAATTCTGGATCATCTCCTACCCGCGATTACACACATTGTAAATTTTTCCCTATACACATTCCCTTCCCTGTGGCGTAAAGCCTACGTTCGTTCGCTACCTAAGGTATGTAATCCCTCTCTTCCTACCCATTTCCACCCCATTTCTATCCTTCCCTTCCTATCCAAATTGCTCGAGGCCTGCGTCCACAAACAATTCTAAAATTTTCTTTATCGTAACTCTCTCACTAGCCCTCTTCATTCTGGGTTCAGGCACGGGCACAGCACTGTTTCCGCCCTCCTTAAAGTGACTGGCGATATAAGGGCAGGACTAGAAGACACCAAAGTTACTGCACTAGTACTGGTCGACTTTTCGAATGCCTTTAATACCGTCAGTCACGATATCCTGTTAGCCATTCTGTCCTATGTTATGGTCACTCCAGAGGCACTGGAATGGTTCTCCTCTTACCTTCAGGAACGTCAGCAGTCCGTTCATGTTGGAGATTCTACATCATGCTGGTGTGATTTGGAAACTGGCGTTCCACAAGGCGGTAATATTTCTCCTCTTCTGTTTTCTATATTTATCAATCTTATAACTTCCGAGCTTTAGTGTGCGTATCATCTGTATGCAGATGACTTGCAGTTGTACTGCCAAGGGAGAGTTGAAAAATTTTCTGACGCTATCGACAAATCAAACAGGGATTTGATAGCCATAAAAACCTGGTGTCATAGATTATTTCTGATATTTTTTTTTTAGTTGGCGTAGCAGTAAACCCAAACAAGTGTCAGGCGATCATCATCGGAAGTTCTCGGAGCATGAGTAAGGTGGATGGTACAACCTTGCCACCAGTTCTCTTCAATGGTACGGTTGTCCCATTTAGTACTGATGTGAAGTACCTTGGCTTGCACATCGATAGTACTCTGAACTGGCGTACTCAAGTTGCGATGGTTAGCCAGAAGGTAACTGGAACGCTGCGGGCTCTGTACCGACTGAAAAATTTACTACCAACAAGTACGAAGACAATGCTTGTGCAGTCCTTAATTTTCCCTATCACCAATTATGGTGACGTGTGCTACTATGACCTGAATGCAGATCTCCTCGACAAACCTGACCGTCTTCTCAATAACTGCATTCGATTCGTTTTCAATCTGTGTAAATATGATCATGTTTCTGCGCATCGGTCGCTTCTAAAGTGGTTACCCATACGCCAACGCAGAGAGCAAAGGGCGCTAACCACCTTGTTTTCATTTCTTGACTCACCCACTTCCCCTAGTTATCTAGCCCCCCACTTTCAGTACATTTGTGACAACAACAGTAAAAATCTACGGTCATCAAATAATCGCGTTCTTCAATGTCCCACTCACCGCACAGACTTCATTCATTCTTCCTTCTTCGTTCAGTCTATCTCTTTATGGAATGCGATCCCCCAGGAAATCAGGATGGCTACCAACCGATTATCCTTTAAAGTTAAAGTTCGCAAGCACATTCGTAAGAATGCCAGCTTCTTACGAATGTGCTCGCGTATCATACAATATCATCACATGTTTTCCCATTATTTCTTTTATTTTTTCTAGTATATTCGTGTATTTATTTGTGCTTATATTTATATATAATTAGGCATATATATTATATTAATAGTTTGTAATAGGTATATGTGTATCTTTATAGTTGCTTTAAAAAATATACCTAAATTTCTCGTAATTGCACCTACCACTGTTTATCTCTGCATCACCCAAAGGTTGACGGGTAGAAAATGCCTATGGCATTAAGTCCGCCTCTGTACATTTCTGTGCTTGAAGTATTAAATAAATAAATAAATAAATATAGTTCCGCAGCTGCATATATACCCAATGTTAACACATTGGGTCTATAAGGAATTTGAACAGTTGAACTGTTTTATTTAAAACAGCTTGAAGTTTAATTTCTGCACGAGTCTCTACACAAATAAATCTCCCTCGGGAGGGAATTTTTCTCTCTAAGCTTTCCTAAGACTATAAATTGATGGAAATACCATATGCCCACCTTTCATGCTCCATTAACGCGTCTGCTTGTAGTGGAGTGGTATGTTGATTTTGAGTCCACATAATATGCCCAAAGTGTCTTCCTTCGTGAAACCCATTTGACTGCTGCTTCCACTGTCAATGACACTATTTTTAATGGTTTTGCACTTTTAGACTTTCGTTTGCGTCCCTTAAGACAGCAGCCAAGATCCGGTGCCCAAACAATCGCGCTGAGAATTAAGACAGCAGCCAAGGTCGGGTGCCCAGACAATCGCGCTGAGAATACAGACTGTAGCTAAGGTCCGGTGCCCAGACAATCGCGCTGAGAATATTTGTCGGCACGGTTGGCGCAGTGGTTAAGCGATTGACTGCTGCGCTGCGTGTCGCGGGTTCGATTCCTGCACGGAACAAATATTTGTATGACCTACAATTAGTTGTTCCGGGTCTGGCTGTTTGTGTATGTGAGTTTAAATGTTTGTAAACGCACCCACGACACAGGAGAAATTCCTAGTGTGGGGCAAAGTTTTTTTAAAAAAAAAAAAAAAAAAAAAAAAAAAAAAAAAAAAAAAAAAAAAAAAAGAATACAGACTGCAGCTAAGGTCCGGTGCCCAGACAATCGCGCTGAGAATACAAACTGCAGCTAAGGTCCGGTGCGCAGACAATCGCGCTGAGAATACAGACTGCAGCCAAGGTCCGGTGCGCAGATAATCGCGCTGAGAATTAAGACAGCAGCCAAGGTCCGGTGCCCAGACAATCGCAATGAGAATTAAGACAGCAGCCAAGGTCCGGTGCCCTGACAATCGCGCTGAGAATTAAGACGGCAGCCAAGGTTCGGTGCCCAGACAATAGCGCTGAGAATACAGACAGCAGCCAAGGTCCGGTGCCCAGACAATCGCGCTGAGAATTAAGACAGCAGCCAAGGTCCGGTGCCCAGACAATCGGTCTGAGAATTAAGACAGCAGCCAAGGTCCGGTGCCCAGACAATCGCGCTGAGAATACAGACTGCAGCCAAGGTCCAGTGCTCAGACAATCGCGCTGAGAATTAAGACAGCAGCCAAGGTCCGGTGCCCAGACAATCACAATGAGAACTAAGACAGCAGCCAAGGTCCGGCGCCCAGACAATCGCGCTGAGAATACAGACTGCAGCCAAGGTCCAGTGCGCAGACAATCGTGCTGAGAATTAAGACAGCAGCCAAGGTCCGGTGCCCAGACAATCGCGCTGAGAATACAGACAGCAGCCAAGGTCCGGTGCCCAGACAATCGCGCTGAGAATACAGACTGAAGCCAAGGTCCGGTGCCCAGACAATCACAATGAGAACTAAGACGGCAGCCAAGGTTCGGTGCCCAGACAATCGCGCTGAGAATACAGACAGCAGCCAAGGTCCGGCGCCCAGACAATCGCGCTGAGAATACAGACTGCAGCCAAGGTCCGGTGCCCAGATAATCACAATGAGAACTAAGACGGCAGCCAAGGTTCGGTGCCCAGACAATCGCGCTGAGAATTCTGCTGCAGCCACTACTGATTTGTGTCACGTGTACATAGCAGATCGTCAACTTTTCTCCTTTTACTTTTATCACTGGATTGTTTGAAACCCTTTGCTTTAACGTCCAGCAGTTGAAGGTGCAGTAGAAGGAGATGGCTATGCGTGGTGAAGAAACACCTTAAATACCAAGTCTTTTGACGTCCACTCTAACTTTTTTTTGCCAAAAAAAATCGTGGCACTTTTTGTGAGTGTACCATTTATTTCTTAATTTGCGCTAAATGCGCTGATTGACTTCTCTAGAGCCCTCGAAGAGTCTTTGGTGATACCGGATAGGTAGTATTTTGAAGCTAGCAGACTAAACAGTCCACTATTCCAGTTGTCTTTGCTCTGTTTATGCCACTCCTTAAAAAGTTCTAATCTTGAGATTGAGAAGAGGAGCTATAGAAAAAAAAAATGTTCCACAGCAGTCCACATGCTAGAGTTATATTATTTGAAAGAAAAGGGTTCAAGCTACCATATATATAAGTTTTAGGTCTGTGACACGCGAAAATATGGTAAAATTAGAAATTGATGTTAAAAAATAAAAATATAGTTGTAACTTGCTAACTTGTTTTGTAATATAAGATAGTACATACAAAAACACATGAAGATAAAGAACTTCAATATTCATCACTAAATTAAATCAAAACTACTTAAAGTGATTTTATTCACTTTTATAAGTATTCGCGTCGAATGCAAAATTGCTAATGATAATCAGTTTACTTACCCCTTTTCTTGTATACTTATCTGCGACCCTTAATGAGCGACTCCGCGTCGCTGCGTTGCACTTGTTTTATTACGTGAATGTGTTAGTGTATCCTGCAGGTACGTGGCGTCCAGTCTACCTGCGGCATGTGACATACAGAACCTTTCCAGCAGGCCTAACATGACACACGCAACAATTACTCGCTCTCGCGTGAGTAATTTTTGTCTATTTCTGTCACTTTTCTCGTTTTCTGACAGCGCTTCCATACAAAATAAATAGTCAACTCCTTCTGTCAAACTTTATGTTTTGTCGACAAACCCTAACATGGCACCTTAGTTATCTCGACTTTTGACAATTCAACACGAGATAATCTCCGATTCTTCTAGTCGTATTTACTCGTCCTCGATTTTGACGACGAGAACGACGAGAAGAGTAGACAAAATTATGATTAAAAAAAAATCTCCAAAATAACATGGCAGTTTCATAATTGTACTTATTTTAGTCATCATTTTATTTTTACAATATATTAATAATGAAAATACTTAGTTTTAAACTACTATTTATATTGGAACGACGTGTTTTATATGGATGTTTTCGGTTTTTGTATGGAAAATAAGAAAAATGATTACCTACATGTTGAGTATTAGGGGTTTATGGGTTCCTTAAAGGTGGTTCAAATTTTCATTATTTTTGCGATAGGACACACCATTTTCGATATATAAGCAAAAGAAAAGAAAAAAATGTCGAGGTGTTAGTATGAATTTTAATTCATGACAATTAATTACCACAATTTTTTAATCGCGATTAAATATTTAGACAATCAAAATTTTAGGTGGAAGACGTAAAATTCAGAATAGCCAAATTGCCATTATCACTAAATTAATAACTCAGTGCCATCTTAGTGCCGTCAAACTAAAATATAGTTATGTTGTGTCACTTTAGTCTATTTCTGAATGGGAAGTCGTCGGTTGATAGGAATAATCTAAATTTTGGTAATTTTTAGTCTAGTTTAGAGGTATTTGTGACCGACAGTAATGAATGAAACGGAATCTCAAGCCGATGTTGCTATCATAAAAATAATTTGTTTTTAATAACTTGCAACATTGGTCTCTCGCCGCGAGATATAGAAGTGTCAAAATGCCTTTTTCGAGTTTACTCGTCGTTTACGGTAATGTTAGGGATTAGAATGACGTCAGAATCGTAGACAAATTTCGACAAAACGAGAAAAAGAGCGTTCTCGCGCTTGTCATGTTAGCCCTGCAGGAGCGGAGCTTAGACAGAGATGATAAAAGGTATAACTGATTACCAGATAAGCAAAACAATAAGTGAGTTAAAATACGACTAATGAAGATTATAATTATTCATTTAAATATACAGGTTGACTTGTAATTTGACGTATTTCTTCTAGGACGTGATAGTGTGACCCATTTGCAACAATTAAGCACCCCACAAACCCTAGGCAAAGAAGGAATACATCAAATTACAACTCACCCTGTATACTATTAAGTGCATTAATAACAATACAAAATATTCAAGCTAATAATCTAAACTAATATTATGAAGAAGAAAGATTTTTTGTTTGTATGTTTGTTTGTTCCGAATACGCTCCGAAACTACTAGACCGATCTTAACCATTTTTCACCAATAGAAAGCTATAATTATTATCAGGAAGTAACATAGGCTATAATTTTTTTCCAAAAAAATTGAGATTCTTAAGAAAATTGCAATAATGTAACCCAAAGTAGCAAACTTTTTGTTTCATTCAAATATAGTTTTATCATCAAGGGTTTATATGTAGCAGTAAAATCCTTTTAATTCATTCGAATCGGACATTCAATTTCGAAGTTATCACGAATACAAAAATGCAATACGCGAACCGTTCGACGCCGCCGTGACGTTCCCTACTCTATGGTACGTTAGGTTAGGTAAATTGCTACGAGGTTGTAGGTTACAGAGTCTGATGCCGCAAATCGAGTTTATAGAAATTTTGTCTATTTGTCTGGATGTATGTTCCGGATTGGCGCCAAAACGACTGAACGGATTTGAATGAAATTTGGCACACATATAGTTTATTTATATTTATTTATTTATTTATTAAAACTTCTCGCACTCAAAGAGGTACAATGGCGGACTTAATGCCTTAGGCATTCTCTACCAGTCAACCAAGGGTGGTGAAGAGATTAGATGGCAGGTGCTCTATTTGAGAGGAACAAAGAGAAAACTATTATTAAAAATATATGATAATACATACGAACTAAAATAGTACTAATTACACATACATACATATTTACAATAATATAATATATCTATATTATATATATATATATATACATATAATATACGAATTCAAGAGAGGGAGGTGCTGAGATGACTACTCTAATTATTTTGAAAATAAATCTGCAATTTCCGCTTAAATGCATACCGACTGGTGGCCGTTCTGATATCAAGAGGAAGCGCATTCCAAAGAAGAATGGACTGAATATGAAAGGAAGAATGAACAAAGTCAGAAGTATGAGAAGGACAGAGTAGGAGAAGATTATTAGAAGAACGCAGATTCTTAGAGTGTGAAGAACATAGATATTGGAAGTGAGACAAAAGATAAGAAGGAGGAGAGGGAGAGTTGAGAAGGGAGAAAAGCGTGGTCAAAGCACGCAAACTTCTTCTCTGGCGAATGGACATCCATTTGAGCTCAGACCTATAGCTCGACACATGATCATATTTTCTGAGGTTGAATATGAACCGGATACAATTGTTGAGCAGTCTGTCGAGCTTATCCAGCAAAACCGCATTCAAGTCAAAGTAGCACACGTCACCATAGTCGATGATAGGGAAAATCAAAGTCTGCACCAGCATAGTTTTCGTCTTGGCGGGCAAAAAGTTCCTCAGACGATACAGAGATCGCAGAGTACCATTGACTCTTTGACTTACACTAGAGACCTGGCGTTGCCAGTTAAGTGTCGAGTCCAGATGCAAACCGAGATCTTTCACAGTAGGGGTTATGGGTATGACGGTACTATTAAAAATAAGAGGAGGTAAAGAGCTAAGCGTCACCCTCCCCATCATGCGTGAGCTTCCAATTAAAATGGCCTGACACTTTGAGGGGTTTACTGATACCCCAAATCTATCAGACCAGTCCTTGATGGCATCTAAATCTCGGTTTACATCTGCTATAGCGCCCGATAAACCTTCAACCCGCTCAGCTGTATATAATTGAAGATCATCGGCATAAAGATGATACGAACACCGAAGACAGTGAGTTATAAAATTTATGAAGATGGAGAATAACAATGGAGAAAGAATACCGCCTTGTGGAACCCCAGCATCCAAGTCGCGCCAACTCGATGAGTTCTCATCAACGCGAACCGACTGCTGACGTCCCCGAAGATAAGACGAGAACCATTCCAGAGCCTCGGACGAAACCATAAGATGAGAGAGGATAGAAAGGAGAATATCGTGACTGACGGCGTTAAAGGCATTGGAGAAATCAATTAATACCAAAACTGTAACCTTGGTATCCTCCATCGCTTCTCTAACGTCACCAGTCACTTTAAGGAGAGCGGATGCTGTACTGTGCCCAGGCCTGAATCCAGACTGAAAAGAGCTAACAAGGTTGTTTCGGTGAACAAACCCCGTAAACTGCTTGTGTACGCAGGCTTCAAGCACTTTTGACAGAAATGGGAGAATGGAAATGGGTCGAAAGTGACTGGGTAGGGAGGGATTTGAAATCTTAGGGAGTGGGCGTACATAGGCCATACGCCACGAGGATGGGAATTGTCCGGAATCAAGCGAAAAGTTGATGATGTGGGCAATCGGTGGGAGCAGGATATCAAGGATCCAAACGACCATAGTTTATAACCTGAATCAACACATAGAGTACTTTTAATCTCGGTAGGACGTTGCCGCGGGACATTTTCCGACATCCACGCGAGCGAAGCCGCGGGCAAAAGCTAGTAATTTAATACAAAAATAAATAAATAAGTAATAAATAACATAAATAAATATAATAAATAATACTGATGCAAAAAAAAAAAAAACAAAAGACGTATAGGATATAATTTAAATATTTAGTAATAAACTTCCTCTCTCCTACTTGTTTTAAATGTTGCTGTGCCGGGCAGGGCCCATAATCGTTTCAATTTTTTTATTCCTACCACCTGTATGTGTACATTGCAATAAAGATAAATTGATAAATTGAGATTAACAAACGTTGCTTGTTTATCTATCTACATACATAAATGGGTCAATTTCAACATGTCGTGTTTTTTTTCTCATTTCTGTGTTTTTTTTTTGTATTTCAAGGTGTTATTATTTGTTGTTGTTCATTAATCTACACATATCAAAGCAGTCTTAGCAACACGCATCATTTACAGAAACTGCATGTTTTATTAATTGATACTTTATTTTATTGGTGTACAATTTTTTTGTTCTTGGAAACTAATACTGGCTGATAAAAAAATAGAAACATTTCGATTGTGTTTTGTTTTCATTAAAATAGTAGCTAATTATTAATTTTGTTTTCTTGTGTTTTCGTTGCTTGATACATTTGGTATTTATCTCACTTTTATCATTTTAAGATATACAATTATACAGTTTTTGAAAAAAATTGTAGTGAGCAATTTTTTATGTCATGGAGCGACGCCATTAGACTGCTGATGAAATGCAGAGAGCTGTAGTCCCAGGTATCTCGGCATGTTGGCGTTATGTTAATACAGGGGATCCTGCTGAGCAGCTCCCAGAACGTGGGAAGAGTACAACTGCTCGACAAGATCGATACATACAACTGACTGCAAGACGTCAGCCGATGTTAACCACCTGGAAGATAGGTATAGGATAAAAACAGAGGCGGTCACACTTTATATTGAATTACCAAATGATTAGGAATATAAAAAGAAATCGTTATTTAATATAAAAAGGTAAAACATGAAAAGTTTAACTTTATTTTATAGCTGTTGCCCGCGGCTTCGCTCGCGTGGATGTCGGAAAATGTCCCGCGGCAACGTCCTACCGAGATTAAAAGTACTCTATGTGTTGATTCAGGTTATAAATAAACTATATGTGTGCCAAATTTCATTCAAATCCGTTCAGTCGTTTTTGCGCCAATCCGGAACATACATCCAGACAAATAGACAAGATTTCTATAAACTCGATTTGCGGCATCAGACTCTGTAACCTACAACCTCGTAGCAATTTACCTAACCTAACGTACCATAGAGTAGGGAACGTCACGGCGGCGTCGAACGGTTCGCGTATTGCATTTTTGTATTCGTGATAACTTCGAAATTTAATGTCCGATTCGAATGAATTAAAAGGATTTTACTGCTACATTTGAACCCTTGATGATAAAACTATATTTGAATAAGAATAAATACTACGATACGAATGTTACTAACTTTTGTTATTACCGGTGATCCAATTAAATTTTAGAACACAAAAGCTGCTATTGTGACTTAACTATGATGGTTAGATATATTCCCTCGTGAACTTTTTTGTTGGTAATAATGAGTACTTTAATCATGTAGTACATATTTTTTAAGTATCATAAATAGTTTTCTCAGCGCACGCCAAATAATGAATGTTATAAACAAAAAGTTTGCTACTTTGGGTTACATTATTGCAATTTTCTTAAGAATCTCAATTTTTTTAGCTTTCTATTGGTGATAAAATGGTTAAGAACGGTCTAGTAGTTTCGGAGCGTATTCGGTACAAACAAACAAAAAAATTTTTCCTCTTTATAATATTAGTTTAGACTACGTAGGTATGTTACGGTACACATATTGTTAATTATTGTGATTAAATAATTAACATTATGTGTACACGGTGCACGGTAGAACTGTAATGAGATTATGTTTGCTCCAACTTAAATATTATAAAAAATAAAAATAAACAATTGAAAGAAAGATTTTGTTGCTTAAGTCATTAATGCATCAAAAAACGCGAACGGGACCGATTGCGAATAATACAATTTGCGAAAATCTGCTGCTCATCATCATCGTCTGGGCCGCTGGACGGCTCCCATGGACTGTCGGAGTAGCCGATAGGCGGCCTGCATCCAGCTACTTCCCGCGACCTTTCTTAGATCGTTCGTCCACCTCGTGGGTGGAAGTCCTACGCTGTGCTTGCCGGTACGTGGTCTCCATTCGAGAAACATCTGCCCTATCGGCCATCAGTTCTACGAGCTATGTGCCCTGCCCACTGCACTGAGTTGAGTTGAAACTTGCCAATACGTTGGGCTGGGTCGGCAACCTTCTCGTATAACGTCTGCGCATCTCCTCGTTTCTGAGTCGATCTCGCAGAGAAACCCCAAGCATAGGCCTTTTGAAAAGAGTACGGTAATCGACAAATAGTCGATGAATAACAGATTTTACAAAGACACCATATTAAATAAGTATCATTTTCATGAGAACGTTTTGTTCATTTTTTTATTGGTACCAACATTACAAAGCCATCCACTGAAGTGAGCTAAATGACCACCGAATTCACATTAAGAACACTGAAATGAGATTTGTTGTCATTTCGGTGAATTTTCTCATATCGGTGGCAGTTTCAGTCCACCTAATCCACCGTTATGAGAACACCAAAAGGACAAAAAAGGCCAAAAACAAATATACAAAATAATTAAAATGTTTAGGACACAATGAGCATTACTCAAGTAAATATTATACGTAAGGCGCATGTACGATGCACAAAATTAAAAGTTATAAACACTCGCTAAACAAGTTAAAAGCGCCACCGAAACGATATTTTTTGTCCCATTCACCGAATGAATTACTTAAGTTTATAGCGCGAAGAAGCGTCCGTTGCTCGATGTCGAGAGCTCAGTCTGCGTCTCGTTATCTAGGCCTGTGTCTCTTTGGCTCACCCGGATGAGTGTATTTCGCGGGACAAAATGATTTCACTTATCAGTGAAACCTATTATTCTTAAACCTACCCAGTGAAGTTCACTGAAGAATAATACCACTGGTTGTCAATACTATAACTACTGGCTTAAATAAAAGTAAACGGAAAACTAAATAACAAATAGGGTAGCAACATTTTCTATTTAGAAAATTAAATTTCCACTGTGTTTTAACTTTCTGGAGAGCATTTTCATCCACGCCGCGAAAATTTTCTGTTTGAAAATTCACTCAAATAAAAACTTTTACAAAAAAAAAAATAACAGCCTAGTTCCATAAAATACTACTTACTTACCTTTAATTTCGAAAGACACCCAGACTTTGGCTTTGAATTTTCGTTTTTTGCTACCGACTTCTTTTTAGTTGTTTTATTTTAAGCTATGTTTATTTTTACTTTTTAGTTGTGGTACCTACCACACAAATACAACAGTGTCAGAAACTTATTATAACATCATCCATAAAGTCTTAGTGGGTAAAATACGTATTATTGAAGCTAACTCAAAAACTACCCAAGCAAAGTAATTCGGGAATATATTTGGGACTACCTCTGAAGAATGACGTACCAAACAAAAAATAATCATCAAAATCAATTCGAGTAAATAGTAATCGAGTAAAAGAAAACATAAGTAGTTGAATTGAGAATCTCCACCTTTTTGAAGTCAGATAAAAAATGAAATGCTGCTCGTTGGCAAGCCCGTCACTTGAGGCGGACCGATTTGGCTATTTTTAACCGACTTTAATAAGGAGGAGGTTCTCAATCAAACTCAAACTCAAAGCATTTAATTTCAATGAACATTTACAGGCACTTTTGAATTGTCAAGGAATCGGTTAGTCGGAAATATAAAGCTAGTTGCCCATTCCAAAGCGTAGTAGGTACCTATGGAGAAGAACGGGCAAGAAACTCCACGGACACGCTTTAAATTAAAAAAAAATTGATAAAAATTGTTTACATCATTCATGTTGAAATTATACATTTGTGAACAATGTAGCAATACATTAGGGGCTCGGTAATCCGGTGCACACTAATCCGACACGTCCTATAGTCGTTTTCTAACTTAGCTCTCCTACCATAGATATCCGTCTGCTACTCTGTAATCGGCAGGCATCGTCCGTAATAAAAAGATAAAACAAAAGCTATTCAAAATTTAAAATAAGCCATGGCAGCTAAGAGATGACCAGCCAACTGATGGCGGCGCCGGCGCCCGCACGAACTTGATGCATGGATCAGCCAGCACCATTCAGCTCAACCATTTTGAAGGGAGCTAAATGATCAATACACTCGTCACCATCAGCAAGGTATCTGGGTGAGCATGACATACTCACAGCCGCCAGGGCACATTCAGGTCAATGAAAGAAATAATACCCCGTAGGAAATGTAGCTCTATAGTACGTAGTACACAGGTCACACCTGTGGTATGCAATTTCATAGTACAAAGGAGATTCAGTTTATACAATGAAAAGATGGCCTTACAATCTTCAGCATTACTTCACAATTAGTTCTGGTTGTGGAGCAGGGCCAGCATTGAGCCAAGCATTTTTATCAACTTTATAATATGCCTGCCTGCACAGTGTGCGTTATAAACAAGATTTGAATTTCGTCTCATTCAGTTGATGAAGTACATAATTATGTGGGGAGGCATTACGAGTATATTGTAACACTTTAAAAAGACGAGTCTACTTTAGCCAGTCTGAAACCTGGTTGAACTAATAGGTCCCTATCTATTACCTCTTTTACTAAAAATATGTATTTGTTTAGCAATATGCGTGTTGGGTTTACAGAGCGAAAAATACCGAACCAATGGTTGTGGGTGGTGGTTAAACCACACTTTACTGCCCTGGGCAGTAAAGTGTGTTGTGTTTTGTGTACATTGTGAAAATAATTAATAATTGCGTTTTTTTTAAGTAGGTAAGTAGGTACATACATGTAGGAAGAAAAACTTATGTACGAATAGAATTATTGACGAAGGACAACTACGGAAGGAACAACTTGGAAGGCACACTTGGTTGGACAGGTAGGTTGGTGGAAGCATTATTAAGAGAAAATGACTTCTGGGAGTATGTGAGTGGAGAAAAGCTAAAACCTACTACGGATGCTGCTATATCAACGTGGGAGACGGCGACAGAGAGGCAAAGCTTGGATCGACATTGACATTAGATCCGAGTGTAGTTCATCATGTAAAAAGGGTGAATAATGCACGAGAGGTTAAAATTAGAGAACTTGGTTGCATCAACAGGGCCTACAAAGATTTTTTAGATTATGTCATAATACAAGATGCTGAGCATAGTATATGGACTTCTTATTCTTCTTACTATGCTCGTAATAGATCCGGGCCCTCCAGTCGTGACACGACTGGAGACGACCTCTTAGAAATCGTGTCGTATTATTAATATCAGCCAAGTTAATTACATTCGGATCAATGTAAACTTCGATTAAGTATATAATATAATTAGCGAGGTAATTCTAGACATTTCAACTCTGTTGTATGATTTGGAAAAAGCCCTCTGCGTGTAATTATAACACTATAACTACTGGTTGGTGGAATACATTTATGAGGCTGGCGCTGCTTCCCTAAAATCATCCATCATGTGTGATGTGTGACATAATTGTCCTATTAATAAAATCCTGGTGGAATAATTTCTATGATGTCGTATGCGGTCGTAACATCGAGGGCGGGGGTAACCTCGATTACGTATTAGTATTAGTAATTGACTCTGTAACAATAAACTCCCGCACTGGTTGAAGACTAAGGTCTCCAGCCAGTGCGTCCTGCCCGTTATGGCATGCGGTGCTAAAACGTGGATACTGATAGTCGGACTAATCTACAAATTCAAGGTCGCTCAGCGCGCTATGAAGCGGGATGAGTTTCTTTGAAGGATAAGATCAGACATGAAGTTATCCGGAAAAGAACCGGAGTTACCGACAGACTTTGCAGAGTGAGCAAGCTGAAGTGGCAGTGGGCTGGCCATGTTTGTCGAAGGACCGACGGCCGGTGAAGCAAACGAGTCCTAGAGTGGAGACCGCGTATTGGCAAGCGTAGTGCGGGACGCCCCCAGCTAGATGGACCAACGACCTTAAGAAGGTTTTTTAGGGATTTTTTTGAACATACCAACTGTAAACCTACACATGTTTTTGACAAATAAAAATTATCTTATCTTATCTTATCTTATCTTAAGGTGGCTGGGACAGACTGCATGTGGAAGGCGGAGGATAGGGGTAGGAGAGGCCTATGTCCAGCAGACTACGACTAGGTTAAGTAGATTGAACAATATACTATGTAGAAGTTAAAGGAGCTATTTCTCTCGTTTACCCGTATCACAATTCTGCGTTCACGACTGTAAATCTGACACAATGTATGTCTGGTCACGATCCTATGTACCTGGGTTCGACATCATTACAAGATGACGAGAATAATATGTAGACCTATAATAAGAATAATAAATAAATATTTTGATACCTTTGTTTTATTATTGTAACCCATCCATACTACGCCGATTACAGATGGGCCAGTTAATAGTGTTGTATATGTGTCAGATGGTATCACCCAGCTCAAAATAGCGGAATAATAATTATACAGGATCTTATACGAAATGGCGGGGTGTACATAATTTATTTCATTTAAAGATCGTTGTATATCTTTACTCGCAAATGCTTTACAGCGTTTTCGCTCTACAAAGAAATGTTTCTACTAGTGCCACAATTCAAATAAAATGTAATTCATTCCTGGCCGCAGACTTTTTTCATCCCAAATGGCCTAACAAAATGGGTGATCTTCTTAGCCACAGATTCTTTGACAACCATGCAAGGTAAAGGTACAGTCAAGTTATTAGCATACAATGATGATCGAACGCGTAAAATTAATTTGAAAATACTCTATTGGTTTCCAATTTACGTAGTATTTTCATTTCTATCGCCCAGCTTACTTAACGAGGTTGTGAAGTCTCATTCAAGCGCTACAAGTGGTAGGTCCAATGAGAGTTCAATGGAATGGCGGAAATAAATACTCTATCACTTTTATTGACGACTGTACTCGTTGGTGTGAAGTTTTTATGCTGTTAAATAAAAGTGACGTTATGTCAAAGTTTAAGATTTTTAAATGTCATGTCGAAAATTTTACAGGAAGATAAATTAAATATTTACATACGGATAACGGAACTGAATACAAAAATAAAATGTTCGATCAAATTTTAAAAATTAAGGAATTAAGAGACGTTTTACGACGCCATACTCACCACAAAGTAACGACATCGCTGAACGGATGAACCGTACGTTAGTTGAGATGGCAAGGGCATGATCTTATCGTCAGGTATTTCACCAAGTTCTTGGACAGAAGCTGTAGCTACTGCATGCTGTTTGCGTAATAGGTGCCCAACTAGCAGTCTGAATGGTGAAATTCTATACGGAAAATGGTTTGACAGACCTGTGAATGTCAAATAATTTAAAATCGTTTGGCACGAAAGTTGTCTTAGAAAAGGAAACAGGTACGGATAAGTTTGCAGCACCTAGTTCACTCTACATTTTAGGTACTGCAAACTTATCCGTACCAGTTATAATATTTGTTGTTATATATGTTGTGGTTGTGGTTTCCTGAGAGTAGAAGAATCGTAGTGTCGAGAGACGCAAAATTTCAGGAAGGTAAACTAACTGAACTTGAGTGGAAGGTCTCAAATGAATCACTAATTGAACCACAACGTGAGAAGAGTATTGTGAGAAAGACTGTTGAAATAGAAATCCAAACTAAAGGACAGTCAGATGTGCCACTTAGTGATGAGCTATTGAAACTATGTTAAAGGAAGTTTTGGCATCTGACGAAATAGTCAAATGAGAGGAACCGATTCTTTCAGAAATCAGAACTCTAGTAAATAACGACACGTGGGAAAATGTGAAGAAACCTTCAGATCGTAATATCGTAGGATGTCGATAAGTGCAGACGACAAAGAAGGCCAGACTGGTAGCAAAAGGATATAATAGTCAGCAACATGGCCTAGAATAAAACATTCACCCCAATAATCAGACTGTTTTTTTTTATACGTTTGTTACGCGATTTATTGAAATTTGGCCAGGATAGCGACAACTTTTGAACGTCATAATTAACAAGAAAATAGCATTGACTATAGTCACCCCTTCCAAAAAATAGTTTCTTATGGAGACGAATAATTGGCAAGAAACACCACCGTTACTCTTTTAAAAGAAATTGTATTATACATTAATTATATAATTAGGTATAAGTGAAGTCGATGCACCTAGAATTAAATAAATGTACCTACCGCACGCAATAGATTTAAAAGGTAAGTTCAAAAACTAAAACCAGACCAAAGAAAAATCACGTTCTAAAAAGTATGAAACAAGAAAATATTTCAGACAGAATTTGTAGGTGTACAGGCATGCGAGCACGGCTTTACCTTGACCATTGTTGTACCATTTGTGTTTGTACCTACATATGTCTTGATTTGTAGGTGTACAGGCATGCGAGCACGGCTTTACCTTGACCATTGTTGTACCATTTGTGTTTGTACCTATGTCTTGATTTGTAGGTGTACAGGCATGCGAGCACGGCTTTACCTTGACCATTGTTGTACCATTTGTGTTTGTACCTATGTCTTGATTTGTAGGTGTACAGGCATGCGAGCATGGCTTTACCTTGACCATTGTTGTACCATTTGTGTTTGTACCTATGTCTTGATTTGTAGGTGTACAGGCATGCGAGCACGGCTTTACCTTGACCATTGTTGTACCATTTGTGTTTGTACCTACATATGTCTTGATTTGTAGGTGTACAGGCATGCGAGCACGGCTTTACCTTGACCATTGTTGTACCATTTGTGTTTGTACCTATGTCTTGATTTCCGACTGAAATATTTTTTTTGTTCATGACTTTATATCCTCTAGAGGGTGCCATATTGAATTGGTTGTAGGCTATTGTGACGTCACATTAGTGACGTCACAATAGCCTACAACCAAAAATCAGCGGATGATCAAGAGGCTTCCAATTCCTCATTAAATGACAAATTTTGTCAAATTATTATCAGTAGTTTAAAAGTTATGAGGTAACAAATGAACATACATATATACCGGTCAAAATCATAACCCTCCTTTATGTTTCGCCGTAGTCAGGTAAACAATGAAAAGGAATGATAGATAAATGAATTATGTGATAAATACATGGTGCTCACATATTTACAAACATTGTAAAAGTAGACAACTTTGTTAATTTTTTTACAATAAGTCAGTGTGTGAGTTATAACTTATCACAGAATGTAAAATCAATATCATAAAAATAATATATGATCAAACGAACTTCAAAGTGAAGTTCGATCATTATTATATTTCGTCGCTTCATTCTTCAGATATTTTTAACCATGTAGTCCCCTTCCCATTGCGCTAGCAACTACGCACGTCTTTTTAGATTTAATTAAAGATTTTTTTTTTTATATATTGACAACACTGTACCCTGCCTCCTTGTGTCGGTCAGTTCTAACCGTCATTATTTTAGAGATAATTAAGTAGTGATTTTTGCAAATCTCTGGGTTCTTTAGGGTGGGTTGGGAAATTATATCTTCGAATGAAGCGACTCATATAATAATGATCGAACTTCACTTTGAAGTTCGTTTGATCATATATTATATTTCGTCGCTTCATTCTTCAGATATTTTTAACCATGTAGATGTTAAGAGATAATGAGATTTGCAAGTTCATTTAAATAAATTGCAAGGATTTTTGAAATGATTATTTATTTACTTTTTAATTACATATTGAAAAAATAAATAATGTTGGTACTTCTACAATATGATTTGTGTTTGATTTACAATCAATTCCTTACAACTAAATACAACTATAGGCATACTGATTCTGCAAATTCGGCTTCATTAATTATATTAAGTTTATAAAACTTGGCAAACGTTTGGGATCGACTGGTCCATCCCGCGCCTCTACGTATTGTGTCGATGCACACACCTGCCGAGCTTGCAGAAGAAGTCGAGGCGTGTCGTGTACTGTGTGCACTGAATGTTGATGTATCGACACCGCTTTCTGATAATACCGATTTTATCCATCGACTTATTGTTTGAGCTGTGGCCGCCTTATTAGGTTTTTTAATCGTTAGTATTAAGTTTGGTATGTTTTTGGCTCTTAGATTTTTTGTAATAAATATGTAATCTGTGAGTACGGTAGCTGGGCAAATATTTTTATTTTCTACAAAGTAGGGAAGAAAAAGTACTGGTTGTTCTCTTCCTGGAGCAGAAGTCTTGACAACGTCTGTTATCACTGCTTTTACTCCATTTGACGAGATATTTATATTGTCTAGTTTTATAAGGGAAAGAGTTTGGACTCGCTGTGCCGTACATAAAGCCAGTAAAATAACTAATTTTTTTGTCAATTTATCTAGGTCTAAATTTCGGTTCGGGTACCATTTAGAAACAAGATTAAGTACTAATTGCGGGTCCCACGTGTGTGTATATTTTGGCCTGCTAGGTTTAAGTTTATAGGCTCCTTTTAACAAACGTTTGATGCATTCATCGGAACCAATGTTGTTGCCCAATAGTAACGAGAGTGCGGATCTGTGGGAATTCAAAGATCCATACGAGGCACCTTTATTAAACTCTGTTGTCAGAAAAGAGATGACCTTTGCGACTGTGCTCTTAAAAGTATCAATTTTGTTAATTTTGCAGAACTACCACCAGAGTTTGTATGAGACGCTATATTGTTTTTTGGTATTATCAGAAAGGGATGCTAACATGAGATCTATTGCTTCTACGGGGATGTTACGTCGGAAGAAGGCTTCCCGGAGAGTATCACTGCAGCCATTGTAAGATGACTGTGCAGCGGGTGGTGGTGATCCCTGGAAGAGGATAGGAGCAAGTTTTTACTGGGTTCAAAAAATATTATTTCTGAGGAAATTAATTCTGTAACGATAGGAAACCATGGCTGTGATGGCCACCATGGGAATACGAGTATACCACACGCCTCATCGTTTAATATCTTATAAACACTTTTAAGTATTCATGAGAATGGGGGGAAGGCGTAGAAAAAATTACGTTTCCAATTAATTGTAAATGCATCGACAAAAGATGCGTCTGGGTCGGGAAACCAGGATGCGTACAAGTGACATTTGGCATTAGTGCGAGAAGCGAACAGATCAATTACAGGTTGACCTAGTTTACGAATGATAGTTTTGAATGCTTGGTCTGATAAGCCCCATTCTATATCGGGATTAATTTTTCTTGATTCAATGTCGGCTTCGATATTTTGTTTGGTATTAATATAGGATGCAAATATCCATATATTCCGCATCTCGCACCATTGCCAAATTTGATAAGCAAGATCATTTAAGTGAGGATATTGTATTCCTCCCATTCTATTAACGTAACTCAACGCTGTGTTATTGTCAACTCGTAACAATATGGAACAATTTGATCGTTCCTTCGCGAATATTTTTAGTGCTAAAAAACTAGCTAATAACTCTAGGTAATTTATATGACATTCCCTTTCAGTTTCCTTCCATGATCCATGAGCGCGAGTACCATTACAAAATGCTCCCCACCCTGTTTTCGACGCATCGGAAAATATTTCCAATTCGAAATCAGGGGTGTCGACGAAGTTAGTACAAGTAAATAATATGTTTTGAGACCACCAATTTAAATCATTAAGAATGTATCGTTCTAGATTTATTTTTGAATTATAATTATTATGAAATCGATTCAATAAGAGGTATTTTTGACGCTCTAGAGTTTTGGTATATAACCACCCGTATTTAACGGCAGGACACGCTGCTGTGAGAACGCCGATTAACTGAGCTAATTCTCTTATGGTACAGGGAGGCAAACCGATGAACTTTTTAACAAGCTGCGCGATGTAACGACGTTTGTCGATAGGTAATGAAACCGAAAGGTTTGTCGTATTATAGATGAAACCTAAAAATTTGCACTCCTGTTGGGGTAATAATGAGCTCTTTTTATAATTTATCACAAAACCGAGACAAGTTAACACTCGTAAAGTTTCGTTAACGTTACTGAGGCACTCCATGTAGGTTTTACCAATACATAAGGTGTCATCTAAGTATATGACTGATTTATGTCCTTTGTATCTAAGATAGGTCATGACCTCCTTCATAATTTTTGTAAACACTCTAGGAGCAATGGAAAGACCGTAGGGCATTGCGTTAAATTCGTATGTTATCGTATCAGATTTATCATTTTCGAATTGAAAACGTAAGTATTTTCGAAATGATTTTTTAATTGGAACCAAAAAATAGGCTTCTTTAAGATCTATTGTTGCAAGGAAACCATTTTTTGGAATGACTTTAGAGGCGGTCCTATGATCTTCCATTTTGAAGTGAGATTTTTTGACGAACTGATTAAATGATTTTAAATTTAAGATGAATCTTTTTTCGCCGTTTGGCTTAGGTGATAAAAATATGCGAGATATAAACTGGTCCTTTACAGGTTCACAAACGCTAACTGCACCTAAGTCTATGAGCTTGTTAATAGCGATCGCCATATCATATTTCTCTTGTTTAGACCAAACTGTTTTGGTTGTATTATAGGGCAGTAGTAGCCCATCTGATAAAGGGATATCTACACCTTGACTAATCCATTTGAGAACCGTCATATTATCAGTGATTTTTGCCCAGCAATCATAATGAAACTTAATTCTGCCTGCATGTACCTGAGTTAATGACGTCGTGTTGGGGCACGTTGCTTGTAGTTCGCCTTCGACTGGCTGGATGCAGGGTGAGCTCGGTAGTTGGTCCGTTTCTGACCCCCTCGCCCCCCCCTGTTCGACTGGAAGCGAGAAGGTCCCGACCAGTTTCCCTGGAAGCTGGACCGGTTAGCTGCTGGTTGTGCTTTCGAGCTGGAACTAGAAGGCTTTAATGCGGGCAAAGTCTTCTTGATTTGTTCCCCTTGTTTTACAATAGCCGTTGAGGCTTTAATTTTTTCCGAAAGGTCGTTACCAAACAGTGTGTTGTCACGTTCGGAACGATCGAGAAATTGTAAAAATGACTTGTCCAAACCGGGAAGTATAAATCGGACTCTAGCTTCTGTATTTTGGTGATGCAAATCGGATAAGATTCGACATCCGTCGCTTATAAATTTAATTGCTTCTACTCTGCTTTCATTATTGATAAGCAAGTGTAAACCTCTATTGACAGCGGTAATGCCCACACCCAGTTGTTGTTGGCTAGCGGTAATTTTTTTGTCCCGAAATCTACCAGATTCCGGTATGGCCGCAGAAACCTCGAGGTTAAGCGTTGGTGCTTGAAGTAAAGGACAGTTTACGGGTATGAGGTAATTTTTAAAAATTATATCCCTATTTTCCTTTGTCATGCCCTTTCTTAACAAAGGTAACCATATTTTTGCGAGATTTTCGTGAATTTTTTCACCAAATTCCGGTGTGTCGTCTGTGATTTCGCCCAACGCCGCCAAAATATTTGGATCCAAATCTGGATCAGTGGGGTTCGTGGTTTCGATGTCAACGCATGGTGAATCGGTCGCAACTTCTGAGGCAATAATTACGTTGCTCGGTGGTGGTTCTGGTGGTGATGTGTCTGGCTCGGAGTCCGCCACAGCGTCCACAGTCTCGGGGTCACCCGTTTCTCTTGGACCTGGTAACATTTTTCATAAGTTATGAGGGTAGTTATAACTTTACACGGCAAATAATTCGTACATAAGTACGTAAGAACAGTATTACACGTGATTCTAGTTCATAGAAACCATGTTTGTTCTATTTACAACCATCGTGTTATCATCTCGGATAACCTCCCGGTATAATTAAACCTTCGTGTTGCCATCGCGGACAACCTCCCGGTATTATTGGGTTACTTAGTAAAGTAACTGGTAGGTATTTAGCCATCGTGTTACCATCTCGGGCAACCTCCAGGCGAATAGTCATATTTTAACTTTTAATATCACTTTTATAACACCAACGATTCAAAATTGTACTTACTTGGATTTGGTTCCGAATCTGATGACGAAAAATATTTTATTCGACGGCGATGAGCCTCCTTTTCCAACCTCCGTATTTTTTTCTTGTAATGCTCGATCTTCTCTTCTGCGTTTCGCTTCGGCATAGTAGGTACCTAAATACACTTTTAACCTAATACTTATTGAGGGTTGAAGACGTCCGTTCGTTGCTGCGCACGAAAAAGGAATGACGGTTAGAACTGACCGACACAAGGAGGCAGGGTACAGTGTTGTCAGTATATAAAAAAAAAAAAAAAAAAAAAAAAAAGTTTTAATTAAATCTAAAAAGACGTGCGTAGTTGCTAGCGCAATGGGAAGGGGACTACATGGTTAAAAATATCTGAAGAATGAAGCGACGAAATATAATATGCGTTTGGATGCGTTTCCGGACGAATTTCACTCGTGCGTACACGTACGAACAATCCCGACCTTCCAAGTACAAAGGGAGCGCGCAGACTGGGCGCGACTTAGTCGTAGGTATACGTACTGTAACGAAATAAAAAAGAATTCCGTCACATTCAGAACACGTTTCATTTCGTAAAAACAAAGCATATAGCAAAATACAGGTTGTCAGGAACATCGACGCGAAAACCTTACCATGGATTCAGTACACGTCTGAATCCCAGTGCGCTGAAATTTAGCGCCGGTTATAAAAAACAAATCATCTGTTCCATACATTTTGACCGCGTAAGTAGGTAATACCGCGCAACCAAGATACTAGGAGCCCATACATTAATACCTCGCAACCAAGATATTTGGAGCATGGGTTCCTAGTATCTTGGTATTAAGCTTGACTGTACCTTTCTCTAAGCCATAAATTGAGATAGGCGTATCCGGTTCCGGTACGGTGAAGCGCTTTAAGCCCCGCAGCGTCATATCCGCCCCAATCCGGCAGGTAGTGGGGATACGTTTGCGCAGCGTATGACGGTATCCTTGAACCTCATTGGCGTTCGGAATCCGAACGGTGTAGTCGCGTTTTAAAGTAACTCGTTACTTTTAAAAAAGGTGTCCTACTTTTTAGTGTTAAAATAAAATTTATTTTAGTGTTAGAATAAAATTAATTTGTGTTAAAAATGAACTCTTTGGACGAAAATAATTTTAGTATAGACCACGTGCTCGGTCGCAATCTAGTGGTTCGAGCAGTAGCAGCGATTCTTCTTCCGCGGCGCGGAAAAGGAGACATCGTAGGCGAAAGGAGCGACGCCGCCGTACAAAGCTAAGTAAATTAGAGGACGCTTTTGAAAAACTTACTGAAAAAGTATCCTCTTTGCAAGATCTTATTGTTAAAAATAATACTCAGTCGTGCATGTCCGACAGTGAGTCTATTCTATATATTCCGAGCACGACTGAACTGGATAATGAATTAAACAAAGAAAAAGGGATTGATTTTAAAATACAAACTACCCTCAAGTCGCAGACATTACAGACAAATAATACGCATCTTGAATTGCTTAACAAACTGCAACATTTTAACTCGCCTGACTGGGCTCAAGTACGTTATTCTGAAGCACAGAAACTTTATAATTCTACCCCAGGTTTTGTAGAGCTAGAATGTAATGACGTTTTTAAAAATTATGAACGTAATCGTTCGTTAGCGGTCGTTGAAAATTCTTTAGCTGCTATGTCTCATGCAGTTATTTTGCAAAACGAAGCATTTCAAAAAGGTTTATGCCAATTCATTTCATGGGTATCCGAATTAAAAAACCCAACGACCACTGAAGAGATTACTTAAAAAATCAATGAACTTTTTGCCGACGGGGAATACCAATAAATACAATCGGATTTATTACAAATGATATGTGGCAAACGGGCTGATATAGTGCAACAACGTCGTGATAGTATGTTAAATTCAGTAAAAGAAAGTTGTTTTAAGGAATCGTTAAGGAAAATACCCCCGTCCGCGCATCATTTATTTGACGATTCAAAGTTTACAGATTTTGTAGGAAAACAAGGGGGCGTCTTAAGAATTTTTCAAGCCGCACCTATTAAATTATCCTCGCAGGGTAGACCGTATAAGCCTTCTGTTCAAAGAAGGGACACGCAAGGAGGTAGGAAATATATAGTGCCTGTGCGCAACAGTGCAAACTATCGTCCCTCCACTAATAGTGGCTTTAATCCTGCGCAAGGACGAAAGAGAAGGGCAGAAGAGTTTTTTCGTCATACCGAAGATACACGATACGGTAAGAAACGTAGTACCCTGGGACGGCGTGATAAACGAGTCGATTGACTATCATCAACGTTTTCAAGCCGGGAGAATCAAACATCGGGTAAGTGTGTGGAGGAAGTTAGGGGCACCGTTATATATACTAAAGATAATATCGGGCTATCGGATCTCCTTTTTAAGCAAACCACCGCTTGTTCATCCCTTAAGGATTCCCAAAAGATTTCACACAATAAACTCAAAAGAAATCTTAATCCAATTAAAGAAACTAGTAAGTCAAGAGGTATTAGAAAAAGCTTCATTGACTCCGAGCTTTGTCTCAACAATTTTTCTTGTACCAAAAAAGGACGCGATGTCTTCGGTTCGCCCGGTCTTCAATTTAAAATTACTAAACAACTATGTCAAAATAGACAAATTTCGATTGGTGAACATGTGTACAAAGTCCCCTACTTCCTCCAACCACAGGATTGGTTGGTGAAAATAGACCTGAAAAATGCATATTTTCACCTGCCAATCGCGCCAGGACACAGACGTTTCCTCAGATTAATAGTATCGAACCAACTTTGGCAAATGACATGCCTCCCCTTCGGTTTGGCAACTGCTCCGAAGGTTTTTGCCTGCCTGACGAATTGGATCGCGCAGATCCTAAGAGACCAAGGAGTGCGATTGCTGGTATATTTCGACGATTTTCTCCTGGCGAATCAGAATCGAGAAACTCTGCAAAGTCACGCGAACTTAACCGTAAGAGTATTGCAGTCCCTTGGCTTTGTAATAAACTTGCAGAATGGTTTTCTTCTGGGATTTGCGGAGTGTATCCTTCTCCGGAGTGTTTTTACGGAGCATTTTTGAGACTCCAGCTCCTCTGTCCACCACTGTGGTTTAATAGTAGATTTAAGCTGAGAAAGCTTTGGGATTGCATCATCGCAGGCTCTGGCAATCGCCTTATTATATTTACAGACGAGATCCTCCACCATCTCGGGGTCCCTGCCTTTCTTGACTTCCTCTGTGGTGAGACCCAATTCTGACATTGCCGTGCAAAGGAGCTCAGAGTAGCGGGTCCATTTCGCCTTTTTGATGTTATAGATTCTTGTAGTGGGATGTAAGACGCAAAGATCCTGGTTGCTCACTAACAGTTCGAAGCTGATAGTTCGGTGATCGGTGAGGATGGCAGATTCAGTGTCAACTTTCCAGTTAGATAATTTGGCCAGTAGCGAGTCACTGCATGCGGTAATGTCCACAATGCTAGAGTAAAGTTTTCCGTCCCTGAAAGTGTGAAATGTTGGCACACTACCCTGGTTGAGGACACTCATATTGTTTTGTGCCAGCAGATCCATGATAGCCCGTCCCCGACTGTCTTCAACATCGCATCCCCACCAAGGGCTCATGGCGTTCACGTCACCGGCGAGAATGATGTCCTGAGTACCGATATCAGTGATGACCTGTTGGATTCTTCTTAGGTAAGGTTCTATGTCTTGAACACCCTCGAGGTACATGTTTATCAGCCCTATATTATGACGTCCGATTCGTAAAACAAGTGAGCATATATTTTTACATGTAAGTGTTTGATTGTATATGTCTCGAGTGTCATGTTCCCCTGCGCAGTAACCGCACTTTAACTGTAATTGACAGTCCCGTGCCAGGTGTCCAAAACCGAGGCAGTTGTAACTGGTTGTAACACTGGATTATCGGGGATTGGTCGGACGCTGACACCACTTGGTAACCCGGCTTAATGCGGTGCCCATTCAGACGCTGCCAAAGACCGACATCAACTTCTAGGACAACGTTTGTAGTGGTAGATGTCCTTCCTTTTGTTCTTCTGATGACTCTGGTGCGCATCTGATCACCCGATCAGACCTGAGAGGCCCTCAAGGAGGTTTGCGTTCTGTCTGGTGACCGCCGACTCGATGTCTTTATTGGCCAAGTCATTTATTACACCCCCCAAGCGGATCAGAGGATTCTTCCTTGGAGGATTCAAGACCGCGAACCCTTCCCCTGCACTCTTTATCGCATCGCCGAGTGCTGTTCTGTCCTGCTCAGAGGTGCAGCCGATAGCCACTTTCTGGTTGCGCAGCCTGCGAATACTGTTTATCCCCACCCCAAGCGAGACAACGTGAACTTTGGATTTGATTGTTTTAATCACGTCGTCACTGGTATGGCGGGGGTCAATAGACTCCACTATGAGGCTGCGGCTCGGGGTATCATGGATCTGCTGGCACAAAACAATATGAGTGTCCTCAACCAGTACCTCTACCATGAGTTGCCATCGAAAACTTACTCGCTAGCGCTAGCGTATTAACACGTTCAGTGCCGGGAGCCCTCCTGGTGGGTTCACCTAGTCGCATATGAGATGCCGGGTGACCTCGCGGAGGGCAAATTTTAAATGTAGGTTTTTCTTAGCGAATACAGCATTATAAACCATAAAAATAAAATTTGATGTACCTATATTTTCACAAGATTTATTAGTACATGCATTGGTTTTAAAACCCAAGCATTTTCATTTTCAAAAAAACATTTTTTCACGGCACAAATATTCACTAAATATTTAAAAGGTTGGAAACTACGTGTAGACAAGACACCCTTTTTTTTTTTTTTTTTTTGGTGGGAAATTATCAAATAACTTCTCCCGCTCTGGGTGGAGCGGGAGGGCGTGTCAGACTCTTACTGACTAAAACCCACCCGTGTTCCTTCCGTTGCCTTTACGTTGCCAGGGGCCACGGTATCCCTTTCGGACTTTCCCGCAACCCCGGCAGGCATCGGTCCTATCGGACCCCTTCCGTTGTGCTGACATCTCTTTGAGGCGCGCGTGGAACACAACGCGCCGTCGACCCGGGCCTGGTCCTTATCGGACGGCGAGCTACCCATTGCTCACCGTCCGCAAGCCCGCGCCTACGGCGGCCGGGAATCGACACAAGACCCCCTGAAAACACTATTTTACTTCGTTTTGCAGTGTTTTATAATACGGTTTTAAACCTAATGCCGTTTACTGTCCGCGATGGTTAACTTTAGCGGAAACGTAATGCCGGTGACCCTCCCGGAGGGTTCACTTCCAATATGTATGGCGGTATGGCGTATGAGCTCTATCAAAAGTGGGTGGAGTCGGAAGTGTTAACGTGGATCAAATAGATTTCGATAATGCTCGCACCATGAGATTGACGGAGTCTTACGCAGGCGCTACGGTAAGCTCGATAGATCGTTTTGTTTCTTTCTTTCTAAGTAATAAGAAAAGAAAACGGCTCATATGATCAAAACGTATTAGTATCACTATGGTAACAAACAATGTTATTTATGACAGTCAATATCATGAAACAATCCGTCTAAATAGAAAGGTTGACGGTTAGTGGACTACAAATGGTATTTAGGGGTTGTTGAATTTGTATTCTTTATAATAATTATGTACGTCTATTCAATTTGTAATTTTGTTGACGATGTGTGATTCGCGGCGTTTTTTATTTAAATTTAAAATGAACTACGTTTACAATTCAGACCAAATAAATCGTGGTGACCCCGACGTGATTACCAACAAGGAGCCCAAGATCCGAAACTCTAATTGAAGCTACTACTACTGACTAAACCAGCTGTATCAAAACATGCCGAACAATAACGACCAAGGTCAAGAAGTCTCTGGTGTTTCGACGTCACAGCGCATCCCACCTATCTGGCGCGACAGGATACGACTGTGGTTCGCGCAGTTTGAAGCCATCATATCTCCACAAAAAAAGGGGAACCAAACAATGTTTGAGCTCGTTATCGGTCAACTTGAGCGACAAGATCTCGACGAAATCTCAGACATCATTCTCCATCCACCGGAAAAAAATCGTTACGACGCACTGAAGAAGCGGTTGTTCCAGGTTTATGAAGAATCCGAGCAACGAAAAGTACAGCGATTACTATCCGAAATGGAACTCGGCGACTTGAAACCATCGCAGTTGTTACGTCGCATGAAGAATCTCGCCGCCGACATTGCATACATGCTGCGTATTATGTGGACCAACCATCTACCACAATCCGTACGAGCAGTCCTCGCCGTCAGCGATAGCATCGCGAAACACTCCGATATCCACGAGCTGGCGATGATGGCAGACAAGATCCTCGAGCAGGCGCAACCACATGGTGCGATTGCTGCAGTAGCTACAAAACCTAACGCCCATGTACCTACATCGATCGAGGAGAAAATCGACATACTCACAAAAGAAATCGCAGAACTCAAGGCAAGTCAATCAAACCATTACCATCGCAGATCATTCAGCAGATATGGTTCAAGATCACGTTCGTCAAGTAGGCCCAATCAATATCGCGCACAGCGCAGTAATACGCCCCGACGAGCCGAACAAACAGGAATCTGTTTTTACCATCGGAAGTTTGGGATACAAGCTCAACGATGCACACGCCCATGCAATTATGAAGACCCAAAGACGACCTCGGAAAACTAAAACCTGCGTTGGCTGAGGCGGCAACCGGCGCAAGAACACTATCACACCGCCTATTTATCACCGACAGGAACTCACGTCTATCGTTCTTGATCGACACCGGCGCAAACATCTCTGTCATACCGAAGAAAGCCGGTATGAAAGCTACACCTACAAGCTTTTGCCTATATGCGGCCAACAATACTACTATTTTGACATACGGTGAGAAGACGCTCGAATTAGACCTGAAACTACGAAGACCATATCGCTGGAAGTTCGTCCGCCGACACAGCTAACGCTTCACTGACGGTTACCAGTGCGGGATGTCGCGACGCCCCCGCAAGGGGGCGTGGCGAGCGGGGTCGGGGCGTCGCCCCTCGCCCGCGGAGGCTGACTGTGACCCGCGACTACGGGCCCCTCACTATAGTATAGTACAGGTTGGTGGTCCGACTGTAACTCGTCGTCTATGACTTGCTGCGTGATCTGGCGGTGTAGCCCTCTGTGGACTACGATGTCCAGCACGTCCGGCATGTAAGAGGCCGCGTCCGGATAATGTGTCGGCGTCTCCGGGCCGGACACCGTAAACCCGAAGGCTTCCGCGTCCGCGAAGAGTCGTCGGCCGTCGCTATTTTTGTTCATTGAGTTCCACGCCGGGTGCTTACAGTTAGGTCGCCGGCAAGGATGACTGCACTTGTATGCGCGCTAATTAGCGCCCGCAGCTCAGCCAGAATTAGGCGAGTCGCGGGCGGCTTGTAGCACGCATAGATATTTACTTCCTCGCCGGCGACGTGCAACTGCACACCCAGGGCGTAGAAGCTGGTAGTCGACGGCACGGGGAGCTCCTGATGGACGACTCTACGCTTCACTAGTACCGCCAGACCACGGTACCGGTTATGTTGAGCCGACCTTTCATCCTTGCGGTAGACGTGATAGCCCGGGAACCTAACCCTATCTTCGGGTCCCAGGTGCGTCTCGCTAATTAGCACCACGTCGATATTTTGTTCCCGAAGGAGATGGCGGAGGGGGGCGACCTTATCCCTAAGGCCGCGGGCGTTCCAGTGAAGAATCCTCAACGGTCTAGCCATCACAAAGCGACAACAGTGTGGCCAAACCGTCGAGGATGACCGCCTCGATGTCTCGGCCCTGCCTTATAGCTCTGATTAGATCCATCAGTAGCTTTATCGCGCAGGTTGTGAATTCTTTGCTGGTGTTCGCGCAGTTTAGCGTGGTAGTGGCGCCGCCACGCGTCACCGCCGGGAAGTTTTGCTGGGCGGTGATTGGCTGCGACACCATCTTGGTTTTGGCCGCGCTGGTGGCGGCGCCGTGCGGCTTTTGGGCGAACCTACTAGCTTCGTCGCTCCGCCGCTGCGCCGAGTTGGCGCCACTAGTAGGTTCGTCCACTAGTGTTGTTATTGTTGCATCCTTCGACTTGACAACCTGCGCGATGGTGGCAGGGCCGGCCGTAGGGATATCTTCCTGGTTTTCGGGGGGGGTGGACTTCTTGCCTTTCCCCCCACGCTTCTTCTTCCTCCGCCGAGAAGAGGAGGAGGCTTGGGTTCCTCTAGGTATGGGCTCGTTAGCCGCCGCCATTAGCGTCGGTCCGTGAGCCTCTACTGTGGCCACGGTTTGTGGCCTGGCTGCAGCGTTATGAGTTGACGCCGTAATGGCGACGGTGCCCGCTCGCTTGTTCACGACGAATACGGGGCACTTTATGAAGCTCGCGGGGTGCGGGCAACCGCAGTTGGCGCAGGTGGCCGGCTCCTCCCGCGGGCGGGGGCAATCACGTGCCGCGTGCTCGCCGCCGCATCGCACACAAGCGAGCGGGCGGTGGCACTGGTGCGAGCTATGACGAAACCGCTGGCACCGGTGACACTGGGCGGGCCCACGCTTTCCACGCCAAGCCTCGATTTTGACACCACGCATGAACATGAATGTCGTGGTGCCATAAATCTCTCTAACGTCTGGGGTCTTCTTAATGATCGCGTGGAACACGCAGCCGGGTCGTCCTTGTGCGCCCTTAATGTGGCGCACGTACTCCGGCTGATGTCCCAACGCCCGGAGCTCCTCTTCGATCTCCTTCGGGTCCGTGTCCGCCGGCAGGCCCCGAATGGCGATCTTGAGATTTCGCTCCGCTGGTAGTGAGTACGCGAACCAAGATACGCCCGCGCTCTTTTCCAGGCCAGTCAGGTAGCGCTGGACCAGCCGATACTCATCCTCGGTCTCCGGGGTGAACCTCACCCCGGTCCCGTAAGGGCGAGCATTTGGGGGCCGGCCCAGCTTGGCGTGAATGGCCCTGAAGTGCGCGGCCCAGTTCGGCAGCGTCTCTACCACCAGCGGAGGGAAGCGCATTTTCTTCGGTTTCATCCCCTTCTGTTGCTGCTGCTTCGTTGTTGGCGCCGAGGTTGAGGCGCCAGTCGAGGCGGCAGGGGGGGGAAGTAGTTGAAGTATTGGGGGCCGGGGCGAGTTTGTGTTTCTCGCCCCTGTGGTTACCGTAGTTGGTTCCGGTGACGGCGAACGCGGAGGTGAGCGGTGGGCCGCGTCGGCAAAAGTGGGCGACATCGGTATGCCCCGACCCCGCGGCGCGCTTTCGCGCTGAGGCCGCGGCGGGTCTAGGCAGTACCGTTTCGCTTCCTCCGACGGGGCCTCGCCGGAGCTTCTTCTTCGTCGCTGGGGCCTTGCCTCGAGCTCAAACTCAAAGTTGAACCCCAGTGACGGTGTGGGAGACGCCGGTGACATAAGTCCGGCGGCTGGAGATCCGCCCACGACAGGGCGGGGGCCGGATCGTGAGGTCATGTCCGGGGACATGTCTCCACGACCGGTCGCCGCCGAGCCCACGGAGGTCAGTGACATGCTCGACCCTGCGCGGGAAGAGCATGCCGACATCATCGCAGGCGAGTCGCAGGCGGAGAGACGGGGAGGCGCCGGCGAAGCGGGCGCCTGCTTCATTGTGGTGGCCGGCCTAAAATATGGGCCAGCACTAGCTGGCCGCTCCTGCTCAGCCATCACCGGTCCCGCCAGCGAGAGGTGGGGGCCGGCGGCGGCGGTGCGCGAAGCTGGCACAGCTTTGGGTGGTGCTGCGGGCGCAGCCCCGGGGAGCGCGGGTGGCGATACGAACCGTGGCGACAGAGCTGTGGTTCGGGTGGTGGGCGCGCGGGTCCGTGCGGACGGCACAGGGGCGCGCGGCGCAGGCGGCACGCGGCGCTACGGAGCGCGTAGCAGACGCGGCTGGGTGCGCGGGCGCGGTTGCGTGCGCGGGCGGCACGGTTGTGCGCGCATGTGGAGCGCGACTCGCGTTAGGCCCCGGGGCCTGTATGGGCACCGGGCGAAACGCGGGGGGGCGGACGGCTACCGCGTGCGGGCGACTCGTCGACGGCGTCGGCGCAACGCGCTCAGGCGCCAATGTCGTCGGGGGGCCGGCGGCAACAGCGGCGCTTTCCCCCCTCCTCTTCCCTCCTTCCTCTTCGATGGTGGTCCGGCCGGCGGCGCACCGGACGACACGTCGCCAATGTTTGGCAACGATATCGCCCGGTCCAACGCCGGACGGGCCTCCTGGGACCTGACATCGCGGCCCAAAGAGCCGCGCTTGCCGGGTTTCGGCATCCTGGGGGCGTCGCCTCCGCGACCGCAGCGGCGAATAAACGCCGGGCAGCCTGGGGCGGTTCTCCCTGTGTTTGCACAGGCACCGACGGGGTCCTGTGCACCCACAGAGAGAAACGATAAAATAAAATTTGCGGTCCGCGCGGATTATCGCGATAATTCACACTCGACGACGAAGCTTCGGATGAACTATCGCGCTTGGACACGGGCTAATCCTCTCACTGACGGTTAGATGGAGCCTCAATGTATATAATATGTGTGGCACGGCGCGCGAGCACTGCGTCGATGCGACACCACCACCACACGGATTGATGGTGTACTAGACTCAACAATTCTCGACTTACCGACGTATGCTTTGATTTATTTAATTAATATATGAATGTAGGTAGTCGCTAATTATTTTGTAAATATGTTTGTATATAAAAAGTTAAAGGTTAAGTTTAGCAATAAAATTAATTCGCATCTCAATCGTCTTTCACTCCAGACACTATCAGGGACTCCTACCTCAACAAAACCAAGACAGAGCGCTGTCAACCAGTGATAGAAGTGAAGCCGGTTTCGTAAACATGTGCGCACTTTGTGTGGTGTAGTTTGATTGTAGTCTCATTGTAAATGTGTGCGTGTGACCGTGTATGCACAGCGGCGGTGTAGTTTTGACATGTTGTGTATTGTTCACAGCGCTCTGTCTTGGTTTTATATTTGGTCTGAGGATTACAATAATAGAAAATTTTGTAAAGGAACTTATTTTGATTTTTTCTTGAAAGTCGTTAGTCTCCAAATTTAGCGGCCACTAACATATTCCATGCTAAATAAGCTGTTCCAGACATTATTTTGACTTTAATAGTCTCAAAAACGTACATAATTTTAATGTAAACATGTTTCACACCTCAAAATGCTAGTGAGTTACGTAACTACTATCGCAAGCGTATTTTTCGATAGCGTCTGTCGAATTAGTGACTCATGGTGCCATGGTCGAAGCCGATAAACTCAGAGCCCATATCCAGGCGTATGCTGACGATCTAGTAGTCCTGGCGCAAGCGGACACGGCGACAGAACTGGAGATCATAGTCAACGAGGCCCTTACAGCAATTGCGGAGTGGGGGGAGAGATATAAAATGAAGTTTGCGGCACACAAGACAGGCGATGATCGTAACCAGGAAATTAAAGTATGACGAACCAAAGTTCTCCCTCTCAGGAACTCCACTAGTTAACACCAGCCGACTGAAACTTCTTGGTCTCACTATAGATGCGGGTCTTACATTCCTCCCGCATCTCGAGGAAATTACTAGAAAAACCGCCAATATTTTTAAAATGGTGCGAGGGCTGCACGAGCACAATGGGGACTCAACTCCAACATCCTGAGGATTATCTACACTGTAGTGGTAGAACCTGTATTTTACCTATGCAGCGAGCTCTTGGGCGGAAGTTGCCGGAAAACTTTATGTAAGAAAAAAACTGAACACTATCACTAGGATGTTGTGTCGCCGCCAAGGAAAGGCAGGCGCAAGCCGCCAGGTCGAGGGCTGGCTATGGTGCATCCAATGTACTATATGCTGACCACTCCCTGGCGGAATTGGAGCGCATGGCGCAGGAGGACAAGGAGGAGGTTCTGGAGGTCGCCTCAAAGTCCTCCAATTTGAAGGGGACCTTCCAGAAGGCCCTCAAATGCCGGGCCGCCAGCATGCACGGCATTGTCGTGGAGCTGGTGAAGCGGACGGCCACGGACGAGACGCGGCAGCTGCAGGCGAAGGTGGATCGTCTGCAGGCGGAGGTCAGCCAGCTACACCAGAAGCTGGCTGAGGTCACGGCCCGGCCTGCCCAATCTGCCCCAGATGCGGTGGTGGGAGGCTCCTCCTCCCCTGCCAGCCTTGAGGCAATAATCCGCGGGGTTGTCATGGAGGAGAGAGCCTTCATCAGAGGCTGCTTTGCGGGTATTGAGGACCGGCTCTTGCCGAAAAGGCGGCTCCGCCCGCCGCTAGCGGCGGATATGAGTCCACCGCCAGCGGAGCCAGAACCTGCACCTCTGGGAGATCCGGCATCGAGCAAACAGCCCCACGTCCCGAAGCCCTCCAAGGCCAAAGGCAAGGGCAAGAGGACCACGGTGGCCCCTCAAACACCCACCACGAGCGCTGAAGGAGCGTCTGGATCGTCTGCCACTCCAGCAGCCCCCCGGAACTCGGAGGGGGAAGACGCCCTTCTTCCCTCCACCACCCCGTCCAACCAATCGTGGACGGAAGTGGTCAGGGGGGGAAAAGGGAAAAAGTCGACCCCCAAGCCCGCTGCGACTGCTCCTGCAGCCAAAAAGGGTCCAGCCGGCGGGAGGAAGCTGGTTCCTCCCAAAACCGCGGCCGTCGTGGTGACCATCACCCCGGAGGCCGTGGAGCGGGGCGAGACTTATGAGTCCGTCCTAAGACGGGCTCGTACCAACGCGGATCCTTCCCGGCTGGGGATCGGCAACATCACGTGCCGCCGAACCCTATCCGGGGCTCGAATTTTCGAGTTCTCGGGGGAGCAGCGCGGCGCAAACGCGGACCTCTTCGCAAAAATGTTGCAAGAGGTCATCGCGGATGCGGCAACGGTCGTCAGACCTGTAAAGACCGCAGCCTTGGAGGTGGCCGATCTGGATGATTCGGTCACCAAAGAGGACGTGGTCGCGGCCGTTGCGGTGGCTGGAGGCTGCGATGCTGGCGCGGTGAAGGGTGGAGCCATCAGGCTCGGCCGCCGCGGCATGGGCACCATCCGCATCGAGTGCCCAGTCGCTGCGGCTGGGGCCGTCCTTACTGCGACCAAAGGACGGCTGCTTGTGGGCTTCAGCTCGGCTGTGGTTCGGCCACTTGAAGACCAGCCTATGCGTTGCTTCAAGTGCTTCGCGTTCGGCCACACCCGAACCACGTGTCCCTCCAAGTTCGACTGGGGAGACTGTTGTTTCCGATGCGGGCAGGAGGGACACAGGAGTGCCACTTGCCACGCCGCCACGCTTCGCTGCGCGGCGTGTGCCGCCAGTGGCCGCCCCACGGACCACAAGATGACGGGCAGGAGCTGCAAGCCACCCGCGAGGAAGGGCATAGTGCCGGCGCAGGTTCGCCCTGCCGCAACCACTGCCGCCGAAGTCGCCGCTGTAGCTCCAGCGGCGGTAGCCGAGGAGGGATGTGCTATGTTGGAATAATGACTTTCAACTACCGCATCCTCCAGGCGAACACCAACCACTGCAGAGCGGCCCAGGACCTGGTGGTGCAGGTTATGGCCGAGTGGTTAGTGAACGTAGCGGTGGTCGCCGAGCCCTACTCAATCCCCGGCAGCTGGCTGGGTGACGAGGACGGCTCGGTGGCACTAGCGGCGCGGTCTTCCACAGACTCCCCTCCCCTCTCGCTATTAGAGAATGGACCGGGATACGTGGCCGCCGCGTGGGGAGAATTAGCCCTTGTGGGCGTCTATTTCTCCCCAAACCACCCCCTACAGGACTTCGAGAACTATCTCGGAGTCCTGGCCGCCGTGGTCGGCAGGGCGGCGCCGCGTCAGGTCTCCGTACTGGGAGACCTGAATGCCAAGTCGGTGACCTGGGGCAACCCGGCCACCGACACACGCGGACGGGCAGTGAAGATGTGGGCAGCCTCCTCTGGACTCTCCCTCTTGAACAGAGGCAGCGTCCAGACATGCGTGCGGCGGCAGGGTGGCTCAATAGTTGACGTCACTTTCGCCACCCCTGCGTTGGCCGCGCGCGTGTTGAACTGGCGGGTGGACCTGGTGGAGACTATGTCGGACCACCGCTACGTACGGTTCGACATCTCCACCGGTGGCCCCGGAGAGACGCGTCCCCTCTCGGTGCGATCACCGTTCCCGCGATGGGCTCTCACCCGCCTAGACAGGGAGGCAGCGGGGGAGGCGGCGTTCATCCAGGACTGGTTTTCACCACCTTCCGCGGGCCTGGATGTGGACACCGTGGCGGGGCACCTGAGGGAGTCTCTCACCGAGGTATGCAACTCTAGCATGCCTCGGTCTTGCCGACCACTACCCAAACGCGCCGTGTACTGGTGGTCGGCGGAGCTGGCGGGGCTTCGAGCAGCGTGTGTGGAGGCAAGGAGGGCCTACACGCGAAGCCGGCGGCGGCGTCGACGAGACCACGCCGACGAGGACCACCTCTATGAGGTTTACATAGAGGCAAAAACGGTCCTCGATAGGGCCATCATCGCCGCCAGAGACTCGGCGAGAGCGGAGATGTTGGAGGGTCTCGACAACGACCCATACGGGAGACCGTATAAGGCGGCGCGCAACAAACTGCGCCCCTTTGGTCCCCCAGTGGCCGAGACCCTGGAGCCCTCATTACTGGATGGGGTGGTTCAGTCCCTGTTCCCGTGCAGGGACAACTTTACCCCACCAGTGATGGACCCACCGCTGGGGATAGCTCCGCCAGCTGAGGAAGAAGAGGAGGCCCCTCCTGTCACGGAGTCGGAACTTGGCGCGGTGATTCTTCATATCCGCGCCAAGAAGACAGCTCCGGGCCCCGACGGTGTTCCGGCAAGAGTGGTGGCGATCGCTGCCCGCGCTGATACATGCTATAGTATCTACATACTATAGACACTACATCATATACTTACACTATGCATTCATTAATATTATGTATTATACTCGTTTATTGATTTTGCATTATTATTTTGCGAATCGTTCTAAAACGATTAGTTTTCTTTAATTTTCATATTTTTCGATGTTATGACACTTACGTCAGGCTGTCAAGCTGTCATTATTTTTTCTTCTAATTTTCTCTCTAGTTTTCTTACTGGCTTAGTCCATGAAGGTTACTTTTGATTTATATAATTTAAATTATTTTTATCAATATGTTTAGCTGAAATATGGTATTTTATAGGCAATTATAATTGTTTACTGTAAAATATTTGTATCCTAACTTACATTTTATAATTTGGGGAAATATAGTATCTACATACTACAGACACTACATCATATACTTACACTATACATTCATTAATATTATGTATTATACTCGTTTATTGATTTTGCATTATTATTTTGCGAATCGTTCTAAAACGATTAGTTTTCTTTAATTTTCATATTTTTCAATGTTATGACATTTACGTCAGGCTGTCAAGCTATCATTATTTTTTTCTTCTAATTTTCTCTCTAGTTTTCTTACTGGCTTAGTCCATGAAGGTTACTTTTGATTTATATAATTTAAATTATTTTTATCAATATGTTTAGCTGAAATATGGTATTTTATAGGCAATTATAATTGTTTACTGTAAAATATTTGTATCCTAACTTACATTTTATAATAATAATTGAAACGCTCTCAGAATTCATCAAAGAGGTTTTTTGGTACGAATATGTCTGGCCCTTTTCGATCTCTGAATTTGAAATTAAATTCTGAAAGAACAAGAAAAAGATAATTTGAAAAATTAACGTCAGAGGGACTACGGACCCATTCGGCAGAGCTGATCTGGAAGCGCTCAAGGAAACATCTCCTCAAGAAAAGTCTTGCAAATTGGTCTATATACATTTCACCCTGAAATCATACTCTGTCTTCACGGGACTACGTTTCTTGCCAGGAGGACCTTCCACTACTAAGTCCTGACTGGTCTGTCTGAGAGACTGGGAAGCGGATCTTCAGGCCTCAGAGCTAACGAGGCCTGACGTCTTCTACATTGCCTGTGAATTTATCAAGATTTATCTGGGAAACGAATCTGGATGTTTCAGAACTGACAGGACGACTCGAACCTGAAAGCCGTAACATACTTCCTCTGTAAATATTTTCTTTTCTGAGAGCGCTAGGTAGGTTAGGTTATTTTTTTAATTATTTTTCTGTGTTTTACCTCAAATTATATATTTTTAACTTGTCTACTTTCCCTTTTATTTTTATAACTAGTAGATACGTTACAGCCGGCGTGCCGCAGGGGTCAGTCATAGGACCTCTCCTCTGGAACATCGCCTATGATTGGCTCTTGCGGGGAACTCTCCTCCGAGGCACGAGTGTCATCTGCTATGCGGATGACACTCTCCTCACCGCCCGGGGGGGGAGTTTCAGGGAGGCGGCCAACTTGGCCTCGGCGGGCGGATCCTTGGTCGCGGGGAGGATCCGCCGCCTAGGTTTAACGGTGGCGCTGCACAAGACCGAGGCTGTGTTCTTCCACGGACCTCGGCAGCGCCCCCCACCTGACGCCCACATCTTCGTGGAGGGTGTCAGAATTGAGGTGAAGGCCCAGATGAAATATCTGGGCCTTGTACTCGACAGCAGGTGGCGCTTCTTACGGCCGGACTCTTACCGGCTAAAACCCACTCCTGCCTTTGCTCAGTGTCCCTCTGACATGATCAGAGACCTTGTTTTTCAATAAATTCTGATTGCAGTCGTTTTGTTTTATTTAATTTATTGCAGTCCTGCTGTTAGGAAATGGAGAGTTCCTGAAAGTAATCGCCAGCGTCTAATTATTTCCGTGTCATACTTATTTAATACCGTATATAACATCTAAAATCTTACATACCTAAAAAAAACTTACTAACTTATTTCTCTATTCTATTTTTTTTTTTTTTTTTTTTTTTCTTTTATATGTTTTTTAGTTGCTTTTTTGAGTCTACGTTTGCTTACTATTATATTTTTAGTCTATCTAATTCTATATACTTTATTTATGCTATGGCTATCCTAATATATATACAATATATTATATAGACATATTTTCTTATTCTATACCTATGTTTATTTTCTATCCTATAAATTTTTAATACTAATTTAATAACAATTTGTCCTTGTTCACTTTTTATTAATTCTGGCAGACTCAGAGCTGCTATTTGTGACACAGTTTTTAATTCTGATTTTTCTTGTTTCTCTCTAAGGCATTTCCGGCTCTTAACCTGTGCTTCTTTCTGTTTCAGGTACTGCTCGACTACCCGTGCACTCCGTGTTGGTGCAGCGCTTCTGATGCGGCTTCTCAACGTGGCGTCCTGCTTCTTCATAACGTCAAACGCGTTTGACCACAACGATAAGGTAAGTTTTTCTTTAATTATGTACGAGTATGAGTTTAAATTTGTGTCTGCTTTTAATTGGGCCGATTTCTCACGAAATCGACTCCAATTAGCTTGTTTTTTATTATAACTAATTATGGTTCTAAAAAATTTTGAATGTTTGAGTTTCTGGACTTTAATTTTGAACACTATATCGTTGTGGTTCTTACTAACGGGATACGCTGGATGGACCTCAGCAATACGCCACCGACAGGCGAGCCAACGCGTCCCATTTAAGGCGTATCGGGCACTCGCTGTCGAAGGCATTGTGGTCACTCTTGTCCCCTTTGGCCGAAACGCAGTTATGGCATTTGGGAGCCTCCGCTGCCAGCCGTGACGGGCAGTCAGCTCGCAAGTGAGGGTCGCCACAGTGAGTGCAGAGGTCGGCGGGCTGCGTGCACAGTTTACGGCTGTGGCCGTAGCGCAGACAGCGAGTGCATTGCACCAGTGGTGACTGATCCTGCACTCGCACTCGCTGTAGGTCGATGTGCACGCGTCCCACCATGGTCAGCCTCTGCCATACCGTAGGGGACACCTGCAGGATGACGTGGCACATGTGGGGGTTCCTTGTCTTTCGACGTTACTTCACCCCAAGCCTCGCGTCCTCCACAGGAATGTCCCCGATGAGGTGGGGGTTTTGCCGTTTCAGAGCCTGGGTAATCTCCTCGTCTGTGTGGCAGGAGAGGAGAGGACGTCCTTAAGGATAATAAGCGGATCTTTGTTTTTGACCTCTTCTACCACTAGATTACCCGCTTTCCTGATCCTTTCGGTCACCTTGGTCATTTCCTCCCGGGTCCTGAATCCAACCACCACCTTTTGGTCCCTGGCCTTGCGCAGCCGTTCCACCCGAGTGCCTTCATTTCGGGCATCGACCGCCGTCCTGAGCTTCTCAATAACCTCTTCACCGGTGTCCTGATCATTGAGAGATGATACGACCACCGAGTGAAGAGGCTCTTGGATGTTCTGCTTCGGGCCGACGGCGGCCATCTCCGCGAAAGTCGGACCTTGGCCTGCAACGTAGCGAGGGGCCTGCTGGAGATGCTCCGACAAAGCCCGGGTGTGATGTTGGCACTCCTCCAATGCCTGTTTGTGATCTTTGAGACCTGCCACAAGGCTCTTCATGAGCTCCGCCGGCTCATCCGTGGTCAGGCTCAATGGCACGACTGTGGCTGCTGGTATGACCGCTGGCGTGGGTGCGACAGGAGATTTGTTACGCTCCGACTCTTTAACGAGCTCATAGAGCCTGTTTATGGCGTCGAGCACCGCCGTCTTAATTTCGGTCTTGAGGTTGCGAGAGTTGCCCAAATGAAGCTTAGCTTTATTTAAGCAAGCTCTCGCCTCCGCTGTGAGACTGGGGTACCCGGGCTCAGTCCTCTTTGGCGGTCTTGCGGTGTCCATGTGTCCCCGGCGCGTCTCCAGAGTGCTGGTGGCAGGTGGTGTGGCGTCACGTTTTGGGTTGACCGGGGACTTTGCCTGGGGTTCAACTTTCCCGGCCTCCCATTCCCCGATGCTACGCCTCACGCAGGGAAGCGAGGGTCCAGCCTTCTCTGTTGAACGCGGCGAGCCCCTAGAACCTGACGAGTTTACTTCTTTGGCCGGTGTACGCAACATGGTGTCGGCTTTAGTAAAAGTGTTATTCATAAAAATAAAAGGCCAGTCAGAGGACACTGGTGTTACTTCTGTGTCCCTGTAAAGGGGGGATAAGCACAAAAGCAACCAAAACTAATTTAAAATACAGTTGTCCTACGGTCGGACGACCATACGGTCACTATTAGGTGGTAAAATTAGAGAGCTCCGTCAAGACACCTTGTTTTAGGGCTGGTCTTAGTTAAGGGGACCTATATGTAAATAAAGGAGAAAGAAATAGAAAACAAAATTATATTTTGCCAAAACCGAGTTTACCTGGCTAGTAACAAATGGGAGGGTGGGAGGGCAATTTTTTGCGGTTCTAAGTACGCTAGGCGCACGTGCGAGGTGTCAAAAGACGCGTCTCCGCGCGGGCTAGCGAGCTGTGTGGTTACTGAAATTTAAGCTGAACAAAATTTTTGACTTTTGGTCGAAAAACGTATTTTTCGGCCGAAATGTATGTGAAAACCGGGAATTACGACTACCAAACGGGACTCGGGCTCGCGGAACGCGCACCAGAATACAGGTAAGGCAGGTAATTATCTATTGAAACTAAAATCTGAAATGGTTTTGAAGAAAATATTTTGAGATAAAAATTAATTTATATTTTCGTAAAGAAAAATGTTGAAATTTTTTCTAAGTCCCAGAACGAAAAAATATTTTCGTGTTATTGTCAATTTTAAATAGTCAGATAGTAGGACGGAGCCTATAAAAGATCAAATCAGCTGAAAACAGCTTCGAAATGCGTCACCTGGATGCAAAGTTATAACGGTTTCATGAAATTGCTGTATACCTAAGGTGGATTTCGTCAGTTAATGAATTTATTGATACAAATTATTTTTTGCGGTTCTAAGTACGCTAGGCGCACGTGCGAGGTGTCAAAAGACGCGTCTCCGCGCGGGCTAGCGAGCTGTGTGGTTACTGAAATTTAAGCTGAACAAAATTTTTGACTTTTGGTCGAAAAACGTATTTTTCGGCCGAAATGTATGTGAAAACCGGGAATTACGACTACCAAACGGGACTCGGGCTCGCGGAACGCGCACCAGAATACAGGTAAGGCAGGTAATTATCTATTGAAACTAAAATCTGAAATGGTTTTGAAGAAAATATTTTGAGATAAAAATTAATTTATATTTTCGTAAAGAAAAATGTTGAAATTTTTTCTAAGTCCCAGAACGAAAAAATATTTTCGTGTTATTGTCAATTTTAAATAGTCAGATAGTAGGACGGAGCCTATAAAAGATCAAATCAGCTGAAAACAGCTTCGAAATGCGTCACCTGGATGCAAAGTTATGGGTTAGGTTAGGTTAGGTTAGGTTAGGTTAGGTTAGGTTTTTTTTTTTTTTTTTTTTTTTTTTTTTTTTTTTTTTTTTAGCAGGAGTGGGAAATCCTCATGGACGCCCAGACTGCCTCACTGGTGAGCCAGTCTGGTGGGCAGTGCCGGACTCTTACCGGCTAAAACCCACTCCTGCCTTGCCAGTTACCTCTGACATGATCAGAGCCTTTTGTAGTACTTATCAAATTTATGCACTTCATTTTAATTTGTAATTTTTTGTGGGGAAAATGGAAAATTTCGAATCTGTCGGTTCCACGCTTGTTTTTTATGAAATTGACTAATACATGGTTTTTAAATTTTTCTTTTTATTTATATTTACTATGTTGTTTAATGAAAACTTATACTAATGACTTGCACTTATTTAACACGCTTTTTTAAAGACATTACTTAATTAAATTGATGGTTTTGGAATTTACCTTTTTATGTTTTATTTGTATTTTCTATATTATTTATTCTACATACTTACTATTAACTTTACTATACTATTTTCATCTTCACTCTATTTATTCTATGGCTATCCTAATATATAACAATATATCACATAGTCATATTTTATAATCTAACAGTATTTTTTCTACTTTTTTAATAGTTACTATAATAGCTATAATAAAGCTCATGTCCTGTGTTTTCACTGCCTCTTGCTTACACTTATAATCTCTCTTCAGGTATAACTGCTCAACGACCTTCGCTCTCTGGACTGGCACAGCATAGCGTAATTTCCGCCACGGCATGTTTTGCTGCTTTAATTGGGCCAATTTCTCATGAAACTGGCACCAATTTGCTTTGGTCACGCTGAGTGAGCACGCTGTAGCTTCGATGCAGTTGGCGTGGCACCGTTGCCGTCTTACAGCGATTCGGGAAGTCGCTGGGTCATCCTTAGCAGTACGCTATTGAGGCTCGGGCCAATGCGTCCCACTTTCTACGCACCGGGCATTCACTGCTAAACGCATTGTGCTCGTTGTTCCCGGTCTTGGCTCTGGTACAGTTGATGCACACCGCTGCTTCACCTAGCTGTTGGTCTGGGCAGTCTGCTCTGAGATGCAGGCCGCCGCAGTGGCTACATAGGTCGGCTGGCTCTTTACAGAAGCGTTTCCCGTGACCGTATCCTAGGCAGCGGGTACACTGTACCAGTGGCGTCTGGTCTTCAACGCGTACTCTCTGGAGGTCAATTCTCAGCCTCCCTGTTTCAATCGCCCTCCTCCAGATCGTGGGGGACACACTTAAAACAATGTGGTTCACGTGCGGGTTCCTTGTTTTCCTCCTGTACCTAATTTTAATCCTTGCTTCTTCGCCTCCGAGGTCGTAAAAGATTTCCCGATTCTGATTCCTGAGGGCTTTGAGGACTTCCTCGTCGCTGTGTACCAGCAACACGTCCCTCAGAATCAGAAGCGGGTCCCTGTTCGTCACTTCCTCGACGACGAGGTTCTCTCCGACTGCTTCCAGTCTCTGTTTTACTTTTCTCCTCTCCTCCTTTGTAGTGCAACCCATTATTATTTTCCTGTCCTTCGCTTTCCTCACTCTTTCCACTTGCACCCAACCTTCTTTCGCATCTACTGCCTTTCTAATTCTCTCCAAGACCTCCTCTCCCGTGTCAAATTCCTGCGTTGAGGTAACCACCACAGAGTGCAGTGTCGCTCGCTCCAGGGTCTGTACCCCGGTCTGGCTCTCGCGCGCTGCTGCCACCCCAGCATATGTTCTTTCGTCAACGCTTTCCCGATGCGCCAAAGCTTCCCGAAGTTTTTCCATTCGCTCCGTGTTTTCCTTAATCAGAGAGCTGTGCTCTTGCATAGTTTTCATGAGCTCAATCTGATAAGTACTACTCTCAGTGCGAATGGACTGGGTACTTTCATCGGCAGTTGGCGTAGCTGTAGGTGCAACTGCTGGTGTGGCAGCAGGCGTCACAGGAGATTTGATCCTCTCCGACTCTTTAACTAGTTCGTAGAGTCTGTTTATGGCGTCGAGCACCGCCGTCTTAATCTCGGTCTTGAGGTTGCGAGAGTTGCCCAAATGAAGCTTAGCTTTACTTAGGCAAGCTCTCGCCTCCGCTGTGAGACTGGGGTACCCGGATTCAGTCCTCTTTGGCGGTTTTGCGATGTCCGTATTTCCTCGGCGCGTCTCCAGAGTGCTGGTGGCAGGTGGTGTGGCGTCACGTTTTGGGTTGACCGGGGACTTAGCCTGGGGCTCAGCTTTCCCGGCCTCCCATTCCCCGATGCTACGCCTCACGCTGGGAAGCGAGGCTCCAGCCTTCTCCGTCGAACGCGGCGAGACCCTAGAACCCGACGAGCTCACGTCTTTGGCCGGTGTACGTAACATGGTGACGGCTTTAGTAAATGTTACGTTCATAAAACAAAAGGCCAGTCAGAGGACACTGGTGTTACTTCTGTGTCCCTGTAAAGGGGGGATACGCACAGAAAGCAATCAAAACAAATTTAAATAAAAACTTCCTACGGTCGAACGACCATAAGGTCACTATTTGTTGGTAAAATAAGAGAGCTCCGTCAAATTGACGATTGTTACAGCCGTTAAAACACGTTATTTTATGCCTGGTCTAAGGTTAGGGGACTAAGACGTAAATAACAGAGAAAGAAATTAATTTTTTAATATTTATGCTAAATCGAAAGTTTACCTGTCTAGTGACAAAAGGGAGGGTGGGAGGGCAATTTTTTGCGGTTCTAAGTACCACCACCAGAATACAGGTAAGGCAGGTAATTATCTATTGAAACTAAGATCTGAAATGATTTTGAAGAAAATATTTAAAATTAAATTTAGATTTTCGTAAAGAAAATGTTGAAATTTTTTCTAAGTCCCAGAACGAAAAAATATTTTCGTGTTATTGTCAATTTTAAACAGTCAGATAGTAGGACGGAGCCTATAAAAGATCAAATTAGCTGAAAACAGCTTCGAAATGCGTCACCTGGATGCAAAGTTATAACGGTTAGGTTAGGTTAGGTTAGGTTAGGTTAGGTTAGGTTAGGTTAGGTTAGGTTAGGTTAGGTTAGGTTAGGTTAGGTTAGGTTAGGTTAGGTTAGGTTAGGTTAGGTTAGGTTAGGTTAGGTTAGGTTAGGTTAGGTTAGGTTAGGTTAGGTTAGGTTAGGTTAGGTTAGGTTAGGTTAGGTTAGGTTAGGTTAGGTTAGGTTAGGTTAGGTTAGGTTAGGTTAGGTTAGGTTAGGTTAGGTTAGGTTAGGTTAGGTTAGGTTAGGTTAGGTTAGGTTTTTTTTTTTTTTTTTTTTTTTTTTGGTTTGGCAGGAGTGGGAAATCCTCATGGACGCCCAGACTGCCTCACTTGTGAACCAGTCTGGGCAGTGCCGGACTCTTACCGGCTAAAACCCACTCCTGCCTTTGCTCAGTGTCCCTCTGACATGATCAGAGACCTTATTTCACAGTAGTTCTGATTCTATTCGTTCTTAAAATTAGTCCCGCTTTATGAAATGGAGAGTTCCCTGCAAACATTCGCAACCCTTATTGCTACTTTCCAAAAGAATATCTTTATTTTAGTAGTTCTAATGTTTCCTATCTACTTACAGCTACATCTTACAGTACTTTCTAATTTATCTTTATTTTTATTTTATTTTTTATTTTATTTTTTTTTTTTTTGTATTTTTTGTTTTTGATTCTACCAATGCTAATACTTATAATGTTTTTATCTATATCTTAATCTCTACTATATTTTTAAGTATGGCTATTCTAATATATATACAATATATCATATAGACATAATTTCTTAATCTACATATTTTGTTACGTTTATTTCTACAACTACTACTTTTTACTATTAAATTAATATAATATGTTTGTCCTTGTTTAATTCTTTTTAATCCTGGTAGACTCACAACTGCTATTATAAATAAATTTGTCGCTTCTAAATTGTCCAGTTTCTCTCTGAGGCACTTCCTCCTCTCTACCTTTATTTTCACACTTTTTTGCTTATGATTCCCTGTTGGTTTCGAAATATGCGTACTCCGCACCAGTGCAGCGCCTCGGATGCAGCTTCTTAAGGAGTTGTCTTGCTTCTCCGTAACAACAAGCACGTTTGACCACAACGGTAAGGTGAGTTTGTCTCTAATTTTGGATGAGTTTAATTTGGTACCTGCTGTTAATTGGGCCAATTTCTCACGAAGTTGACTCCAATTTGCTTGTTTTTTATGGTAATTTCTTTTGTTTCTAAAATTTTTTGTTGTTTTGAATTTTTTGACATAGATTTTGAATACAATACCGTTGTGGTTCTTACTTCCGGGAGACACTGGATGGCCCTCAGCAATACGCCACCGACAGGCGCGCCAACGCGTCCCATTTAAGGCGTATCGGGCACTCGCTGTCGAAGGCGTTGTGGTCACTCCTGTCTCCTTTGGCCGATACACAGTTGTGACATTTTGGTGCTTCCTCTGCCATCCGTGATGGGCAATCAGCTCGCAAGTGAGGGTCACCACAATGAGAGCAGAGGTCGGCGGGCTGTGTGCAAAGTTTACGGCTGTGACCGTAGCGCAGACAGCGAGTGCACTGAACCAGTGGTGACTGGTCCTGCACTCGCACGGTTAGGTTAGGTTAGGTTAGGTTAGGTTAGGTTAGGTTAGGTTAGGTTAGGTTAGGTTTTTTTTTTTTTTTTTTTTTTTTTTTTTTTTTTTTTTTTTTTCCGGACTAGTTCCGCCAACATTATTGGCGCCTATTCTGTATCTAATCCCTTTCCATACCAGTTCTCGCGCACATGCTTCTCGTACTTCCATGCTTCATACTTTATCTTTCTATTATCCTTCACCATTTATCCTGTGGGTGGGATTCCCACTTATGAGCTAATTCCTATTCTGCTATTTCATTTATTTATTTACTTAATTTTCTACTTTTCTTTTGGGAAAATAAATTCATCAGGTTTGTTTTTATTAAACATCGTTTGAACATAGCTTAATTTTAACAAAACTAATTTTTATCAAACTAATTTTAACATATTACCTTACTTTAACAAACTAATTTTAGCATTACTAATTTTAACGAACTAATTTTTACATAACTACTTTTAACAAACTAATTATAACTTAATTAACATAACATCTTTTTTAAAAATCTATTAATCTATTTAAAACATGTTGTCATCACTTTAACCTACTGCTTATCCTATTTTACAATTTATTGCGCTAATGCCCTATGTTTACAATAACTATATGTACAATATAATATGAAACATAGTTGTTTTACCTGGTTTTGTTTATTTCTATTACCTTCAGTGCTATATTCTCACAGTAAGCTATTAGTTTATTTCTATTTTTATTTTTTCCCAACATTATTTCCCCCACGCTTTCTGTCTGCAGTCTTTTGCCTATCTCTTGCTCTAAATTGTAGCGTTCCCTTGCGTAAATTGGGCAATCTATTATTAGGTGCGGAACTGATTCCGCTACATTGGGGTCACAGGTGCACGATGGGCTATCTTTACACTTAAAGCGATTTAAGTATTCCGAGAACCCACCGTGCCCTGTTAAGACTTGTGTGAGCACGCCTATTGGCCTCACCTGTTTTATAATACGGTAGGCAGCCACGGCATTCGGAAGGAATATTTTTGTCACCGAGGCCGTTTCTCCAGACACGTATCTCCCGTTCCACTCATCAAGCGAACCCAAACGGATTTGGCGCTTGATGTATGAAACCGGACACCGGTCATAGTCCGGTCTCTTCCGTGACGACAACGCTGCCTCCTTTGCCAGCTCATCCGCGCGCTCGTTCCCCGGTAGGCCCGCATGGGCTTTGACCCAGAAAAGAGACACAGCTTTGTTCTGGTCCAATGCCTCAGCCAAATTGGCTCGTGCGCGGACCGCCAGAGGGTGAAGAGAGCCATGGCTTGCAAGCGCCTGCAATGCTGACATTGAGTCGCTGTACAAGCCGTAGCTCGTCTCTTTGCGCTTGAGGATTACATCCGTTGCCTTGCAAATGGCTAGTAGTTCCGCCTGGTAGACAGTGCAGTACGCGGCGAGACTGAGCTTGAGGTTCTGGACTTCGCCTTCATTATCCCACAAGGATAATGCGGCGCCGACCTTCCCCTCAATCTTACTGCCGTCCGTGAATATTCGCACAGCCTGCACGTTATGGCTGTCTACAAGCTGTTGGTCTGCCAGGCACATAAACTCCAAGGCCATTTGTTTGGCTGGGTGAGATGTTTCTGCAAATCTCACCATACTCTCAATCTCTCTATCTCCCGGTACAAACTCGGACGACCCTCTCCTTGCCTCATACAGGGCGGCTGCTTCTTGTATGCGAAGGTCTAGAGGTAGTATCCCAGCTAGCACCAGTGCCGAGTTTAGTGAGACTGTACGGTAAGACTTACAGAGCTTCTGGGCGAATCCTCTTTGGAGGGAGCCTAGCTTCCTCCGTATACCCAGCTTTTTCGTAGCGGGAGCCCAGGCTCCAGCCGCGTACATGACTATCGGCTCAATCGTGGCGGTGTAAATAATTTGGATGACCTCCCTATTGAGACCCCAGCTGACTTTTGCCGCACGTGCCAGTCTCTTATAAATTTCCGCCACCTTCTTGCAGACGTTCTTGGTGTGTTCGTTGAAGGTCAATTTGTCGTCTATAGTCAGCCCTAGCAACTTCATGCTCCTGACCATACCGATGTCGACCCCGGCCATGCTCAGAATTGGAGTGTCGTACTTAAGCTTGTTAGTTATTAACATCGCACAGGTTTTGTGCGGTGCAAACTTAAGCTTATTTCTGACGCCCCAGCTCTGAACATGGGCGAGGGCTGCATTGGCAGTTCTGGAGACTTCAGTCGCTGTGTCACCATCCACGGCCAAGACTATATCGTCTGCAAAAGCCTGAACGAAGTACCCCTTTTCATCCAGGTCCTGCAATAGCGGGTCCAGTAGGAGGTTCCACAGAATGGGACCACCAATTGACCCCTGGACACATCCCTTGTTGGTCTCTCTTATGCATTCCTGCCCAGCATATCTTACCCTTACTTTTCTGCCGTCGAGGTAACTGTCAAGTAGCCTCCTGGTGTTCACCGGGCACTTTTCCTCAGCCAGCCTGACCCTGATTGCTGGCCACCAGGCGCTATCGAAGGCGCCCTCTATATCCAACGACACCAGGACAATTAGCTTCTTCAGCCTCAACTTGTCCTGCAGATGCTTTATTAGCGTATAGAGGGCGTCCTCGGTGCTCCTTTGTGGCATAAATCCAAACTGGCGAGTACTAAGCCGCGGCACAAGCTGCCACTTGATCCTCGCCACTACCATCCTCTCCAGGACTTTCCCCAGGACCGGCAAGAGACCTATCGGTCTATATGATTTTGGGTTCATATAGTCTTCCTTGCCCGGTTTTCTGAGGACCACCACCGTTGCCTCTTTCCAGATGTCCGGGAAGTGCGCCAGTTCTAGGCATTTGTTGTATAGGGCAAGGAAAGCGTCCGGGTCCTGGCAGATCGCTCGACTGCAGATGTCCGACGTAAATCCATCTACTCCAGGGGCTTTCTTCGGATTAAAGTGTCCCACGGCTGTCCTCAGCTCCAGCGGTGTAAATGGTGGGTCATGGTATTCACCATGCTGCCATTCATTTACCCGTGTGGCTGCTTCCCTAGTCAGCCTGTGGTCTGCGTTGTCCTTTTCCGCCCTATCTTCTGGGTAGAAAATGTCGGCGAGCAAGGCAGCCGATTCCTTCGGGCTCAAAAAAGTGCCATTGCTCATCAGGGTCACATCTTCTTGTCTTCTGGTGGTCCCTCTGATGACTCTATAAATGCCCTCCCACAAACCCTCTCTATCTTGTTTCTCACAAAACTTCTTCCAGCTGGCCACTAGCGCTTTCTTGGCTTGACACTCATACTCTTCTTTGGCTTTCAGGTACTCGTCGACGACCATTGCTCTCCGGACCGGTGCGGCGTTACGGATGCGGTTCTTCTTCGTAACGACTTCCTTCTTCTTCACAGCGAGCACTTCGGACCACCACGGAATGGTAATTTTTGACTTATTATTTATTTTAGGGATAGCTTCGTCACATGCTTTTTCAATTAAATTTTTATACTTTATTACAATTTTCTCCAATTCATACTTATTAACTATCTGATTTATACTGTCTAGGCTTATATTATTTTCAATTTTGTATTCCCCCAATTTAATTTTAAAATTTTCCCAATTTGCTTTTTTAGTATTGTACTTCCTTGTTGTCCTAATTATGCTTATCCCTTTTTCCCTTTTTACATTAACTTTAAATATAATGGTGTTGTGGTCCGAGCTCGTTGCCCCTGTGTCGACCCGCCAGCCGTCTACCAGGTCAAATAGATCGAGCGAGCATGCTGTGACATCTACGTGGCTCTTGTATACTACGCCACCCCTTACCGTGTAAAAAGTCGGCGTGTCTCCAGTGTTCAGTACCTGAAGCTCCAACTCTTCCAGGGTTCCGGACATCTCTTCTCCCCTAAGGTCCTCTGTAGTGCTTCCCCACCAGGTGCTCTTCGCATTTGCGTCTCCCCCTATCAGAAGTCTTCCGGTGCCCAGCTCCAGCTTTATTTTGGTCAGATGATCCAAGTAAGGCGCTATGGGCTGATCTGGCTCAAAGTAATAGGAGACTACCGCGATTTCCCAGGCTTTGGTCCGGATCCCCACCACGACGATGTTGTTGGTGGTGAGTTTCGGGTAAGGAATGACATCCAAGTCATCATTAAAGACGGCTATTGCCGCCTTTACCCTCCCACTTCCTTCGACCTCACACTGGTAGATTCTCGCACCGCGGTAGCTCTTCATGCCCCTAGCCCCTCCCACGTACGGTTCCTGGATCATTGCCCACGCGATTGCTCGCTCACTGGCCTCTAAGAAGAGTTCGGTGGTTGCCAGTTCCTTCCTTTGTAGGTTGGCTTGGGCCACTGCATAACCTCTGGTTGTATTGTACGCCCTGTCGCCAGTCTCAACCTTAGCAATAAGCTACTCTGGCTCTGGCCAGAACCTCACATCTCTTTCTGACTGGGCATTCGTCACTGAATGCATTATGCTCAGTGTTTTCCAGCTTTGCATGCACACAGTTACAACATGATGGTGTGGTTCCAGCCATCCATTCTGCACATTTCGCCCTCATGTGAGGGCCCCCACAATGACTGCACTTTTCCACTTGTTCCTTACAGAGCCGTCGTCCATGCCCAAATCCTAGGCATAGGGAACACTGGACCAGTGGAGTCTGGTCGGACACTCGGATCCTTTGCAGGTCAATGTGAACAGCCTGTCGATCCTGTAGTCTATTCCACAGTTTTGGGGAGACCCTGAGAACAACATGGTGCATGTGGGGGTTCCTGGTTTTCTTTTTAAAAAGTACCTCTGCCCGGTCTTCTTCTTTCGTTAGGTCTGTGAACACGTCCCTATTCTGGTTTCGAAGAGCTTTAAGGATGTCTTCGTCTGTGTTGTAGGTTAAGACATCCCTCAGGATCACCAGAGGGTCCCTGTTCTTGACGTCCTCAACCTTCAACAACGACCCCACGCTTGCCAATCTTTCCTTAATTCTTTCTCTTCCTTCTTCTGTTTTGCATCCCAGTACTATTTTCCTATCTTTGGCTTTCCGGATTCTATCTACTGTGACCCATCCCTCCTTCGCATTTACTGCCTTTCTGATATGGTCGATAATTTCGTCGCCAGTTTCAGTTTCCGTCGTGGAGGTGACCACAATAGAGTGGAGTGCCGTCTGCTTTGGTGGCTGCTTGATAGGCCGACTTGCCGCTACACTAGCGTAGGAGAATTTCTCCATATGCTCTTCACTAGTTTTAAGTGCCTCTTTCAGACTATCAAGTTTCTCGCTGTTTTCCCGCAAGTTTCGGCTGTGATCTTCCAGAGCCTTTTTGAGAGACTCCATTTCTACCTCCGTGCTGGAAACGACTTCTTTCTGTTCTTCTTCTTCTGCTTCCGCTTGCGATTGTGTCCCCTTCGTTTTAGTTATTATCTTTGGGGGTGGGGCTCGTCCTTTCTCCTGCTCAGATTCCTTAATGAGCAGATAGAGCCGGTCTGCTTGGGCCTTGACCTCTTCTTTTATCTCCCTTTTCGTCGTTTTTGAATTGGTCATGTGGGCCTTTATCTTGCTCAGGCATATTCTGGCCTCCGCGACTCTAGTCTTTGTTGCCGGCGGACTAAGGCAGACAATCTCGACAGATGGTCGTCGTGACGTCTGTAGTGTCAATTTGAGAGGCACCTTTTCTGCCGAATTTTTCACTGGGGTCTCGTTCCTTGCTGGCATTTCGACCTCGCATTCAACCAAACTTCTTCTAGCACTTTGTGTGGAGGTTCCTGCCTCTTCTGTGGCATTTGGTGGGCTTTTGTTTGCGAGATTTGTCGGCTTCTTTACAGGTGTGCGAAAACCCGTCATCATCTTGTCCTGGATGGATTCGGATTCAAACTAGTCCAACGTCAAAGGGGTATTGTAAAAAGTACCCCAGTCTAGTGTAAAATAACGATAAGTGTATAAAACAAACAATAACAATAACAGCAACAACAAACAATAATAGTAAGATTCTAAAGAATCTTGTCAGCTTAGTTTTTTAATTTCCTTTTATTTCAGGTACTTGCTGGCTTACGTACACGGCTGGGAGGCCAATTGGCGTGCTCCAATTGAATGTACTAGTAAAGTAAGGAGCAGGTCACTAGAAAGTGAGTTAATTTTTATTATTATTTTCTCCCACAGATGACTCTACCCGCACTGTTGGATGGTGCACAAACCAATATTTTGTGGTTAAAAAGGGTGAGAAAGGGTAGAAGGCAGTCAGAAATTTGCTTGTCAATACAATATAGCTTCTGTGAGAATACACACATATAATATACAGTCACAATTTGCAGGTAAAAGTAAAAATAAATCAAATCTATAAGACAACAAAATTCTAGAAATAAAAATAAGTCCGCAACATTTAATTTGGTAGAGTCGATCTCTCCTTGTCGTTACAGTTTTGCGTCACAATAAGCAGAATTGCTTTGTCCGGTATAATTTTCCATAAAAAACAATTTGTGACAGCACTCTATGTAGAGCCAGTCTCCATACAAGTCATGACAGTCTTGTGGACACTCTGTTATGCTGAGAAAACCGCGTCAAAAACAAAGCCAAGTTCTTGTCGAAAGTTGACTCTACATAGAGTTCGTCCTCACACTACTATACTCTAAGCCGGCCATGCAATGAAAACCGTGTCAACATATATTTATATCTAAGAAACCTTTCGTAGAGACTCTACCTAGAGACGCTCCCTTTCGATAGAGAGCCTAATGTCTGCTCTATCCCCAGCAGAAAACCCCTCTTGATTCGGATCACGGGTCTAGGAGTTATGGCCCAAAATGTCTAAGAAAGCAGTTTCATCCCCAGAGACTAAGTCGAAGTCCAAAAATTGGGGTAGGGGGATGAAACTTGGTCCAAATGATCGGAGGGGGTTCAAAGGGTTTGTCTTACGTACAAACCGTGGGGGGGGTTGTTAGGGGGGGGGACCCCGTAAAAATGGTCAGAATTGGTCTAGGACGCTTAGTTTTCCTGTAAACTGAAAACACAGTTATCGTGCGGTTTTCAGGACAGCCCGTGTTCCAGTTAAAAAATCCCAACTCAATAATGATTAGGTAAAAAATTTTGAAAAAAATAATGAAAGAAGCTAATGAACTGTTCTATTGGACTATGTTAAAATCTATATACTAACACATACAATAATTTTGAGAAATAACCATTTGAAAAACCAAATACCAAAACCAACAGACGCAAAAAGACAGTTTTTCTGAAATTTATGAGTGGGAATATTGTCGGATGGTAATAAAAAATTTATTATGAGATAAGGAGCCAATAACGCATCGAATAGCGTTTGACCCCCTTCTGTCAAAACAATAGAAAAAGTTTAGGTAAAAGAGTAGGTATTTCAGTAGGTATTTTAAAATTTAAATAACTCAGCAATTGTATGAAAGAAAAATCTGAAAATCTGCAGTTATATTCTAAATAAAATAACAAGTCTTATAATTAAATAAAAAATAGGGGTCTTCGCTCGTTTCTTTGAGCTAGGGCTGTCACAAATTGGGTGTATTTTAGAAAGTCTTGTTGAATTTTTATCTTCGCTCCCAGGGCACGTATCAACAAGCAAAAAACGGTATTGAGTTGCTTACGTGGTCCTCTCCAAGGTGAGATGCTGACTGTGATCCTGGGACTGCTAGTTCTGAAGTCACGCTGCACGTGTTTTTCGGTTTTTCTCCCGTAGCAGCGAGGGGCGAGGCGGGAAAAATCCAATACTTTGCCAATATATGCGGTGAATTGGTGCACTCCAAATAGCAGTACAAAAACAGGGGGGTGCCGCGATAAATCCGGCGCCGCACGCAAAAAATCGTCACCAACACGTGATTTTTTGAAAGTTAACCTCTCAAAACACAGTTTTCGGGATTTCCAAAGAAAACCAGCAGGGTTTTCACTGAAACACTGTACTCCCTTTATTGTATGCACTGAGACACTCACTTTGGTGTAACTTTTGGTTTAAAATTCGCACTTTGACTATTTTAAAGGATTTTTCGACCGCGGAGCGACTTAAAAATGATCTGCTCGCGGCGAGGGGTGCCGCGCGACTGGTTAGGTTAGGTTAGGTTAGGTTAGGTTAGGTTAGGTTAGGTTAGGTTAGGTTAGGTTAGGTTAGGTTAGGTTAGGTTAGGTTAGGTTAGGTTAGGTTAGGTTAGGTTAGGTTAGGTTAGGTTAGGTTAGGTTAGGTTAGGTTAGGTTAGGTTAGGTTAGGTTAGGTTAGGTTAGGTTAGGTTAGGTTAGGTTAGGTTAGGTTAGGTTAGGTTAGGTTAGGTTAGGTTAGGTTAGGTTAGGTTAGGTTAGGTTAGGTTAGGTTAGGTTAGGTTAGGTTAGGTTAGGTTAGGTTAGGTTAGGTTAGGTTAGGTTAGGTTAGGTTAGGTTAGGTTAGGTTAGGTTAGGTTAGGTTAGGTTAGGTTAGGTTAGGTTAGGTTAGGTTAGGTTAGGTTAGGTTAGGTTAGGTTAGGTTAGGTTAGGTTAGGTTAGGTTAGGTTAGGTTTTTTTTTTTTTTTTTTTTTTTTTTTTTTTTTTTTTTTTTTTTTAATACTACTTCCTCTGACACAATATCAGAGCCTATTTTATCTAATGCTCCAGTTTCATTCCAGTTCTATCAAGTATTCCTCTCGCACTTTTGTTCCGCATACTTTATCTTTCTTTCTTACTATCTCTGTCTTGCTATTTCCCGGTGGGATTCCGGTCTTATCCTTCTATCTACTCTAATTATATTATATTATTATCTTTATTTATGGTATCGGGTTTTACAACACACACAGTTTTCTTTATTAAATTAATAAACAAGCAAAAGTTCGGCATATTGTTTTCTTAAATGTCTAATTTACAGTTTGTACTTATCTTCTATCTTATTCTATGCTTTAACTAAAATTTAAATCTATTATACATGTATGATTTGGGGTTCCGGGTTTACAATACCCATGTTTTTCTTGAGCTCCTTTTGGGCCAGTATAATTATATTCTTTGACACTAAGATCTTACATAGTTCATTAAATCAGTACTTATTTATTACTTAAACTAAGCTTATATTCTAACTCTTTAATTATAATATTACTTTATAAATTTGCGTGTATGATGTACAATATATTCCATAATATACGGTCATCATACTTTTGTTACTTGTTTCTCTTTACGACTGTTTCTACTAGTTTCAAGCAATATTCCATAAACTTTTTCCTTCTTTTATCTAACATAATATATTTTATATTTTCTGTTGTAAGTTTTGTATCCAGTATTTGTTCAATTTTGTATCTTTCATATCCAAACACTGGGCACTCCAAGACGATGTGCGGGACGGACTCTTTTACACTTGGGTCACAAGTGCATGAGGAACTCTCCTTACACTTAAAACGGCATAAGTATTCGGAGAATCCCCCATGGCCGGTAAACAATTGAGTGCTCAGAAATGTTGGTTCGAACTTGCGAATCACACTATACGCAGCGATCACATCCGGGAAGAAGAGTTTCGTGATTCCGGCTACTTCTCCAGACTTATATCTCGCGTCCCATTCGCGAATCGACTCCAGTCTGAGCTGTCGCTTCGCAAATGAGACGGGGAACAAATCGTAGTCCGGTTTCCTCTTGGTTGATGCTGCAGCTGCAGCCTTGGCAAGCTGGTCTGCCTTTTCGTTTCCCTCCAGTCCTACGTGTGCTTTTATCCAGAACAGAGATACCACTTTGTTCTGTCGAGACGATTCTGAAAGATTCTCGCGAGTTTCTACAGCTAGTGGATGGAGGGAGCCGAGGTTAGTGATCGTTTGTAATGCCGCCATTGAATCACTGTAAATTCCAAACGTGAGTGCACCATGTTTCATTATTCGCCTTGTGGCTTCGCAAACAGCCAGTAATTCCGCTTGATAGACTGTGCAGTATGACGGCAAGCAAAGCTTGACGGTCCGTGTTTCCGCTTCGCCCTCCCACACGGACAGCGCTGCGCCAACCCTTCCCCCAATCTTGCTGCCGTCTGTGTAGATTTTTACTGCACAGCCACCATTTGCGTCCACGTGGTTAGGTTAGGTTAGGTTAGGTTAGGTTAGGTTAGGTTAGGTTAGGTTAGGTTCCCCACCGAAGGTGTCTCCACGTTGTTGTCGTGGTGGGGCTTGTGCGTCTCAATGATCTTGGGGCTCTGCCGGTAGAGTTACTCATGCCGGAAAGGTCCAAGTGAGAGACCAGACTAAGAGAGACACCGGGATGGGGTCGCTCCTGATCGGTCGACGATAGTCGATCGACATTGGACGCGACCATGCCGCTGCGGTGTAGGCACACCAAAGCGGCGCGTGTTCTCTCCTTGGGAGAGAACTTTCGGCGGGTTCGCTGAGTCGGGTTGCCGGACAGCGGACGGAGGCATGTTTAATGCCGCCGCCGGGGGCTTGGCTTCATTGCCTGGCCCAGAGGAAGGCTACCTCTAAGATAAAAAACCACCCAATCCTAAGCTTTGAAGCGCGGTGAGAGGATGAATGGCTGGAGGGAGTCCAGTCGTTAGCGCTTCCCCTGTAGAGCACCTGCCGCACTCTACAGTATGTAGGCTTACCGGGTATCTAGGCTCTGCCCGGTGGACATTTGTGACCTATATCTACTCGTGGGATTTATATGGAAGACCAAAATAATAAAAACAAAAAATCAAAAGAAGTGCCGATCGTGCTGATCGAGCAGATGGGTGTGGGTGCGGTGTCAGATTCTGACACCACATCCGAAAGGATGAGTGTGGTGAGTGTGGCGAGCGCAAGCTCAAAGCATTCACGAACGGAAGAGGCTGAGCGTCATTCCAAATTTTGGAAACGCGGAAAACGCTCGCGTAAAGGAAAGGAAAAGCTGGCAGGGCTGGCAGGCCTCTCTTCTAGTGAGGAGAACCTACCGGCCGCCAAAATACCGACAGGAAGAAGAGGGCGAGGTCGCGCAATTGCTGGAGCGAAAGCTCCTTCCACGTCGCGCGACCCTCAAGGGCGCTTCCTCAAGCGCCCCGACACGCCGGCACCCAGCGGAGGTAGCGGGGACTCGGGGACCAAACAAGTGGAGGGTGCTTCTACCCAAAACCCCGTTTCCTTGGTCGCCACAAAGGGGGAAATGAACTCCGCTAAGAGAGAGGAGAGACGGGCAGTGGCCCTGGATGAAGTGGCTGTAATGGCCAGTCAGGCTAGAGACCGGCGGTCTGCTCGCATAGCCGCTGCCGAAGATCTCTCAGCGGTGGCCCTCAGTCGCCAGGTGATGGACGGTGTGGAGGTCGTCCTGAAGGTTGCCACCAAATCGGGCAACCTGAAGGGCACATTCACTCGCGCTTTAAAGGAGGCGGCGGATGGCATTAAGGAGGCGGTTGGGGTCCTCCTTAATCGCACGAGCTCGGATGAGACGGCTAAGTTGTGGGAGGAGAACAGCCGTCTCCGATCCGAACTAGAGGACCTCAAGCGGGAGTTCGCCGCCCAGAGGACAGAATTGAGAGGGCAAGAGCGTGCAGCTCCCGCCGCTGCCGGCTCCTCTACGGCCGTCGCCCCGTCATCGTCGTCGTCTGCCCCCATACTTGCGGATGTGGATCTAGAGAAGATCGCACGTATCTGCATGCTGCAATGTGGGGGCATGGTGAATGCCCGTCTGCAGGCCCTGGAGTCGAGACTCCTCCCGGCCCAGACCCTCCGACCACCGCTTGCAGCGGACAAGCGGAGGACGGAGGAGGTCGCTAAGCCGGGGCCTGCAATCACAGCGGCCAAACCGGCGATGTCTGGGAAGGGGGCCAAAAAGCCCGCACAGGGGCCAGGGAAGCCCTCGGAGGGAGCGCCCGCACCCCCTTCCCACACAGGTGCACCCTCGGCGAACGCGCCCGTGCCCACGGAGGAGTCCTGGGCGACAGTGGTCAAGCGCAGCCGGAAGAAGAAGGGAAAGGCGGCAACGCCACCCGCTCCGCCCGCTGCCGCAGCCACCAAGACGAAGAGGCCGCGCAGAGCACGTGCCCCACGCTCCGCGGCTGTAGTGATCACGCTGCAGCCCGGAGCCGTAGAGAGGGGTCTGCTGTACAAGACGGTCCTCGAGGAGGCAAAAGCCAAGGTCGCATTCCCTGACCTTGGCACACCGACCGGCTTCAAATTGAGGCCGACGGTAACGGGGGCGCGGCTGTTCGAGCTATCGGGTGCCTCGAGCAGCGAAAAGGCGGACATCCTGGCTGCCAAGCTGAGGGAGGTCCTCAACCCGGAGGACGTCCGGGTGTCCAGGCCCGTAAAGAGCGCTGAACTGCGCGTCGATGGCCTGGACGACTCGACGACACCGGCTGAGGTCGTGGCGGCCATCGCCCGAGACGGAGGGTGTCCGCCTGACGCCGTGCACACAGGCGACATCCGCGCCGATGCCTCCGGGCTCGGCACGATTTGGGTGCGGTGCCCGGTGGCAGCGGCGAACAAGGTCGCTGACCAGGGTCGATTGCTGGTGGGGTGGGTTGCAGCAAGAGCAAGATTGCTGCAGCCCAGGGCCATGCGGTGCTACCGTTGCCTGGACATTGGGCATGTCAGGGCACGGTGCACCTGCGAAACAGACCGCAGCGATCAGTGTTTCCGCTGTGGTCGGCCCGGCCACAAGGCGGCCGAGTGCTCCGAGGCACCGAACTGCAGCCTGTGTACAGCTGCAGGGAGGCCCGCGGGGCACAGAGCCGGCGGAAAGGCCTGTGGCGCCCCAAAGGGCAACAATAAAAAAAAGAGAGGGGCAACCAAGGCTGCCGGGGGCTCTTTACACCCCCCTCAGCCTGGCTGCCCTCCGGCCGACTCCCGGCCTAGGAATGGTGCGGAGGGGATGGACTGTGCCTAATGGCGCTGTTCCATGTCCTCCAGGGCAACATCAACCACTCTGCCAGAGCTCAGGATCTCTTGCTGCAGAGTATGGCAGAGTGGTCGATTCACGTGGCTGTGGTCGCCGAGCCGTATTTTGTCCCCGCCAGGGATAACTGGTTGGGTGACTTGGACGGTTTGGTGGCCATCATCGGCGGGGCTCTTGTCAACCCGTCCCGAGGTCATGGCTGGGTAGCCGCCCTCGCGGACGGCATTGGTATTGTTGGGGCATATTTCTCGCCCAACAAGAGTCTCGCCGACTTCGAGAGCTTCCTTGTCGAGTTGGGTGCCGTCGTTGGCCGGTTCCATCCTCGCCCGGTGCTGTTGCTCGGGGATCTTAACGCCAAGTCTGCGGCGTGGGGATCTCCGATCACCGATGCTAAGGGCGAGGCGCTGGAGGAGTGGGCGGTCACGACCGGCTTGGCCGTCCTCAACCGGGGTTCGGAGTACACGTGCGTGCGGCAGCGGGGCGGGTCTATTGTGGACGTCTCGTTCGCTAGCCCCGCTGTCGCGAGCCGTGTCCACGACTGGCGTGTCGCCGTGGAGGTGGAGACGTTGTCGGATCACCGATACATTCGTTTCGATGTCTCCACCCAGACCGCGGGCGGCCGCAGTCCGTCGGCCCCGCGGACGGACGGTCCGCGCTGGGCGCGAAAGCGCATTGACAGGGAATTGCTCGAGGAGGCCGCTTCTGTCCAGGCCTGGTTCCGGGAGTCGGCAACTGCCGGACCCGTCGACGTCGATGAGGAGGCGCAGTGGTTCCACGGGGCGATGACGCAAATTTGCGACGCGTCCATGCCCCGGGTTCACACGCAATTTACAAGGCGCCAGGTGTACTGGTGGTCTGCCGAAATCGCGCAGATGCGCGTCACGTGTATAGACGTCAGACGCCAGTACACCCGATACCGGAGAAGACGTCGTCGGGTCCCTGACGAAGAAGCCGCGCTGTATGAGGTGTACCGCGCGGCGAAGCAGGCTCTGTGGCTGGCCATAGGTGAGGCGAAGACGCGTGCTAGGGAGGAGAGTTTGGAGACTCTGGACCGTGATCCATGGGGGCGCCCTTATCGTGCGGTCCGGGGGAAACTCCGGGCCTGGGCGCCTCCGCTTACGGAGAGTCTCCAACCAGAGCTGCTGGAGGAGGTGGTCGCAGCCCTCTTCCCGGCGAGAGCGGAGCATGCTCCGCCACCGATGGCATTGCCCACAGCCACAGAGCTTGAGGAAGAGAACGCCAGCGTCCCACGGGTGACACAGGCAGAGATGAGGGCGGCCGTGATGCGGCTCCGGGCAAAAACCGTTGCTCCGGGGCCCGATGGCATCCACGGCTTAGTGCTAGCCCTCGCTCTGAAGGAGCTTGAGCCCCAACTGACAGGACTCTTCTCAGCGTGCCTAGAGCAGGGCCAGTTTCCCACTCAGTGGAAATCTGGTCGTCTGGTCCTGCTCAGGAAGGCGGGGCGCCCTGCGGACTCGCCGTCCGCGTACCGGCCCATAGTGCTGCTAGACGAGGTGGGAAAACTGCTCGAGCGGATTATCGCAGCCCGCCTCGTAAGCCACTTGTGCAGAGAGGGGCCGGACCTGGACGATAGCCAGTTCGGGTTTCGGCATGGGCGCTCCACTATCCACGCTATTTCGCGAGTGAGAGCCCTGGCGGAGGAAGCGGTGTCTCGGGGCGGGGTGATGTTGGCGGTGTCCTTGGACATTTCTAACGCCTTCAACACCCTGCCCTGGAGTTGTATTCGGGAGGCACTGCGTTACCATCGGGTGCCTCCCTACCTCCGCCGCATTGTTGGGGCTTATTTGGCGGAGAGGTGTGTCACCTACGTGGGACGTGATGGCGGAAAGCAGCGCCGCATGTCGTGCGGTGTTCCGCAGGGCTCGGTCGTGGGACCGCTCCTGTGGAACATCGGGTACGACTGGGTGCTGCGGGGCGAGCTCCAGCCGGGCGTGGACCTGACGTGTTACGCGGACGACACGCTGGTCACGGCCCGGGGGAGCTCGTACAGGGAGGCAGCGTTGCTGGCGACGGCTGCGGTCTCACAGGTGGTGGGCCGCATACGGCGCCTAGGCCTGGAGGTGGCCCTCAACAAGTCGGAGGCCATGGTCTTTCATGGCCCCCGGCGGACGCCGCCGCCGGGATTACACATCGTGGTGGGGGGGGCCCAAATAGCTGTCGAGTCTACCATGAAGTACCTAGGATTGGTGCTCGACAGCCGGTGGAATTTCGGCCCCCACTTCCGGCGGCTTGCGCCCAAGTTGTTGGGCGCGGCTGGGGCGCTGTCAACGCTGCTTCCCAATCTGGGGGGCCCGAGCGCCGCCTGTAGGCGGCTCTACGTGGGGATCGTGCGATCGATGGCCCTGTATGGGGCCCCGATCTGGGCGGCTGACCTGACGGCCAACAGCTTAATCGTTCTGCGGAAACCGCAGCGGGCTATGGCCGTCAGAGTCATAAGGGGTTATCGCACGATCTCCTACGAGGCGGGTTGCATACTGGCCGGATCCCCGCCCTGGGACCTGGAGGCGAAGGTGCTCGCGTCACTGTACTGGTGGCGCGAGGAAACGCGGGCGCGGGGCGAGCGACTGACGCAGCAACATTTGGAGCTGCGCCGGTCACAGCTCCGCGAGGTCCTGGTGGCGGAATGGCGGAACAGGCTTTCGAGCCCTACCGCCGGCCTCGGCACCATCGAGGCGGTCCGGCCAGTGCTCGACCACTGGCTCGGGAGGAGGCACGGCTCCCTGTCGTTTCGGGCGACGCAGATGCTCTCGGGGCATGGCTGCTTCGGGAAGTACCTGTGTCGCATAAACAGGGAGCCGGACGCTCGGTGTCACCACTGCGTCGACTGCCGGGAGGACACGGCGCGGCATACGCTGGCAGAGTGTGCCGCTTGGGAGGAGCCGCGCCGTGCCCTCATCAGTGAAGTAGGCAGTGACCTGTCGCTGCCGGCCGTAGTGAGTGCGATGGTCGGCAGCGAAGAGTCCTGGGACGCGGTGGTCTCCTTCTGCGAAACTGTCATCTCGCAGAAGGAGGCTGCGGAGAGGGAGAGGGAGATCACGACTCTACTCCCGATCCGCAGCAGGCGCACCGGGCGTCGGCGGAGGGCGGACATTGCCCTCTTCCAGCCCCCCTAAATGGGTCCAGGGGTGACGGACATGGGGACGTCCGTCGCCCCCCATTCAACAGGACCCGAGGCGGCGGCGCGTAGTGTTCCACGCGCGCCCCTCTTGGACGTCGCGGAGGGAGTCAAACACCTCACTCCCTCCGCTGACCTGAGGAGAGGCCCGCAGAGGCGGGCCGGCACCAGTCGGCGATTGCGGAAGTCGCTTTTGTTCCCGCGATCCCCGGCGTAGGTGTGGGTTGGGAACACCGGGGTGGTTTTTAGTCAGTAAGAGTCTGACAGACCCCTCTGCCCCCCCCAGGGCGGAGGACATCCATGAGGATTTTCCACCCCGGAACAAAAAAAAAAAAAAAAAAGGTTAGGTTAGGTTAGGTTAGGTTAGGTTAGGTTAGGTTAGGTTAGGTTAGGTTAGGTTAGGTTAGGTTAGGTTAGGTTAGGTTAGGTTAGGTTAGGTTAGGTTAGGTTAGGTTAGGTTAGGTTAGGTTAGGTTAGGTTAGGTTAGGTTAGGTTAGGTTAGGTTAGGTTAGGTTAGGTTAGGTTAGGTTAGGTTAGGTTAGGTTAGGTTAGGTTAGGTTAGGTTAGGTTAGGTTAGGTTAGGTTAGGTTAGGTTAGGTTAGGTTAGGTTAGGTTAGGTTAGGTTAGGTTAGGTTAGGTTAGGTTAGGTTAGGTTAGGTTAGGTTAGGTTAGGTTAGGTTAGGTTAGGTTAGGTTAGGTTAGGTTAGGTTAGGTTAGGTTAGGTTAGGTTAGGTTAGGTTAGGTTAGGTTAGGTTAGGTTAGGTTAGGTTAGGTTAGGTTAGGTTAGGTTAGGTTAGGTTAGGTTAGGTTAGGTTAGGTTAGGTTAGGTTAGGTTAGGTTAGGTTAGGTTAGGTTAGGTTAGGTTAGGTTAGGTTAGGTTAGGTTAGGTTAGGTTAGGTTAGGTTAGGTTAGGTTAGGTTAGGTTAGGTTAGGTTAGGTTAGGTTAGGTTAGGTTAGGTTAGGTTAGGTTAGGTTAGGTTAGGTTAGGTTAGGTTAGGTTAGGTTAGGTTAGGTTAGGTTAGGTTAGGTTAGGTTAGGTTAGGTTAGGTTAGGTTAGGTTAGGTTAGGTTAGGTTAGGTTAGGTTAGGTTAGGTTAGGTTAGGTTAGGTTAGGTTAGGTTAGGTTAGGTTAGGTTAGGTTAGGTTAGGTTAGGTTAGGTTAGGTTAGGTTAGGTTAGGTTAGGTTAGGTTAGGTTAGGTTAGGTTAGGTTAGGTTAGGTTAGGTTAGGTTAGGTTAGGTTAGGTTAGGTTAGGTTAGGTTAGGTTAGGTTAGGTTAGGTTAGGTTAGGTTAGGTTAGGTTAGGTTAGGTTAGGTTAGGTTAGGTTAGGTTAGGTTAGGTTAGGTTAGGTTAGGTTAGGTTAGGTTAGGTTAGGTTAGGTTAGGTTAGGTTAGGTTAGGTTAGGTTAGGTTAGGTTAGGTTAGGTTAGGTTAGGTTAGGTTAGGTTAGGTTAGGTTAGGTTAGGTTAGGTTAGGTTAGGTTAGGTTAGGTTAGGTTAGGTTAGGTTAGGTTAGGTTAGGTTAGGTTAGGTTAGGTTAGGTTAGGTTAGGTTAGGTTAGGTTAGGTTAGGTTAGGTTAGGTTAGGTTAGGTTAGGTTAGGTTAGGTTAGGTTAGGTTAGGTTAGGTTAGGTTAGGTTAGGTTAGGTTAGGTTAGGTTAGGTTAGGTTAGGTTAGGTTAGGTTAGGTTAGGTTAGGTTAGGTTAGGTTAGGTTAGGTTAGGTTAGGTTAGGTTAGGTTAGGTTAGGTTAGGTTAGGTTAGGTTAGGTTAGGTTAGGTTAGGTTAGGTTAGGTTAGGTTAGGTTAGGTTAGGTTAGGTTAGGTTAGGTTAGGTTAGGTTAGGTTAGGTTAGGTTAGGTTAGGTTAGGTTAGGTTAGGTTAGGTTAGGTTAGGTTAGGTTAGGTTAGGTTAGGTTAGGTTAGGTTAGGTTAGGTTAGGTTAGGTTAGGTTAGGTTAGGTTAGGTTAGGTTAGGTTAGGTTAGGTTAGGTTAGGTTAGGTTAGGTTAGGTTAGGTTAGGTTAGGTTAGGTTAGGTTAGGTTAGGTTAGGTTAGGTTAGGTTAGGTTAGGTTAGGTTAGGTTAGGTTAGGTTAGGTTAGGTTAGGTTAGGTTAGGTTAGGTTAGGTTAGGTTAGGTTAGGTTAGGTTAGGTTAGGTTAGGTTAGGTTAGGTTAGGTTAGGTTAGGTTAGGTTAGGTTAGGTTAGGTTAGGTTAGGTTAGGTTAGGTTAGGTTAGGTTAGGTTAGGTTAGGTTAGGTTAGGTTAGGTTAGGTTAGGTTAGGTTAGGTTAGGTTAGGTTAGGTTAGGTTAGGTTAGGTTAGGTTAGGTTAGGTTAGGTTAGGTTAGGTTAGGTTAGGTTAGGTTAGGTTAGGTTAGGTTAGGTTAGGTTAGGTTAGGTTAGGTTAGGTTAGGTTAGGTTAGGTTAGGTTAGGTTAGGTTAGGTTAGGTTAGGTTAGGTTAGGTTAGGTTAGGTTAGGTTAGGTTAGGTTAGGTTAGGTTAGGTTAGGTTAGGTTAGGTTAGGTTAGGTTAGGTTAGGTTAGGTTAGGTTAGGTTAGGTTAGGTTAGGTTAGGTTAGGTTAGGTTAGGTTAGGTTAGGTTAGGTTAGGTTAGGTTAGGTTAGGTTAGGTTAGGTTAGGTTAGGTTAGGTTAGGTTAGGTTAGGTTAGGTTAGGTTAGGTTAGGTTAGGTTAGGTTAGGTTAGGTTAGGTTAGGTTAGGTTAGGTTAGGTTAGGTTAGGTTAGGTTAGGTTAGGTTAGGTTAGGTTAGGTTAGGTTAGGTTAGGTTAGGTTAGGTTAGGTTAGGTTAGGTTAGGTTAGGTTAGGTTAGGTTAGGTTAGGTTAGGTTAGGTTAGGTTAGGTTAGGTTAGGTTAGGTTAGGTTAGGTTAGGTTAGGTTAGGTTAGGTTAGGTTAGGTTAGGTTAGGTTAGGTTAGGTTAGGTTAGGTTAGGTTAGGTTAGGTTAGGTTAGGTTAGGTTAGGTTAGGTTAGGTTAGGTTAGGTTAGGTTAGGTTAGGTTAGGTTAGGTTAGGTTAGGTTAGGTTAGGTTAGGTTAGGTTAGGTTAGGTTAGGTTAGGTTAGGTTAGGTTAGGTTAGGTTAGGTTAGGTTAGGTTAGGTTAGGTTAGGTTAGGTTAGGTTAGGTTAGGTTAGGTTAGGTTAGGTTAGGTTAGGTTAGGTTAGGTTAGGTTAGGTTAGGTTAGGTTAGGTTAGGTTAGGTTAGGTTAGGTTAGGTTAGGTTAGGTTAGGTTAGGTTAGGTTAGGTTAGGTTAGGTTAGGTTAGGTTAGGTTAGGTTAGGTTAGGTTAGGTTAGGTTAGGTTAGGTTAGGTTAGGTTAGGTTAGGTTAGGTTAGGTTAGGTTAGGTTAGGTTAGGTTAGGTTAGGTTAGGTTAGGTTAGGTTAGGTTAGGTTAGGTTAGGTTAGGTTAGGTTAGGTTAGGTTAGGTTAGGTTAGGTTAGGTTAGGTTAGGTTAGGTTAGGTTAGGTTAGGTTAGGTTAGGTTAGGTTAGGTTAGGTTAGGTTAGGTTAGGTTAGGTTAGGTTAGGTTAGGTTAGGTTAGGTTAGGTTAGGTTAGGTTAGGTTAGGTTAGGTTAGGTTAGGTTAGGTTAGGTTAGGTTAGGTTAGGTTAGGTTAGGTTAGGTTAGGTTAGGTTAGGTTAGGTTAGGTTAGGTTAGGTTAGGTTAGGTTAGGTTAGGTTAGGTTAGGTTAGGTTAGGTTAGGTTAGGTTAGGTTAGGTTAGGTTAGGTTAGGTTAGGTTAGGTTAGGTTAGGTTAGGTTAGGTTAGGTTAGGTTAGGTTAGGTTAGGTTAGGTTAGGTTAGGTTAGGTTAGGTTAGGTTAGGTTAGGTTAGGTTAGGTTAGGTTAGGTTAGGTTAGGTTAGGTTAGGTTAGGTTAGGTTAGGTTAGGTTAGGTTAGGTTAGGTTAGGTTAGGTTAGGT